>CM017575.2:16002809-16602809 GCA_007844105.2 Rhamnella rubrinervis | reverse complement strand
TTCATGATCTCCCTCCTTGCCTATATCAATCTTAAACAAGCTTCCACCAAAAGTATGAACAACTAGCAAAAACCCATCTGGGTGGTGTACAATTCCGTTAAGTCCTCCCAAGTTCTTGTACCACTCCTTTGCAGTAAAGAGGGGGCTTCTTATGATTGAAACCAATTTGCCATCCTCTCCAACCTTCCAAATTTTATTGGCCCTAAAATCAGTAACATATGCATTACCCTCCGCATCAACTGCCACATCATCTGCGAATGACTTCTCATCACCTACATCCAAAGCAATCTATTAAGTTATCAACTTCATCAAGGCTTGGCTTGCATTTTCAGAGATTTTTATTTTTACTTTTGGTTTAGTAGCACGACCTGTTTCTAAGGACTAAAAACACATCCCACACCGATTTTTAAGACCCAAAATTTTAGAAGGAGCATAAATGTGATTGAAAGTCACAACCCACCACATGCCTGTTTGGAATCAAAATAAAAGGCAAACTTGCATACTCTACTTTCATTATTTGTCTGTCTTGTCTGCTCTTTTATCAAGCAGTACTTTATCAATCATGTCTGCCTTTTTATGAACTTACCTTTTCAAACATTATTACCAAAATACTTATAACCCACATACACACATCCGGAAATTTTCAAATTTTGTCTGCTGAAATAATTTAATTCCCAAAATACAGTAGACAGTATCCAATTCAGAAAAATTATTCATTTACATCGGGCAAATTAAGAAGTAACACTAATGTATTATGCATTGCCCATTGTATAAGGTTGACTACTGCACTACTGCTGATTCCCGATTTCGGCGCAAAAACATTTTTGGGCTTGAGATGATGAAGGCACCAAAAACAACGGCCCAGATGGCAGAGTTTTTGGTCAATCATAGTGATGCGCCCAAAAAGGTCCAGGCCCAACATACCTAGTAAAACCTACCACGGACTAAAATATACGTTTGGTTAGAACTTAGTCGAACTTACTTGGACCGCTGAGTTGGGTAAGAAACTGCCTCTTCCACGTGGACAAATCATAGGCCGACAGTGCGCCGTATCGATTCCAAATGACGTCAGCGGTCACCAGAAGGAGCCGATTCCTGACCGATCGATGACCAGCCCCAGGGAAGCATTTCCGGTCAAGTCAACGTCGTTGATCACCTGAACCTCCTCCAAAACAGTCTCCGGTGAGTGATCCTCGGGAACCGAAATCTGACCGACACCGCCACCCATAAAGGAGACTATAAATCGCCGGTGGAGATCATCCCACTTGGCGCACTCACGTAACCAGCCGGCGCTGTGGTAGTGATAGACGTGGGTGGCGGGCTTTGCGAGCTCGAGGGAGATGAGGAAGGCCATGGGAATGGCTGAGAAGATGAAAAGCAAGAATAGGAATTTGGTGGAGCAGAGGAACGAAGCCATGTTTGATGTTTTTGTTGAAGGAACTGCGGGTTTAAAAGGGATGGCGAAGATTCCCTACTATGGCCCTTTGGCTTTTTGCATTTGGAATTTTTTTTAATTATTATATATATTTTTCGTACACCTGCCCTGACCCCATTGCGTATTGCATGTTTTCTTTCATATTTTTATACTCCAAACGAGAAAAACCATAGTAGTTTTGAGACTTAATAGTTTTGATGTTTACTCTCATTCACGTAATATACGTAATATATATGGAAGATTTTGTCAACAATGCCCAGCTCATTTTGTCTAACCAATTAGGTAATGAATTTCAATTGAATGAATACATTTAAAAACCCAGAGAGATGACACTTGACAGACAGATGGAACAGGCTTATAAGGGAAGTGGGCAGAAAAAAAAAACCATGCAAATGTTACCATTCAATTTGGACTCAAAACACCAATTAATTGCTCCACGTGTCACAAGTATGCTCTTTACTAAGGAATTCATATCACATCAAGATTCAATGCTGAAGAAATCAAAGCCAGTAAGTATAAGTAGGTACATCTGAAATTGACAAATTTGAAAGCCCTGTTTCCTAAGTTTCCTCTGTCCCTTTTTGCCTAAGACGAAAAAATAGCCTGAACAAGGGCATGTTTTTTCTTGGTGGTTGAGATAGACCTTGCCATCCTTGATTTTGGCCAAACGATGCCTAGGCTCTGAGAATTTGGCCACAGCAGAGGCTGTGTCCCAGCCATCAGAGCTCTCTAGTTTCCAGCAACTACTAGCTTTGTTGGAGACAGTAGTTCGATTCCATCTGCAAATCTCAGTGGTCCTCCGCTCACCTTTATAAGCCTCAATACTGGACCATCATCTCCGGCCTCCTTGCCTATAACAACCTTAGAAAAGCTTCCACTGAAAGCAAGAACAACTAGCAAGAACCCACCTGTGTGGTATACAATTCCGTTAAGCCCCACCAAGTTCTTGTACCAATCTTTTTCGAGTGAAGACGGGGGCCTCTTATGGTTGAAAGCAATTTTAACGTCCGCTCTAAGAAGTAAGGACAAAAATAGTTATTCACCCAAAAAAAAAAAAAGGACAAAAATAGTTTTATATATAATTAATTAAATTTAGGTTGGGCTCAACTATCAAACCGAACCTGCTCAAATACAGGCGGGCCCTTTATGTCATTCTCCTTATATACATACGAAGCCCAAACTTTGGTAGAGTTTCTTAGTGGACCCCACTCCCGTTCCAGGGGCAAAATTGAGATTGAACCAATAAACAGCTCTCGCCAATAACTAAAGCTCACAGAGAAATTTCCATTTCCTCCTCTGTGAATCTCATTTGTTCCTTTTCTTCAACCCGTCGAAATCGTCTCCGCAGCCACCTCTCAGGTAAACCCTAAATCGATCTTAGATCCATTACGTTTAACTAGTTAATTTTATTTTTAATTTTCTTTTTTCTTGTGATTGTCAATTCCTCCTTCAAATCTGTTCCTTTAGGGTTTTCGACCACTAGTAACATGACTCCGCATGATTTCTTGTTATACGTATCGTTTCGGTGATTCACCCTGATCTTTTACGTTTTTGAGCTTTTTTATATTTGATTGGTGAAGAAATTTTTGAAATTTTAGTTGTTAGTGTATATTACCGCGAAAGACAAAGAAAACCACGCACGTTACCCTTCTAATTGTTGAATTGTGCATGTACATCCGCAGGCTCATGAATGGTAGGAATAGTAAGATGTTCTCAGATTTCGATAGGTGTTGCAAATTTTCTTTAAAGGATGGCAGATTTTGATTGGTAAACTCATTGTTTAATTTATTGTCTGGTCTGACGCTAATAGCAAGTCTGGTATTGCAATTTCGTAATAAACTATCAGAAATTTGATATAAAGTAAACATCTTTGTACATAGTTATGGTTTGCATTATAACCAGCATTACGGAATAGTCTTAAATAGCGTAAATATCTATTGCCTAGTGTGAAATTAACATATTTTGTCAATGACTAAGGTTTCTATATGCTCAGTTGTTTGAATGGTTTTAAATGTGTTATACAGTTTTTGGCTTCATATTTAGGGAATGAAAGTGTTCTGTTATGTTTATTTGCAGCGTAATCGAAATGGCGGGTCACAAAGTTGCTCATGCGACCCTGAAGGGACCGAGCGTTGTGAAGGAGTTATGTATTGGTATGGTACTTGCCTTGGCTGCTGGCAGTCTCTGGAAGATGCATCACTGGAATGAGCAAAGGAAGGTGAGAACGTTTTATGACCTGCTGGATAAAGGTGAGATCAGTGTTGTGGCCGAAGAAGAATGAGCTCGCTCTTGGTATATTTCTATTTCATGATTCTATGGACATAGATTCAGCTGTCAAATCATTTTGCGTACTTTTCATTTGGCTCTTGAACACCTAATATGGGCTTTGCTTAGTTTGGTATTTGGAATAATAATTTTCTTGTACTGAGTTTTGGATTACAGTATTGCATCGTATAGAAATTGACGAATTTCAATCTTCAAATGAATCGTTATGATTTGATACCCTCCTGCTAATATGTTTGATATTTCTCTTTGGATACCGTTTATTTATACCATTAAAATGGCAGGACACTTGTGCAAATGAAACGGACATGGTTATTTGTTTTATCTGGAATAGAATTAGGTGCAATTAGGTGTTGCGTTAATGAATAGGTTTCTCTTTTCTTTCTTTCTTTTTACTTAATATTGTAGATGAATATAGTTTGGCAAGGACCACCCCTGGTACTTAAAAGCCCATTATCGCAATGAGGGACACGGAGCTACAACAATCCAATATCCCTTTATGATATGCTAATACCACAAAGTGGGATGATATCAATTTTACTCAAAAACCACAATCACTGATTTTCCCAGCTATATTTTAAATTCACAGATGAGAGAAGCAGATACAGTATTAGTTACAGTGAGAAAGAAATCAGCCTTTTTTCAATAGTGCTAAAGACTAAGCAATAAAAGTTTTGAACCTTCGAACAATTTGGTATGTGCATATTTTATGGTGTGCAGTCCGCAATAATATCGATACAATTTAGCATAAGTGCTGTTATGGCTTCAATTGGGACATCTTGATGCTCCAGCTTTAATAGTTGGCGGGCAAAGGTCCAATCTATTCTGCAGAATTTAGACCACGATAATAGAAATTCAAAAAAACGATAGACGAGGATAATAAGATTCAAAAAGAGCTTACGACATTATGATTGACATCTTAACAAGAAGGTGAGGAATGTTCCGAAGTTGAAAGTCTTTTCCTAACGATATTGTTATCAGTAATAGTAAAATAATATTCACCAAAAAAAAGTAATAATAAAATAAATAAATAAAAGGAAAAAAACAATTATTTATGCAGTAAAATAGTGGAAAATACAGCATATTTACTAAAGAGATTTGCTGAGGACATATGGGTTAAAAAATGCATTTGACAAGGCAATGTCATAGTAGCCACTTTAATTTTTGTTTCCCGTTACCATCGGGGTTCTTTGCCACAAAATTAACCAACGGAGGGGTAAAAGCGGAAAGAAAAATTGATGAGGTGAAGCGGGTGTTCTTCGTACTGACTACCGAGCATATGCATCCACATCAGTCCAAGAGAATTTGTGCTTATGAAGATTTTCTATAATTAATTTCACAAAACTAAAGGAAAAACGACTTAATATTCAAAAGTTGGTGATTGAAAACCTCATTGGAACAGCTCGTAATAGAAAACTGATTTTACCAAATGAACTCCTACAATCATTTGAGGACTTACAAGAGATTCAAAAGCTTGAAGTCAACGTCGAAGAATTTGTTCTATCTAGATATTCATTTCTTTAAATTTTTAAATCATTTCATTTCCTTTGCACCCTCAAACATTGACATCTCATTTTACTTAAAATAGTGATGAAGAAATTACCACATTAACGACCTCGGCATGTGTTGACAACCTTCTAGATCAAAATCTGACTCCTCTACACCTCCGCCTCCACTAGCAGCAACCTCTTTGGTTTCAGAATCTGCAGCGTTAGTGCTTACATTTCCTTTACTTGGATCAAGATCTTCGCTTACATTAGTACTGTTTGATACACAAAACTTCTGCAACCATCTATCAGTTTCCCAGAGTACATGCATGATGCTCTCTCTTGCAGCATAGCCATGGCTCTCATAGGGAAGAATTACTAAACGACAGAGAGCACCATGCCCTTTCAGTGCATTAAAAAACCGATCCGACTGCATAGAGAACATGTTAGGCAAAGACAATGGTAATATAAACATGCCACAAAACATTAAAAACAGCTAAATGCTCATCTTTCGGGGAAACTAATATGAAAAAGGTGAAACAATGAAGGATGTTTTTACCTGCATGGTTAAAGTCCCTGGATTATTGTCTTCTTCTCCATGGATAAGCAAAATTGGCTTCTTGATCTTATTAGCTGACATGAAAGGACTCATCTCCACATAAGTTGTAGTAGCCTCCCAAAGGGTTCTGTCCTCGTTCTACGATGTTGTAAAGAGTCGGAACATAGAAAAGGTAAAATTTGAAAATAGGGACATAAAATACATAGGAAGAAGTATCATTTTCTTTAAAAGAAAATCAACTTTTTTAAGCATCTAATCATCTACTTCAACTAGCGTGCTGACCTGAAAACCAAAAGGAGTAAGTGTTCTGTTGTAGGCACCAGAACGAGAAATGCCACAACAGAAAAGATGAGGAGCATGTGCTAAGAGATTTGCAGTCATGAAGGCACCATAAGAATGTCCCCCAACTGCAATTTTGTTGGGATCAGCCACCTTCATAAGTATAGCACCAGATGGGTTTTAGTCAAAAGTATATAATCCAGTATCATGCTAACAGAATTATTGCAACAAAAATGAAGCTTACACCACGACGGATAACTTCTTCCACAGCTGCCTCTGCACTTGCAACCAATTGCTCAACATACCTGGTCAAAACTTATTTTGGTTGCTATTCAAATAAATAATCAAAGATCTTAAGTGGTAGACAAAACAAAATAAAACAGCCTAAAGCCAAATATGAATTAATTGAAAACTTAAGCTCAAAAAAAACAGGCAAAGATAAAACGATCATGTTTATATCTGAGTCACCAGTTCAATTGTCAAACCGCATATAAACCTCATCCTCATCTTAGTAGTAAGACATCTTTAGCACACATCTCTTATATCACGATCACTTGTGTATGTTCATTTAAGCTTCAATATGACTTTTTGCCTGACCTCACTAACTAATTATTCTTTTTGGACCTTTTATTTTTATTTTTCATTTTGGGGGGTTAGAAAATGGAATGAAGTGTTTTAAATGAATCAACACATAAGAAAATTCCATGTCATGGCTAGAAATAGGAAACATATCCTTGATTTCTATTTCGTTTCATGTAACAATAGTAAGATACCTATCATTTGCTTCCTCATCACCCTCACCAATGATAGGGATTGTTGGTCCCGATAGAATAGCAAACCTGTAAAACTTGAAATTTCTTGTAAGAACAGACTAGAACCTTAAATGGTATAATCCAAGACAAATCATTCACAAGGTAGAAACACTAGAATAAAAATAAGAAAACAACAGGAAGAAGAGTTTCATACCTTCTAGCCAGCCAAAGGAGGGCAGATGTCGGACCTATGCCAGCAAATTCATTAGGAGAACCACGAACTTGTCCCGCAGCATCTTTGCTCTTGAATTCTCCAGGATAAGACCAGATCAGGCATGGAAGAGGGCCATCTTTTAATGGATCATAGTTGGGTGGAAGATACAGTGTTGCAGTGAGTTGAACTCCATCCTTTCTTTGGTACCTGACCATCTCTTTCTGCAGCGATGCCAACTGTGGATAAGGATGAGGGAAATCTGTAATTTGACATGCATTCTTTTCTGGCCAGCTTAGGATGTAATATTGGGTGTTTTCAGTCTTTGACTCTTTAGAAGTCAATATTTTCAACTGATCAATGTGAATATCCCCTTCTTTCTCATCACACATCAAAGCAACAACAGTCTCATAATACTTGTCCTTGTCACTCTTCCATATTCGTTCTTTGTTGCCTGTATTTCTGAAAGAATTTGGTTTAGACCAATGTGGAACCAATGAGGACTTCAGAGGAAAACACATTAGAAACAAGTTCTAGGAAGCACCTACATGTCAAACAAATCAAGGAATGGGATGTTCCCTTCCGGTGTAGCACCACTTCCATTCAGTAAAACAAAAGTGCCTTCATCATTTTCCATCTTTATCTTTGCAATCACGTAAGTTCCCACATGAGTTCTCCGCAGCATGGGTGAGCCAGGATCAGAGTACACATCTTCTGATGACCTATCAAATAGGATGCGAGGGCTTACATCCTTTGATCCAGGAGAAATTACCCAGGTTCTCGTTCTCCGTGTTTTGTACCATGATTCATAAACTAGAGCCAGTGAATCATCACACCAAGAAATGCCTCTGTAAAGATGAAAGACAGGTGAATAAAAGTAAGACTAGAGGTTAATCTTTTAATAGGGGGAAGTTTCTAGAAATAACTATGCTTTTTGAAACATCTTTCAGAATGCAAAGAGGGCGAGAAGGGGGGATCTACAAAAGTAAAATTCAAATTCTATTTGAGTTAAAATTGTCCACACTTTATATGCCAATTAAATATTTAGATAAAGATAATTGTTCCAAAAATAATGTAGGGAATCAAACTAGCTGTGTATTAGGAGATATAGTTTCCTATTTTAATGGAGGTGATAGAGGCACATATCAGGGCAGTTTAATGTAAATATACAGCTGTAAATATTTTTCCTAATTTAGTGTAAATCAGATCCTAAGAGATAAGAATGTAAATTAGGATATTGCTGTATATATACTGAACCATCTTAGGTTCACGAAATATAGAAAATTTCCCACAATCTCATGCTCAGCTTCATGGTATCAGAGCCGTGAATCTGATCCTCTTGTCATCAGTCAACAGGCAGCCCTAATCTTGGTGTGCCTTCTTCTTTATTCGTCAATTCCTAACAACCTCTTCTGCCTTATTGTTGTCTCAAACTTGTTTCAAACATGGCTGAATCCGGCAAACCTCAGAGATTCCTCATCAACATCTAACAATCACGTCTCAAGTCCTTCCTCCTCAATCTCGACAATGTTGTTCCCTTTTCAATCATAAACTCAATGGCCAAAATTACCTTCAATGGTCACAATCTATGATGTTGTTTATTAGTGGCGAGGTCGAGATGACTACCTCCGAAGAGCAGCCTCTCCTTTACTCACTGATCCTTCCTTCCGTTCATGGAGGATTGAAAACAATCAAGTCATGTCTGGCTGATCAGTTCAATGGCCTAAATCGCTGAAAATTTCCTTCTCTATGCTAAAGATATGGGATGCAGCCCGTGAGACTTTTCTAGCAAAGACAATTGCCAAATATTTCACGTGGAAGTCTCCTCCATGACATACGTCAAGGTGATAATACCATATACTTCACGACTCTTCAACGCTTATTGGGATTGGATCTCTTTGAGTCACACGAGTGGAAATGCCGGATGATAATATCTATTTCAAGAAAATAATTGAGATAAAAGCATCTTCAAATTTTTGATGGGACTTGACAAGTCTCTAGATGAAGTTCGACGTATTCTTGGAACCAAACCGTTACCAAGTCTTGAGAGGTGTTCTCCGAGTTCAGCGTGTTATGATGGGAACACCGCATCATTCTCTTCCGACAACTCTACTTTTGTATCAAAAGACCAGCAAGTTAATTCTGAATCATTTTGGCTGCTCGATCTAACACCGATTCTCGACCATCCCATGGTGTGAAAAGCAGAAACCAGGTCATGTCAAGGAAACATGTTGGAAACTTCATGGCAAGCCACCAGTTGGAAACCAGCGCGTAGATCGCGATAGCCGTGCCAAGGACCAACACAACATCCACTCATTCCCCTTTCACCAAGGATCGATCGATCTTCTTCAAAATTTGCTTACCAAGGCAAATTTGTCATCTCATCCTTTCCATGTTGGTCAACAATCTAACCAAGCTCTTCATGTCACCCATACACCAACGACCTCATGGATAGTGGACTCGAGCAAACAACCATATGAGACAAGTCATTATTCTCCACTTATACTCCTTGCCAAGATAATCAGCGCATAGAAATGGGTCACACGTATTGGTACCGTTTGTCTCTCCAAGAACTTAACACTTCTTTCTATGTCCAATCTTGATTGCAATTTAATTTACGTAAGCAAATTGAATCATGATCACCATTGTGAAACTAAGTTCTTTCTTTGGATCTTGCATTTTCGGACTTGGCATGGGGAAGATGAACTTTTTGTGCCTCTATCTCATCAAAGTACCTCGTCATGGATCCCTTCCTTCCCATGTGTCTACTCTTAATTGTCATTCCCAAAAAAAAATAGTGCCATTATGTTGTGCACTATCGCCTTGGTCATCAACTTTATGTATTTAAAAAGGTTATTTCCTTCACTCTTTATCAATAAAAATGCTAAATTATTCCAATGTGAGATATGCCAATCGGCAAAACACACACGCACCACCTATTCACCTCAACCACAAACCAACCATTCCTTTTTCACTCATCCAGGGGACATATGGGGACCAACTAGGATTGCTAACATATCGGTGCGATGGTTTGTTATTAGTAGATGATCACACTCGAGTGAGTTGGATTTTCACGATGCAAGACAAACCAAAACCAAGATATTCCAAAATTTCCATGCCATGATCCAAACCAATTTCAAGCCAATATTAGCATTCAAACCGACAATGCCGAGATTTTTCAACTCCATGGGTCCTTTCCTTGCATTGTCCATCAAAGTTCTAGAAACCCCAACAAAGTGGTCGAACGTAAAATCGACACATCCTGAGAGCACATCCAGTGTTCCCTCTACAACTTATCTTATTAATGCATGCCTCATAGTTCTCCACTATAATACTCGATGCAAACCCTTCTTCAAACCTATCCCAACTCTCATCTAGTTAGCAACATCCCACTTAAAGGTGCTTTGTGCATATTTATGCTCATCAAGTAGCAAATTAGATGAACGAGCCATTAGATGTATTCTCAGTATTCTCCAAATAAAAAGGGCTACAAATGTTTTCCCTGTAAGAAAGTCTATCATACCATGGATGTTACCTTCTTGAAAACCAACCTTATTTTTCTAATTACGTGATTCAGGAGATTGTTACACATGAATCAGAATTGGATTGGGACTCTTCTTGTTTCTATAACACTCTTCCAAATTCTCCTCGCCCACCATCTATTCTTCCTCCATCATCCCATCTTCCATTACAAAGTCCAATCCAAATCCAAATCCAAATCCAAGTCCAACATCCCCAATTCCTTGTCTAAAACACCTCAATCCTACCCTCGACACCTCCGTCAATGATGCCATCAAAGTATACAAGAAATCCAGGCCTTAAAGAAAGTCGATTCAACTCCAATCCAAGTTAATCCCGATAGCATATCGGATGAGACAGCAACTAATTTGGAACCAAGTGATGATGTAATGCCGATTCTCTTTACCTTGAGCGCCAATTGCTTTGAGAAAAGGTACTGGTACTCAACATCCTATTCAGAATTTTTGTGTCATACTCAAAGCTATCTCCAAGTTTTAGCTTACATGACTACTCATAGCATTCAAATTCCTAGAACTGTGTTTGAAGCATTAGAGGTACCGAATGGAAGGATGCTACTCTAGCGAATATCTTGCTCTTGAAAAATGGCACATGGAATCACCACTCTTCCTCCAAAGCATGGGTTGTAAATGGATTTTCTCGCTTAAACAAAAGCGGATGGAAGTATTGATCGATTGAGCACGATTGGTAGCCAAAGGCTATACAGGAATTGATTATCATGAGACGCTTGCTCCAAAAAGCTCAACACTATTGTATTATTGTCCATTGCTTCTAATGCCTTTGTTTCAACCGGATGTGAAAAATGCATTCCTAAATGGAGATTTGGTGGAGGAGGTGTATATGGACATTCCTCAAGGATTTGAAACCGAGCATACAAAAGGCAAGGTGTGCAAATGAAATCATTATATAATGAAACAATCCCCACGGGCATGGTTTGACAGTTCACTAAGGTGCTAAAACTTGATGGATATACAATCTCAAGCTGATCACACACTCTTCATCAAATGTTTTGATCAAAGTCAACTGCGTTGATAGTTTATGTGGGCGACATTGTTCTTACGGGAACCATGAAGAGGAAATGAAAAGAATTAAGCTTTTGCTATCCAAAGAGTTTGAAATCAAAGATTTAGGTCCTCTATACTTGGGATGGAAGTAGCTAGATCCAAACAAGGAATTTTGTCAAGGAAATATGCCTGGATCTCCTTAGTCTGGAATGACGGGGTGTAGACGGTTGAGACACCTATGGATCCTAATACCAAGCTAATGGGAAGAAGTACCAATGGATAAAGGTCAATACCAACGGTTAGTGGGCAAACTAATCTACTTGACAGATATTAGTTTTGCAAGCATTGTAATAAGTAATCCTTGAAGTTCACATGGGGCATGAATTCTTAGATACATAAAAAGGATCCGGAAAGGGGCTAATGTTCACTAAGTCTTTCAAACGTGGCCTAGAAGTCTACACTCACCCATTGATCAAATCTACCTCGTGGTTGTGTTCATATGTATGGGGAAATTTAGTGACATGTAAAAGTAGTCAGTTTGGCTTGGCTCAAGGTATTTGTGAAGGTATTTGGTTGAGAAGACTACTAGGAGAGTTACCTCAGGTCTATCAAGATGATGTGTGATAATTCGCTATTGCCAAGAATCCAGTCCATCATGATCGGACTAAGCACATTGAAATTGATAGGCATTTTATCTATGAGAAGATAGAAGACAAATAGCCATGACCTTTGTACCATCACGGTCTCCGATATACTTACAAAGGCATTGTTTCGTCCCAACTTCATTGAGCTAAGTTCTAAACTTGGTCTCATGAATATCTATGCAGCTTAGTTTGGGAGTGTAGAATCAAACTAGCAGTGTATTAGAGATATAGTTTCCTATTTTAATGGAGGTGATAGAGGCACATATCAGGCGTTTAATGTAAATATACAGCTGTAAATATTTTTCCTAATTTAGTGTAAATCAGATCCTAAGAGATAAGAATGTAAATTAGGATATTGCTGTATATATACTGAACCATCTTAGGTTCACGAAATATAGAAAATTTCCCACAATCTCATGCTCAGCTTCAAATAACAATAATAATAACAATCAAAGGGACAAGTTAATACTAATAGTAATCAAAGCGACAAGTTCATCTCTGTACCCATAGCGAAGGTCAAGCTTGTGCAAGATTTCTGGCTCTTCACCATCTAGTGGCTCAGCAGGCTGTGTATAAACAATATCACGCGGAAAAACTTCAACTTTTGCATCTCCTCCATCTTGAGTTTCAACCCTAAAAATCTCTACAGTCAAAAACTACAAAAAACTCTATACACCATATGCATCATGAGAAGTTGCATGCAGGAACTGTTTATCATAGTAGAAGTTTGTGTGGTTGAAAAGTTTTGAAATGCTCTGCCAACATAGAAGAAAGCTTGGAAGATATCATAACAGAAATATGGAATTAGAATCATAGTTTGTGATATATACCAGTAGAGAGTTGATGGTTTATCTGCTCTCCAATTGATAGAGCGCATCCCTTTTCGCACACTATTGAATGCAATGGGGATATCCTCAGCTAGGGGCAAATCACAAAGTTCCCTAACAAACTTTCCATCAGCTGTCCAGACATCGACCTTCTTAGGAAATCTTCCACACGGCACAATGAAAGAGTATGGCCTGTGAATTGAACTAACCAAAAGGTATTTCTGATCAGGAGAGGGGTCCATCGATGTGTATACCGCGGGTGGGCCTATTTCCTTTACCATCCCATCTAAGGAAGCCAAAACAAGCTGAGCGGTGGCATAGAAGTCAAACAAATCTTCATCATACTCATCCTTCAACAAATCCTGGAAGGTTCTAACTTGAATAATGTTTTTTTGCTCGTTAGATTGGATCTTTGGGCCAAAGGGAACCAAAGGTTTTTTTGGAGGATCTCTTCGAGATAAGGGTATGGTGCAAACTAATAGAGTCGAGTCATTAACCCAGACAAAATTGTCAAAAACTGCATTTAGGTAAATATCTGGAGTCTGAAACAAAGGTCTAGCCTTCCCTGTTTCCACATTAGCAACCCACAATCTAAGCTTACTACTACTTTCCTCCTCATCAACTCGGATACTGAAGGATAAATGGTGACCATCTGGAGACCAGGTAACAAAATTGATCTTGGCACCTTCAGGAAAGCCATGAACTTCTTTCTCTGACCCAAGGGTACCATCAGGCATTAATTGATGGATACCAATACCAGTGTAGAAAGACATCCTACTCCTGGTATTGCACTTTCCATCAATACGAATACCAGCCAACTTCTCTTCTGGCCTTGCTAGTTCTTCTAGAGGCGGTAAAGCTCTGCGCTTGAGAAAAAGTATCTTATCCCTCTGTGGCGAGAATGACAAGGCGGGAAGTGGCGGAGCATCAACAATATCTTTAATTTCTGGTGGAGGAAGACGATATCTAACTCCCAATATTGGATCATCTGCATTATTCAACAAAGAAAATATCACTAAATGGAGATATAATCATATTCATCCATTGAAAACAATGTCATGCATAGATCATTTGAATTATATACATTATGAAAACAATAGAACTCCATTAGGATAATGGATGTAAGATATAAAGCTTCAAACTTTACTGTCTTACTAAAAGTATGACCACATCACACACCGAGTGATGTTGATGTAGCGCATGCCTAACCACATGCACATATACATATGGATATTGGTATGGTATTGAAACACCATTCTTAATTCTATCCATGGTTACTGAATGAGCTTCAAAATCAACAGAAAGTGAAATATAACATTTCATATCCGACTTTGTCGTACATTTAAATTTTTAAAAAAGTAATCTGTACATTCAAAACCATAAAACTTCAAAATTTTCAACGTGCAGCCACGTAAATATAACTTGATCAGAAAAAGGCAGATAGTTTAACCTGAATCCACATTTGCTTTGGTAATTAATTCCGCCTATCCTATGTAGCTCGGAGTCTACCTAATTTCTGTTCAGGAAATATTTAGCTAATTGTAGCTTCCACAAAGTCAAAAGCCAAGTAGATAAAAACACATTTAATTTGACGCCAACACCAAACACAAATAACTGACCAAATCCTATAAAGCAATTTAAGAACATTTTTCGCTGCTTTCGTAAAGTAATTCGTGCGGAAAATAAATTAAAAAACGGATAAGAAGAGTTATCGATGATCGAAATTTGCATCGGAATACCTTCGTCTTCAGCAGCAGTGGCATTTGTGGAAGAAGAAACAGAGCCATTGGAGCCTTCGGCGCTGGCATCCTCGGCCAGAGCCGCGTTGATAGGAACGAGGTTGCGAAGCCTAGAGGAAGCCATGGTGACAGTAGTTCTGACGGCGTCGTGACTTGGCCGAGCTCTTAGGTGGACGGGCTTACAGACGTAGGAGAATTGGACAGGCTTTAGAGAGAGAGAGTGGGGGTAGAGAGTGAAGGGGAGAGGGAGAGGATAGAGAGGCGATGATAGACTTTGTGAAGGCGCATTATTCGTTGATTTTGATTGATCTTTTTTTTGTTCTCTTTTTTGGCTTTGGTTAGTAATAGTGCAGTGTCGTCCCTTGGTGGTCCTTTGCGAATTGTGAATATCGCACCCAATCAAACCGCTTTCACAGGCGCAAGTGCGCGCCTTAAGAGTCTCGACGCCCCACATAAACGAATAAAGTCGCCATCTTTACCTTTATATATCTATATATTTTGGATATTCAAATTCCGCTTCATAATTGCACTTGAATGTGGATGTGTCCGTCAAATTCATTAGGCTGAATAAATAGTGGTATGTTCATAGATCGAGCTTTTAAAATTATGTGTATAAAATTACAAGTGAGTGGTCTTGTAAAACTCCTTCAAACTAACACTCTCAAAGCTAAAGAATTCAAAGATAATCATAAAAGCTGCGTGCAGGAATCGCTTTGGCTGTCAGAATTTAAGGAAATCAATATATTAATATGGAAAAGTTGCACGCATTCCATGATTGACTTCGATTCGGATTACTGCAAGTGAAGGATGTATATAATTGAATGCCGACCACGTAACAAAATTGATCTTAGTACCAATTATAATTATTTATATTTCACCCATGCAAACAGCCTCTTCGATTTGTCACTGTGAATAATATACAAGCCCTGCTGCATAAGGCCGGCCCTAAATATATACGAGTGGTGAGACTGCGGACATTTTAAAATATAAAGGCATTCGGATATATATTAACTATATATATAAGTATATATTTATATAATAGAGTTTTATTTTAAAATATATATATATTTTTTAAAAAAATTAAAAATATAAAAATTGAAGATAATAAATATAAAAAAATTTTAAAATAAAATAATATTTTTTAAATTTTACATAAAACATCTTATATCTTAAAACCTCCTCTGCTGCATCGAAAATCACAAACACCATCCATGGAAATATGTACCTTTCTTATGTCAATAAAATAATCACATAGCAATTCCTATAAATAAGCTGTTCAAGTTCTTAACAGAGACTGTAGCTATTAAGTAAATTGAGATTAACTATCGTATATAATCATGCTTTTAAGACATTATCATTAAATGAAATATGATTTTTTGCGGGAAAAATATATATCATTGGGTCGACTTTAAGGCTTTGAAGTTAAATATGGATCCATGCTCGATTGCCATGAACAACCCAAGATAGCCCATGCCCGTTCCAACGTTACTTTGTATTTATTTTTCCTAATTTTACAAAGCTGTAAAGCACATGCGGGTTGATTATATATACAGTGACTTTAGAATATTATGACCAATAAGATCATCAGTAATTAACATATATATATATATATAGTTTTATTTGTTTAATATATGAGATATATCCTTATTACTTCTTCAATTCTTTTGCAAGCTAAACTAAAAGTATTTACCAAAAAAAAGCTAAACTAAAAGTAACAATCTGGGGAAAAAAAAGAGTAGTGAAATGGCACCTTTTTTTTGCAAATTGTTCTTAATAAAGGACTTGACAATTTGAAATTGGAAGCTGGCATCGCGATGATGCTACAAGGATTTGATGCTGTGCAGATATTTTAATACGCGAAGCTTAAGGTAGCTTGTCAGAGTCTCAAAAAAAGCTCTTAAAATATTAAATCTGTCTCGTTGTCATAAATTTCCAAGAAACAGTGTGGATAAACAGTAACGTGTGTTCACATTTTGAAAAGGTCAGATTTTTTCACACGAAATATCTGACAGTGTATCAGACGTGGAAGCACATGACTGGTTGTCACCTGATAAGAAGTGTGTGCTCATAAAGCGCTCTTAACCCAAATTATAACCCCGGTTCCTCCTTATCATCACTTCCGTCTCTCAACATTACCATTCCCGAAAAATCAGTTTCATTTACAACCACGACAGCAATGGCAACAACAATGGCAGGAGTGAGCCTCTCAACCCCAAGAGCCTTGTCCCCAGCCACAGACTCTCCTAAGGTCCACGCCATCAAGTCGTCCTGGCTGAACAACCCATGGAAGAGGTCATCCCAATTCGGATTCGTCACGGGTCGCATGGTTGTCCGACCCGTGTATGCAGCCCCGGATAAGATATCAGATAAGGTAGAAGAGAGCATCAAGAATGCAGAGGCGGCATGCGGGGAAAACCCAGCAAGCGGCGAGTGCGTGGCAGCTTGGGATGAAGTTGAGGAGCTGAGCGCAGCAGCAAGCCATGCCCGTGACAAGAAGAAAGACTCCGACCCTTTGGAGGCTTACTGTAAGGACCACCCAGAAACCGATGAGTGCCGTACTTACGAAGATTGAAATATGAAATTAGATGATTATGTGATGCACTTGATGGTTGTTTATCAGTATTAAAACATGCTATATCAAGTTTGTAGTGATTTCTAGATAGTTCATCTATTTGTTTATTAAACTTTTTTATATGATGATTAAGATGCTTAAAAAAGTTTGACACTGTCAAAGGAAGAAAGGTCGTCTGATATAATAAAATGAAATATTTATACTAAATTATATTTGATCAAGTTTAACCAGCCTTATCCATTGTAGAATAACAAATATTTGGACCCATGTGTTAATCGTGTTAAGCATGATGAAATAACACAACAACTCTTTAGGAAGTCAGCAAACACCACCCAAGAGAAGAGAGCGGTACATCACCATAGCATACCTCAATATAAAGCTTACAAATTTCAGTGGGTCTGAAAAAAGCGTGGAACAAGAAAAGGATAGGGGCTTATGTGCTTTGAACGGATTTGAATAGGCAGACATATTTTGGATGGCATTTGACTGAAGTAGCTCGTAGTTTTAAACAAAATTTACTATGGTTCTTGGGTTTTTTTTTTTCTTTCTTTCTTTCTTTTTCCTTTTATTTTGTTGTTATCCTTGCATGCCCATTACTAACCCAATCACTATGTGTGCTATGCTGTTGGCTCAATGATGATCCTGTCGTGTTTAAGATGTTTAGAAGTGGATAACCTACGGGACTAAGTAAAGTCACCCACGCCACCTTTCGGTCGGGAGTGGTCAAATTTCCAATAGTTTTTATAAACCAAACCGGCGGCAATACTGAGGATTGGTAATGCCATCTTTATCATAGAGGATTTATATTAATTGTGGAAAATAGTTAATGGACGAGATCCTGGTTTAAGAAAACCAATTACTTTAAGCATAGTCTTTTCATTTACGTGCTTCAACAATATCTCAATACTTTGGTAAAATTATTAAAAACCTATATTGAATTGCCTGCTATGAAATGCATCCATAAACATTTTAGATGTAATAACAAACATTTGATTTCTAAGAGACAAATTCTGTACATACACAGAAGACCAAAAAACACCATTAAAATAAAACACAGTTCGTGCAGAGGACACTGAATTTATTGAGAACTAAAGCCGACAGAAAAAGAAAACGCAAACACAAATACGGTAATAGAAACACTTGATGACAACGACAAAGATAGAGAACCATTACGATGGAAAGCATTAGTGTTCAGATAAAAAACAAATCATCGGCAGACGCCGTTATGGGCTGTGTTTGATAGGGGATTTGCCATGGCTTCAGCAGAGGATCAGGAATCTCAGGGATGTCCACTGTGAGGCGGTTAGCATCTTCAATGCAATCGACAAAAGAGTTGAGGGACTTGAATCGATCGTTCAATTCCATTTTTTGAGCCTCTAGCACTTTGTTCTCGGAATCTATATGAATGAATGCCTGCTCCCTAGCTTTGATAAGCTGCTGAATCTGATTGTTTGCGATTTGCAAGCGGCTAATTTCGTTTGTCAGGTCCTCCATTTGCTGCTGCTTTCTCTTCCTCGAGCGTCGAGCCGATTCACGGTTCGACTGCATCCTCTTCTTCTTCCTCTCGTCGATCTCCGCAGACCCATCAGATCCAGAGCTCGCCTGCCGTTGCTTTGAAGACATTTTCGTTTTTTTCTCCCAGGAAGATAATTCAATGGGGTTCTTAATCAATTAATTTAGAGATGGGTTTTCGTAAAAAATTAGCAAAAACTAGACTGGATTAGAAAAATAGCAGATCTAAATTAGAAAATGCAAGGATCAAAATCAGAAATCTAACACGATTAGTTTATGAGAAAACGTAAAACCAGTACAGAAACACAACCGAGAATGAATGGAGTATACGAACTCGACGCATGTGGACTGCGAAAGTCATAAAAACACTGAATTCATTGATAAGAATTTCAAGATCCCCAACTTTCTAAACCCCAGATCTGATAAGGAGTCAGATAAATTGTGAAATATATGAATTAAGCAAGAGACCCAAATTGAAAACCTTAAAATAAACTATAAAACAAGATCGGAAAACACTGAATTTCGGATCAGAAAAACTAAAAAGCCCGAGCCAAAAAGGAAAACAAAGTACTCGAAAGGATGAAGAAGGAAGCTACAGAAGCTGAAACGCGGACCAGACAGAACGTGCGTATGAAATGCTGTGTGGAAGAAGGTTAGGGCGGCTAAAGAGTAGGGTTTTTATAGGGAAAAAACCGGATTGGGTTTTAGATGTACACGTTTTAATTTTATATTTAAATATATTTTTTTTACATAAAAAAAGAGAGGATAATTCCATGGTTTGGTGGGGCCTTGTGTTTGCGGGTGTCATGGCTGGCGTGTAGAGTAACGCCAGCTGTTATTTTGAGGCAGCAAAGTACCAACCAGTCTACTCGTATAGGTATAGCCGCGTTCGTTTATTTTATCTTCCGGTTAAAGATTAAAAACTAAATAAAAATAACACTTTCCTTTACGAAATGTAATTGGCAATTGTAATTTACACAATTATCGGGTGTGTCCTAACTCATAGTGCCCAAAATCCTACATTTGGCTCTTTTGGCTCTTTTTGTTTTATAAGATTAGTACAAATTTTTTCTTTTTCCACTTATTGATATTAATTTAAAAATATCCATAAAATTACTGATTTTGGTTTGTTTCAGTCAAATAAAAATGAAAAATGTTAGAGATTCAAGATTTTGGGACTCAAATATATACCAATTGATAGATGTGGCAAAATCATGTCGTCCTTAAAACCACGTTCTTTTATTTTTTTATTCCGGTCAAAGATAAAAAAAAAAACACTTTCCTTTACGAAATGTAATTCGAATTATAATTACACGATTATGGGGTGTGTCCCAGCTCATAGTGCCCTTCAAAAGTACAAAATAAAACCCTATATTTGGCTCTCTTTTTTTTACAAGATAAGTACAAATTTTTTTCTTTTCACTTATTGATATTAATAAATCTAAACTATCCATAAAATGGCTAATTTTTTAGAGCTTTTGGTGCGTACATTTTTTTCCTTTCACTTATTGATATTAATAAATCTAAACTATCCATAAAATGGCTAATTTTTTAGAGCTTTTGGTGCGTTTTCTAATTAGGAATCCCATTAAAACTGTCCATATTTTTTTCACTTGCTGATATTAAATTGAAACTATCCATACCATCATTAATGACTGATTTTGGAGAGCTTTTTGGTGCGTTTTTTAGTTTGGAATGCAAGTTATTTTTTCAATGAAATAAAAATGAAGAATATTAAGAATTTCAAATTTTAAGATCCTAAATATACATCTAATGACATGGCAAACATTAAAAAAACTATATATTTTTGTTAGCTTTTCCATATCAACTTCATCAAAACACATAACTAAAAAACATTAAAAAAAAACTAAATATATCACTATTTATAAGTTATAACACCTTGCAGCTTTTTTCTTTTATGCAGCTTTTTTTTCTCTCTTCATACTGATAATTTTAATAACAAATTAAATCATACACATTTTTTAGTATATTTATTTGATAATTGATATACAACAAATTAAAATAAAATTCAAAATCCTAAAAATTTAATTAACATACATATAATGCTTAAAAAGCTACAAATATTAACTTATAATGTTAAAATATAATTACCTCTTCTAATGCATCCATGTGAAGTGTATAAAAATATTTAATGGTGAAAAAGATATATGCTTTTTTCAGGATAAACAGGTTTTATTGGTGACAGCAAGTTGTATAGAATAACAAAATTACAAATAATTTGGGAAGTGCCATGTTATTTGGTATAATTTAGGATCCCGAATTCTCAAAATTTTGGATCCCCACATATTTTCCAATAAAATTTAAATAACTGGCATAGTGATGAAATATAATTTGGAACTTGTTTTCTAAACACAATTTTATGCATTATATTGTGGAATTTACTTCACTTGTAACCACAATTTGTGCATTTGATATTTGTTTTCAGGGGAATGGGCCTCTGACATGGATAACATGTTTCGTAAGTCATAATATCACAATCAAACCAATATTATAGTTCTACAATGCTCCCCGAATCCTCTACCTGTGAGTATATATATATACATATATATATAAATTCCAAACCAAATGTTAAATAGGGATTTTCATAAAATATAACTATATATTTAGCATATGAATGAATGACACTTTATATGTCTGCCGTTATTGTATTATTTAACATTTATTCTTTAACAACTAACCAAATAAGAGTATTTTATTTTAATTTTTACTGAAATTAACCAATTATTTATTGATGCGAGGCTATGTTTCTCCTACATAGTTTGTCGAATGACCATAATTCATTTAATTCCCACATACATTCAATTAATACACAATGCATGCAATTGCTGGTACGCGTGACAATGCAAAAATTATTCGTAATATTTCATATCATATTCGAATTTAATATCAATTTATACTTATGTATTTATTTTAAAACATTACTTTTAAATTGCTATATAATGTCAAATATATAATTACATTAGACGTTATTTTCTTTTTACTATTATTTTTATAATAAAAAAATGTTTAGTATCCTAAATTTTGAATCACCAAGTACCAAATTCATTACGCTCTCTTTAAGATTCCACATCAGTAATTAAATTTTTATTTTAATCTAAATAATTAAATATAAATTATTAATTAATTTAGTATGAATTTAATTTGGATCCCCAGCAACTAGTAATCAATACTTGTCTAACGTACTTGACGTTTTTACCCGGGCAACGGACCTTCAAAGGGAAAGGAAAGCGTAAAACGAAAGTCAAGTCCCATACACGACGTCGTTTAGCTGCAAGCATTCAAGCGATCTACCTGAAATCCTCGTCGCTGCAAATTGACGGCGCCACCAGTCGCGTAGGTGTGATGAGAGTTTAACTTTCGATCCATCCAGTTCACCATCGCGAAATTTCAGTCCAGAATCGAAGCCTCTTTCTGTTTCTAAACTGCCAGAAAAGGGATTCGTAAAGAGAAAAAAGCTCGAAAAAGAAAAATGGCGATGGACGATGTTCCGTTGGACGACAAGGCCAAGAGAATGAGGGATCTACTGTCGAGCTTCTACGCTCCGGATCCTTCAATGTCGTCCCCAAACAGTACCTCTTCCACTCCCAAGCACGCCACCCTCGATGCCATCAACACCACGTCCTTTGATCCTGATCAGTACATGAATCTCCTGGTACTAATCTCATGCCAATCATGTGTACATATCACTATGCACCGCAGACGAGGTTAAAGCTTGCACTTTGAAATCAGAATCCTCAATCTTCTCGATTGTGCAGGTACAAAAGTCAAATTTGGAAGGGATACTTCAGAGGCATTTTGAGATGGCAGCCGAAATAAAGAACCTCGACACAGACTTGCAAATGTTAGTTTACGAAAATTACAACAAGTTTATCAGCGCTACAGATACAATTAAGAGGTAGCATTTATTTATTACATTATTTTACAACGAATTACAGTCTTTTGTTTTTTGCTAGAACTAACATCATAGCTGGACTAGCAGTTTTTGAATAATAAAACCAAGATGCTGATATATTGGATTTTGAATGTTGTAATACATTTGGAAGGTTGGGCATGATAAGTAAATGCTGTTTAATCAAATAACTATGTTTTGAATCTCTGCCTATTGATATTCATGAAAGTATTATTTTCCAACAGGATGAAAAGTAATATTGTGGGCATGGAAGCAAATATGGAGCACCTCCTTGAGAAGGCATGTGCATTTTTCTTTTTTAATTATAATTTTGGCTGGAATTGTTACAACATCGAAGTGAAAAATGTTAAATAAGGGATACTTTCTCATTTTTGTAGATAATGTCTGTGCAATCTAGAAGTGATGCGGTCAATACTTCTTTGTTTGAAAAGAGAGAACACATAGAGAAACTGCATCGCACACGTAACCTTCTGCGTAAAGTCCAGGTGTGGTGCAAGTACAGTATTTCAGTTGCAGCATCTTTTGCTTTTTATCCTTTACGTTTATTTTGGTTGATGGATTTAATTGAAGAATCCATTTTGTGCTGAGTGCAATTTGCACTTTGTCCTTTGTGGTCATATGACAAGCTTATACTTATAGAACCTGCCTGGCCGACTACTAAGTTAGTGAAATTATTCATGAGATGGATGAATAGATATGATAAACCATCAACTTCTTATGCATTGTTTTACAGCACAATCTGTTTGGCAGATGAAGTAATTGGCTCTTCTGTGTGTGATTCTGGGTATGACATGTTATTGATGCAAGATGTTTCATTGTTTCATGTAAAGCTAATATTGGAAAGAAAGACATATATGTGCTCATTAATATTTCCAAACAGCTTCTAGGGATTTCATGAAATCCCTATGAATTTTAAACTCTAACCAGTGGACTTCTTTTTATGTGTGTCTGACCTAGTCCTAGTAGATATTGGTTTATGGCCATGTGTGAGTTACACAGTTTTTGTTTTCTGTGGTAAAGAGCAGATCATATACGATCTACCTGCTAGACTTGGAAAGTGTATCAAGTCAGAAGCATATGCTGATGCAGTTAGATACTATACTGGAGCAATGCCAATTTTTAAGGTTTTTGTTTCTTACTGTTTATTTGGCTGTCTTTCAATTTTGCCTATGGATCATCTTTTACAGTTTATGTTGCGTAATTCGCTTTCAAAAGTGAAATCTTTTCTTCGTTATGTCTTTATTAGGCATATGGAGACTCATCGTTCCAAGACTGCAAGCGAGCATCTGAAGAAGCTGTTACTATAATTATAAGGAACTTGCAAGTAAGCAACCTTTGATGTAATGCTAAGTGACTTATGCAACAACAATATTAATATCTATATTGGCATTGCAACTTTCAATCATTATCCCAACATCAAATGTGTGATGGATTGAAATCAGCACATCATAGAAGAATGAAAGTTATTACTTACAGTTACATGAAAGCCTTTATAAATAGCTATGTCTGTGGAGGGCAATTTCATGCTGAACAGTTGCTGATTGCGATTGTGCTGCTGGTAGAAAGACTTATGTTGACTATCCATTTTCAGGGAAAGCTCTTTTCAGATGCTGAATCAATACAAGCAAGAGCTGAGGCTGCTGTGCTTCTTAAGCAGCTGGACTTCCCAGTTTGTACTTGACCTTTATCTATTCACTTTTTGAGTTCATATATCTTTATTTTGCTAGGAGGTTGCAGTTTTAGGCAAAGTACTGAATCTTTTGTTGTAAGAATTAAATTGGCATGGACATATTGCCAAAAGTTAGGTTATTATAAATTTGGGAAAAAAAAGCCTCTGTTGCATGGAATTGGAATGTTACCTTTTCATATTTGGATTTTTCTTCAAGCGAAGAAAAATGGCAAAGACTCTGATATTTATTGAATACTCTTATATATCACTGCATATGATGACAGAATACCCACATTTTGGCAGGTGGACAGTTTACAGGCAAAGCTTCTAGAAAAGTTAGAACAATCTCTTGTGGACCTTCAGCTAAAGGTGGAAGAGATAACCAATGCTTCAGTGGATTCTAATGATCCTTCTAAACAAGGAAACATTTCTGAGTTGGTGCCTCCTACTGCTCATGAGGTGAGAACTAAGAGTAACACCATTCTGGTTTTGAATCTTTGATTGATGGGGTGTGAAATGTGGATGCAGAGGTATTTGTGTTGGCATTTAATGCCAATTCCTCAATTTAAGTATGCAGAACTGTTTACAATTGGAAGATTGTATATAATCATCACATTATTTTGTATTTTCTTCTTGGTGTTGTTCATTTTAAAGTACATTTAAAATTGAGAATTGAAGTTTTTGAGTAATATTCCTGTCTGGTAGTACGGAGTGGGGACACTCTTAGTACTGGTCACTTTTGGTACATTAATATTTCTATATTTATTGGAAGTAAAGACTAGTTTTTTTAGGGGCTGTATATTTATTGGAAGTAAAAACTAATTCTTTTAGTGGTTGTATCTTAATAGTTATTCTTACCTGTGAATCTATAATTTTAGGCTTCTGTTCAAGAGTTTGCGGAGGCTGTTCGTGCTTATCGAGTAATATTTCCTGATTCAGATGAGCAACTTACTAAACTTGTGCAAGATTTGGTTACCAAGTAAGAGAGCATCTTCTAGTCCCCTCTCTATGGTGTTTATGAGAGCAAGGGAGCATTTTGCTGATAAAATGTTATTGGAGTTTGTTTCATTAGGCATTTTGAAAGCACTGAACAATACATAAAGAATCGGATATGTGCGGCAGATCTGCTATGTGTTATGAGTAAGTAGTATGAATCTATTAAAACACCATTGTTTATATGCTCTTTCCTCATTTATTTTTACCTGCACAGATGGTTTCATTCTAGTTCATGTTTAAGAATGTACTTGAGGAATCTTTATTCTTTGCAAAGTGTACTTAATGTCGCCTTGTTCAGTACTATTTTTACATGGATTTACTTATAAGGAAATATGCTGGCTAGATAATTTGGACTTTCTCATTTGACAGTCTTTTTTGCACTACTAACTGTCTCCATTGTGGAGAACTAAATTTACCTTGCATTGAAGAAAAGGTTTCTTGTGCAGATGGATTTTTCTACTCTTACATTTCTTGTGCCTCAGAAATAATCTGCTATGACTTCTTTCCCATGAAGAGAAAAAATTATGCATGACCACAAAATTCTGTGATGATTATCAGAAGTTTGCCTTCAGAGGATGCATGAGTGGATCTCGTTTCCACCGTCATCATGTCTTCTATAATTTTAGTTTTGTTGAACAGGAATTTCCAATACGTTTTGGGGTACTAGTAACCAGTCATATTTGATATCCACCTCTGGAAATATTAGGGGGTAGTTTTGATATGTCCGTCTACTATAGCTGTGGGTTATGTACATGTTTTCTAATGTTGACGCTAGCCTTGGGGTTTTTAACCTGGTTGTTCCTTGAAATCTTAGACGTTTCTTTATCTTCCCACCTTTGGTGGTCCATAAAATGCTAAACGACATGTGAAAAATTTTAATGTTTAATTTTGTGGAAGCCTTAATACTCAATGTTTTCAATCTTTGTTTAACGTGCTTATTATTTGATTCAGTTCCTTGCACCTTTACAACCTGAAAGTGATATCTTCAAATGCTTAACCAAAAGCACGTATGCTTGCAGGAATTATTTGGACAGATGTGCTTCTGATGGATGATGTGTTATCTGAGGCTGCTCTCCCTGATTATTCTCTGAAGGTCTTCTCCTGAATTTCATTTTAACTGAATTATTGGTGGTCTCCACTGACATTCAATTTAACCTCTCAGCAGACTTCAAATACGAACTTATAATTATAGTTTTGAAGGGTGGGTTTTAAGATTACTGACTTTCACAAATATGGTTGCAGGTTGCACAGGGTGCTGTTAAACAATATGTTGGCAATGCATTTTCCCATCTTCTGCATGATATCTCAGGTTATGATAAAGTTGTAGTTTTGCAAGTTCTTTCATAGTTTAACTAAATCCATTTGAAGCCATCTAGGGACATAGTTTCTGTTAGATCCTTAATGATCATATTTTTCTTAGTACTTCCACTACCTGTGTCAAGTTTGATCACTTTTTTATCTTCTATAAGAAAGTATGCTTGGAAAGTTGACACAATAATGAAAAAAAATTTTTGGTGGCTTCTTATAGGACAGGACAGCTTGATGCACTTTGAATGTTTTACATTAACCTGATTTTAGATGGTAGAAAAAGTACATTTTGTTTATTACTCAATCTTGAGATCATGTTCTTGCCCATGGGAGTTATCAAATAAATAGAAAGACCAATTACATTTTCATGGGTCCAAATTTCATTGCTAAAGAGACTCAAGACTAAGTTAAATTGTTTGAACTGGCAGATGCACTCACCAAAGTCCGTAATAAACAAACGGAAGGAGTGAAAGAAGATTCCTTGCAAGTTGCCTTGGAGGCCAGCAAAAAAGCAGTGCTTCAAGGCAGTATGGATTTGTTATTGGTAATATAAGATACCATGAAGCACGTAGGGAAAGTTTCATTTGCCTTTTATGCATGTAGAGAAAATAAAAAATAAAAAATCAAGTCCACTTGCGATAGTTTCTTTCATGTATTTTAAACATGTAGGGTGCCTTGTATTCTCTTCTTTATAGAATGTGGAGACTTATGGCAAGTTATGATTTGATATGCATGGATGGTTACACAAATACATGAATTCCTCTTATTTTTGGAATATAGGTCTAAACAATTTTCCCATCTCAAATCTTAATTAATTCTTATTTATTTTTTAAAATTTCTGTGGCTGTAACTTTTTCCTCCCCGGTACAGAATTTAAATTAGATAATCTATGTTTCTTTATTTAGCTTTCATTTCTCTCACCTTTTTTTTTTTAATTTCCAATTCCAGGACTTCCGCCAACTTCTAGACAATAATTTAGGCCTACTAGTTAAACTCAGAGACTTTATAGTCGACTGGGTTCAGGAAGGATTTCAAGACTTCTTTGGGGCACTTGATGATCACTTCCTTTTGCTTTCGGGGAGAAATAGTTCAGCTCCTCGTGACCACGGTTCAATAGATGGAACACAAGGTGACAGAGTTTTTGCTGGGCTTGTCTTAGTGCTGGCTCAGCTTTCTCTTTTTGTTGAACAAACTGCCATCCCAAGAATTACTGAGGCAAGGAGACTGCAGATGCTTTTAATTTTTGGTTCCTTTGAAAGTATCAATTGTTTTATTTTTCTTTTTCCCAAATCCCTTAGGCTTCCTTTGAAGTTTTGTATTCTATTTGGCAGGAAGTAGCTGCATCCTTTTCTGGTGGTGGTGTTAGAGATTATGAACGTGGGCCTGCCTTTGTTCCTGGAGAAATTTGTCGAATTTTTCATTCAGCCAGTGAAAAGTTTCTGCACCTGGTATAAGTTAAAACTTCTATTATAGAATTAATAAATGATTCAAATTTATATTATGGATTGATAGGTTGACTTCATTTTTTCAGTATATAAATATGAGAACTCAAAGGATCTCAGTTCTCCTGAAGAAAAGGTTTACAACACCAAATTGGGTTAAGGTCAGTATGCCATATGCCAACATTCTACAAATTTTAATGGAAGTTCCTGATGTGGAAATAATTTGACTTTGAAAAATATAACTTTCTTTTCACAATTATTTACAGCACAAGGAGCCCAGGGAAGTTCATATGTTTGTCGATTTATTTCTTCACGAGGTTAGTGCATTTGCTCTTGAACTTCTTAGACTTTAATTATTAATGAGATTGATCTTTTTTTTTTTTTTTTTTGTAATGCCTGATTCATTGAACTTTTCTCTATAATATGCGGAGTAGTTTTTGCATGAAATTTATCTGTCTCCTGTGCTAGTTGGAGTCAATAGGAAATGAAGTAAAGCAGATTTTACCTGAGGGACTGCGTAGGCATCGTCGGACTGACAGCAACGGAAGCACTGCCTCATCTCGGAGCAATCCATTAAGAGAGGAAAAACTGAGTAGGTCACATACCCAAAGGGCCAGGAGCCAGCTTTTGGAAACTCATCTTGCAAAGTTATTTAAGCAAAAAGTAGAAATTTTTACTAAAGTTGAATTTACTCAGGTAACTTTGTTCTCATCGTGCTGTTGGAATTAATAACTGATACTGGTCCAGAAACAACTTGAACACGTGTGGTTGCAATTTCAGGAGTCGGTTGTAACAATGGTAGTAAAACTTTGCCTCAAAAGCTTGCAAGAATTTGTACGCCTACAAACCTTTAACCGAAGTGGATTCCAGCAAATTCAGTTGGATATTCAGTTCTTAAGGACTCCTATAAGGGAAGCGGTTGAAGACGAAGCTGCCATTGACTTCTTGCTTGATGAGGTATTTGGAAAATAGTCTCAGTGAGGATCAAACTCTTTTTCTTTAGGAATTTGACATTCGAAACCTTTCGCTCCCTCGGCATTTGGACTGTTGTGTTGCAGGTGATTGTTGCTGCTGCAGAGCGTTGTCTTGATCCAAGTCCATTAGAGCCCCCAATCTTGGAAAAACTTATACAAGCAAAGTTGGCGAAGACCAAAGAGCAGAGCACTACGTCTTCGTAACATTCGTAACATCTGAAAGGTGAGGCTTTAATACTTGTGGCCTTTTCATTCTCCATTGCTTAGTAGTCCGCTTTCAGTTACTAATTTGATCCTTCCTTGAAAAACGCTGGAAATGCCTCCGCAAGTCTCAGGCATTGTAATGCCTAGTGGTAAATGGCTCAAAGCTGAAGTTGGTTTATCATCCGTACACTCAGTGCGTGGACAGCCGGGCCAGCTTAAAGGGCCTCTGACTAGGGCCCACGTGTAGAAAGGGCCAGAAAAAATATCAGTAGTTTTTTATTAACTTTTCCTTGAAACTTTTTATTCATTATATAAAACAATTTATTCTTTTTATATTATAAAACAATTTATTTTATTATATTTTTTAGTATGAATATATAATCTATAATCAATTTTCAGTTTAACGTTTTATTTTTTATTTTCCATTTCTAATAACTATTTCAATATTAAAAAGAGTACATCAAAACATAATATTGGTGTTTGAGCTTAGTGACCCCAGTTCCTGCAGTAACATAGCCAAACAGTTACTAGCAATTAACAAATAACAGGACTGCTTTGCTATGTTCTATTTTGTTTTTTCATTCTTCTATAGCAAATATATATACGACTAAATTCAAAGTGGTAACTGATTATCACCTCGTCGAGACACTTCGAAAAGCTGTCATCAATTTGAAGCAAAACAAATATATAAAATAAAATAGCGTAGTGTCCTTGGATCCAAATTTTTTGTTTTACTCGGAAGCAAAGCAACAATAATGTGGAAAAATAAAGATGGATATTTGTAATTAAGGACCAATTTTTATCGTGTATTAATGTCAGACTATTCACAATGTTCTATCAGTACAGTAATCAATAAGTGTGATATTCTCCATAATAGAAAAAAAGAGTGATTTTTATATTTGATTATTACTTTGAATTTGTGTGATTACCAAAAAAAAAAAAATTTTGAATTTGTGTGGTTATTTATATTTTATTTAGATGGTTATGTATGTAGATTAGAATGTGTTTGATTAATTGATTATATGGTTAGATAAATATTCATACGGAGATAAAAGATATTTAATATTCGAATTCTTTAGCTATAAATCGATTCCATTTACCAAAAAAAAAATAAAATCGATGCCATTTGTATAAACAATAGATTATTTTTATTTTTGGTAAAATTTAAACTATTATTTATCACACTCGTAAATGTTGGGGCTATCGGGACCCCGTTTCGAATCTCAGCAAGCACACTTTCTATTTTTACACGATCAGTGCCGTGCGCGTCAGAGTAACATAAAATTGCCAAAAAAAAAAAAAAACATTTTAATAGCTTTTCTTATTTTTCCCGCCAAAACGCTACTTCCACATCGTCATTTACCGCCAATCTAAGCCTTTCCCCTTCTCCAACTCGCATTTTCTACTCTCTGCGCCTGTCTCGCGCTGTTTGGAAACAACCATGAACGACCTCGACTTCAAAGAAGACAAAGGTAAAGTTGTAGTTCGCCATGTCTTTTTTTTTTTTTTTTACTTTTTTCTTGTTGAGTCTAATTTATTTTATTTATCGTCTTGTTAATTTTGTGTCTTTGCAGCTCGCGCGGTAGAGTTCCTTTCAAACTTCACTGATGTGAATGGCGATGCCAAATACTTAGACATCCTTGTGAGTTCTTCATTGTCTTAAAACCGTAGATCTACGTTTGGTTGCTGAGAAAATAAGGACAAAATAAATAAAATTAACCATTATTTTCTTCATCATTTTTATCGTGAGAGACATTTCCCAACTACGACACTATGAAATCTATGTGCAGCTGCTTGGTTGGGTTGTGCTTTGAACTAATTTTCTGCAAAGAAATACTTATCTTTCTGAAGCCTTCTCAGCAACCAAACAGATATCAGTTTTATTTACTTTTTAATTTGGGTGTAAAGGGGCTATAACCATCTATCCGTTTCAGCAAGAAGTCGCGAACCACAAAATCAGGGCAGTCCAGATTGATCTCGATGACTTAGTAAGTTTCATCTATGATTTGATGGTAGTTGCAAAACCCTAGTTCTGCTGTGAATCAATGTTGTTTTCGTTTTGCAGTTCAAGTTTTTATCTGAAGAATTCTTCAGACGGGTTACAGAAAATACTCGACGATACATTGGAATTTTTGCGGATGCGATTGACGAGCTCATGCCAGAGCCAACAGAGGCATTTACGGATGATGATCATGACATATTGATGACACAAAGGTCTGATGATGGACCAGAGAACATGGACGGTTCAGATCCTCATCAGAAGATGCCTCCGGAAATCAAGCGCTACTTGTAAGCTCAGAGCATACCCCTTTTTCCCCTTTATGGTTGTTATGGTGAATCATCTGTGATGACTATAAATAAAATGAACTATTTGATTAGTGATTCGTCATTGTAAACATGGATTTTAGGCCTGCTTTTGCTCAGGCATGATTAGATATTTTTGGTTTGATATATATTGTATTCCAAAAATTCTTTTGGCATGAGATATTAAACTAATTATTGGTAGGACTCAGACTGATTGTTTCTTTTTTGGGTGAACTCAGACTGATTATTTCTGTTTTGCTGCAAAACTGTTTGTTGTTTACTGTATAGTTAAAGATGCATTTTGTTATTAATGATGTTTCTTACTAGCACACAATGCATCTTGGAGAACTTTCTTTAAGATTTCATTGAGGTGTTTGATTGCTTAATGCTTCCTTCATTTGCATTCCAGTGAAGTTTACATAAGAGCACCTTCAAAGGTAGAACCATTTACCATTAGGCAAGTCAGAGCTTCAGATATTGGTCATCTGGTAAAGATATCTGGGATTGTGACTCGGTGTTCAGACGTTAAGCCATTAATGCAGGTTGCTGTATATACATGTGAAGAATGTGGTTTTGAGATTTACCAGGTAAATGTTTATTCAGAGTCTTCTCAGTTACTGCATAGTTTAGTCAACTCTAAAAAGGATAGAGAAGAAAGAAAAAAAGAAGTTTCACAAGATATCTTCTTAGAAACAAAAGAACTATATGTGTCACATATATTCACATTCATAGTACAATATTTTGCAATTTGATTGGCAATAATGCCTTGGTAAAGTTGGATTCCTGCAGTAGCCTTTTGAGTCCAAATATTTTCAGCATCATTTTCGTTAATTGTTGTTCCTTTTTGTTTTTCCCCTTTCACTCAGTTTGGATTCATGGTATTACTTTTGTTGATTACTCCCTTATGTTTTGTACATAACAGGAAGTAACTGCTCGTGTTTTCATGCCCTTGTTTGAGTGCCCATCTAAGCGCTGTTTAACAAATAGAACAAAGGGGAACCTTATCCTTCAACTGAGAGCATCAAAGTTTTTGAAGTTTCAGGAGGTTAGTTTAAAGCAATTCAGCCATAAATTACTTCAGTAGTGAAGAAGTTGTTATCATGATATGGTTTCGTAATTCTTTTAGTTCTCATTGAATAGTTTTTAGTGCCCTTCTATCAGTTAATACCGTGACATGGTTCAATTTCAGGCTAAAATTCAAGAGTTAGCTGAACATGTTCCAAAAGGCCATATTCCAAGGACAATGAGTGTCCACTTTAGGGGAGAACTCACAAGAAAGGTCGGCTGCTTTTACAATCTTCCTCTTTTTTTTTTTTTTTTTCTTCAATGGTGAAACTTATTAGTACTGTACCTCTAAGTCTGATAGAACATCAGTCAATCTCAGAAACTTGTTCTAGTGTGCATTGGATTACTGTTTACTTCATATTTTTTATGTGGCGGTAGGTGGCTGATTGCTATTGTGGCTGATTGCTATTGTTGCCTCTGCCTAGGAATCAATACTTGAACCTGATCCTATTAATTAGTTCAGTGTCCTACTTTCTCCTGACATAACACTTGCCTTTGTTTTTAATCATTATCAGGTAGCTCCAGGTGATGTTGTTGAATTATCTGGGATATTTCTTCCCATTCCTTATGCTGGTTTTAGAGCAATGCGTGCTGGTTTAGTTGCAGATACTTACTTAGAGGCCATGTCGGTCACACATTTCAAGAAAAAATATGAAGAGTGAGCCATTTATACTTCTCATCTTTTTGGTTCACAGCTAACCCAAAATGTTGTATACTTCAGAAGCTGACCAAAATACTTCTTTCCTTCCTGTCTTATCAATCTCCCAATATAAATTCCTTGATCTATTTCCAAATTTTCAATTTTAATTTTTGTTTTTGATGTTAGGTACTACTGTAAAATTAAACACTTTATGATGATTTCGTTAGTTGTTAGTTGGAAAAGGTCATGTACTAAGTTGTGTTCTACTCAGGTATGATCTTAAAGGGCATGAGGAAGAGCAGATTGCACGTTTAGCTGAGGATGGTGATATATATAATAAATTGGCGCAATCATTAGCACCAGAAATTTTTGGACATGAAGATATTAAAAAAGCTCTACTCCTTCTCCTTGTTGGTGGTTCTCACAAGAAGCTAAAAGATGGGATGAAGGTAAATGCATGGGATTACCATCCGATTGAATAATACATGTTTGTAGACTAAGTTCTTCTCATCATTTCAGAAGCATGATTTGACAAGATCAAAGATATCTTGACATTGTGTAAATATATTATTAACTTGTTTAATGAGTAAAATGGGAGATGCCATTCCCACTTTTCCCATTTCCTTTCCCTCTTTTCATGACCTAGCTGTTATTGGTCCAGATCTGTAATTTATATAAATGGTTTCTGGTTATGATATGCATAACCATGTCTTCCAGGCTCGCAATTTTCATTTTTCTAAGAGAAAGTATGGTCAAAGTGCTGTACCATTTGCATGCTTATCCTCTAAAGTTCTTTTGATTGCAGATTAGAGGAGATATACATATTTGTTTGATGGGTGACCCTGGAGTTGCAAAGAGTCAGCTTCTTAAACACATAATTAGTGTAGCACCTAGGGGAGTGTATACCACTGGCAGAGGGAGCAGTGGAGTTGGTCTAACTGCTGCTGTTCAGAAAGATCCAGTCACAAATGAGTTTGTCCTAGAAGGAGGAGCATTGGTGAGACATTCTCCCTTCTGAATGTATGCTCACATGTTGTACAAGTGCTCAAAAGCATATGAAACTGTGAAAACTTGTGGCATGGCTGCACGAAATTTCAGATTGAAGATATTGATTCATTACCTATTCTAAAAGGATTTAACTATTAAATTTGAGCTAGGACGCAATGTAAGAGTATATCATTATATCTAAACCATCATGATGTAGTCTCACATATGTCCGAGAGTCTAGATATTTTTAAAGGTTTTGGGGGACTAAGTCTCGACTCATTTCAGGTGCTAGCAGATATGGGAATTTGTGCTATTGATGAGTTTGACAAGATGGATGAATCAGATCGTACAGCAATACATGAAGTTATGGAGCAGCAAACTGTTAGCATTGCAAAGGCTGGGATCACTACGTCCTTAAATGCAAGAACTGCTGTTCTTGCTGCTGCTAATCCAGCATGGTACAAATCTTTCGGCTTTTTTTCAATTTCTTTTTCCTGACTCTCCTGCCCTTGTTCTTGACCTGGTCATGTGGTAGCTTTTTGTCCTAGAGAGTATTATCTACACGTTTTGATATCAAAAACTGTTTTATCACGCAGTCTTTTAAATTTGGTTATCATCTATTTTTTGAAGGGGGAGATATGACCTACGAAGAACTCCAGCTGAAAACATTAATCTTCCTCCAGCGCTATTATCAAGATTTGATCTTCTGTGGTTGATCCTGGATCGAGCTGATATGGATAGTGATCTTGAGATGGCTAGGCATGTTGTTTATGTCCACCAGAATAAAGAATCTCCTGCTCTTGGTTTCACGCCACTTGAACCATCTGTGCTTCGGTAAATCTCATTTTGATTGCAAAATAGAAGTTGGATTTTGTTCCTGATTAAGCATATCTTACAATGCAGATGATAAATATGCTTCTTGTTATTAAGTTTGTGAAGCTAATAGTTCTTTTTAATTTTGTTGTTTTTGTACTTCATACTCTTTAAATTTACATATGGGTTCGTTTTTAATCTGTTTTCTCTTCTATTGGGTTTCTAGTGCATATATTTCTGCTGCAAGAAGATTGTCTCCTTCTGTACCAAAAGAACTTGAGGAGTATATTGCTAGTGCTTACTGTAGCATTCGACAAGAAGAAGCCAAGTCTAATACTCCTCATTCTTATACGACCGTGAGAACTCTGCTCAGTATTCTTCGGATATCATCTGTAAGTTGTATTTTTCCAGTTTTTACTTATTGAAATGTGAGTCCTGTTGTGTGCCTTTTATACCAAAATGGAGTGAGATGGAAAGAATGGAGCTTACCAGCCTATAAATCTTTGTATTTACCTTATCGTGCATTTTCAAATGTGGATTGGATTGAGATCTCGAGGTTAGTAATGTAGAAAGAGAAAAGGGTTGTGTATGCTGTTTTAGCTACTATTTGACAAGTATACTTACATTTGTTTGAGTTATTTGATTGTACTAGTTTTTTTTTTCCCTGTAAGAGGTGTAATACAATAAATGCCACCTGTAGGTTAGAACCGTGGACATACATTTACATTTGGGCTTTATCTGGTTACTTGATTCGGCCGTCTGGAACACAAAAGATGACATTCCTCTTATAACAAGTTATTTAATGGAATTGCAGGCACTAGCAAGACTCCGATTCTCTGAAACTGTGGCTCAGAGTGATGTGGACGAGGCACTTAGGTTAATGCAGATGTCAAAGTTCTCTTTGTACTCAGATGAGCGTCAGAAATCTGGTCTGGATGCTATCTCTGATATCTACTCAATTTTGCGAGATGAGGCTGCTAGATCCAAGAAGATGGATTTGAGCTATGCCCATGCCTTAAATTGGATTTCTAGAAAGGTTGGTTGTTTATTAAAAAATTTCATAATTGAGACTCTCAAACCATCCTAGTATATCTTATACTATTCTCACTTTGGTTTTAATGGTCACCACGTAATCTTGTTTTTTCTATTTGAGCAGGGATACAGTGAAGCTCAGCTGAAGGAATGTTTGGAGGAATATGCAGCCTTGAATGTGTGGCAGATACATCCCCATACCTTTGACATCCGATTTATTGATGCTTGATTGGTTGCTTCCTGGTGGTGATCTTCTTCGCTCATTTACATTTTTGATAAGACTCGTAGTTGCTGGGAAGCGTAAGAATTGTATTTAGGCTTTTTTACTTTAATCACATATAATTTAATTTCCGTAGTCCCTTTAGGATTTGTTTAGAGCGCTAGCTAGAGTTGCAAAATTAGACATCGTTTACCAAGTTGCCGATGTGTTGAAATTTATAACTGGAAGCAGTTTTATTTGCTTGCTTTGTCAACTGCCCAATCCCATTCCCTGTCCCATCTTAAAAGATAAAAACTAGAATTGTAAAGTCAGTCAAATTGTTGCTTAATTGAAGTATTTTGCGCACCCGAATTAGGAATGAGTTTAGTGTTAAATCACAGCTGGTAAAGTGTAATAATCATTTCTATGAAATGAGCTCGACTAATCACTGTAAATTCTTTTACTTTTAGTTTTGGATTTTGTCGGAATTAATAATTAATAATAACTAATAAAGAGTTGGAGTGAATCACTAACAATTGGATTTTGTCTCAATTCAAAAAAAAAAAAAAGGATTTTGTGTCGAGTAGTGGGTGGTGAAAATTTGTAATATAATTCAGACAAATAATAATGAATTAAATTGAAACTAGGAAACGCCTAGAGCCTACCAGTTGGCGTTGATGGTATTTTTACCAAGTTTCTGGAATTGACATTCTGATTACAAAAATGACCGAAGGAAAAGGAAGAGCAAGCGGAAGAGAAAAGGGCTTCTGCGACTTTTCATGACACGTGCCCTTGTCATTTCCACTGGTTGACAAGTGGAGCACCCTTCCTTTTAATTTCAATTTCATCCCGAGAAAAAAGTCATCAATTTTTTTATCAAAAAAAAATATATATATATATCATCATTTTTAATTACTTACTGTTCCTTTTTTTTACCCATCAATTAATTATCTTCTAAGTATGTAATTATTTATGTAATTTAATTCCTCTGGTTGAGCTTTCCTGTTCCTGTGTACAACTGAAAAAACCAGACTACGAACGAGGAATTCGAACAAAATAATAAAAAAAATCATAATAATAACCGAAAATAATATTAATTAAAGTGGAAGATTGAGATTGTTGGGTCAAGCTTTCCTCAACCTCGAACAATCCGTGTTCTTTCCCAGTTACGCCTTTTTCTGATGGAAGTTCCTCTTTTTATTTCCATTTCTGGACTGCAATTTCTGAACTCCGCTTATCCGATTCAACTCTTTTAAAGGTAATTATAAGCTATCTTCTCGATGATTAAAGCTTTTATTCGGGAACTATGTCGCGTCTTTCGCGTGTTCCTTTATTAGATCTCGTTTTATTTTATTTTGTTACCCTCGAAGTCTATGTGTGTGATAGACTTGTCAGTGTAGCTTCGTACTCTGCTATTTATGTCTCAGGGAACTGCATTATTTAGTTGGCAGGTTTGCAGTTACATTCAGTTTTGCATCACTTTCACTTTCTTGAAGCAAATGCAAATGTTTCAATCTTGGACACTAATTTTCGTTGTTTTGTTGTTGTTGTTGTTTTTTTTTTAAATTATTTTTATTTTCAATTTTCTGATTTTGGTTTTATTGTATTGGCTATTGGTCAATTATATTTGTATTGCTGGTTGTAACCTCAAACTCAAATTCTGGGTCTGTAGCTGACAGTATGAGCCAGTCCTAAATTTCTAATATGCTTAGCTTAACTTGACGGGCATCTTGCCCATCTCCTCTGTCCATTTTTTTCTTTCTAATCTTTACTAGCTTATGTAATGTTTCAAAATAGAAGTGGTAACGTTTTGTAATTGATATTTAGATGCATCAAGAACTTAGATGTAATGTCATATGATTTCATTTCTCCATTTATAGGTTCAGCACTAGGGTTACTCATAAGCACACACGGAAAACTTTTCATCCAAGAGGCGTTATTATTATTATTATTTATTTTATGAAATCTTGATTTGAAGATTAGCAAGTATTTGTCTTTGGTGATGGGAGTATATAACAGCAGTAGAAGCTTCTCTGGTTGATATTTAGTTTCTTGTAGGCTGTTACTTGTCCACATTGACATTGTTATGTGGCAGGTTGCACAAACCTTGTGTAATGTAATTATGGGAACCCTTCAATGTAAATTCTTAAGCGACTATTTTCAGATTTTAATAATGCCAATGCACAATAAATCCTTTTGCTCAGATCTGGGGAGTTGCCATTTCTGCCATATCTTATTACTCCTGGTGCTTAGGTCTGTTGGCAAACTGTGCATTCCAAGTTTTCAGGTATTGTGTTTACCAAAAACAAAAAGTTTCCAAGTATTGCCGTATTGATTGTAAGTATGAATCCTTTAGAAGTGATGGATTTCCTTCTTGCTATGCTTAATGTTGTTATGCCAATATCATTCAATTAACAAGTAGATAATCTGATGTTTCAGGTTGAATTCAAAATATGGATCCTTGCAAGTGCACATCTTCTGCTGGTGCACCTTCCTTTAGTATCGCACCTTTTAATTTTTATAATAAGGTGTATGAGAAGACTCAATTCGATAAAGACGAGGGAGCTAATGGTCATGCTGTTGAGACTGAAGTAGAAATAGACATTAGAGAAGTATACTTTTTGATTATGCACTTTCTGTCTGCTGGGCCATGCCAGAGGACTTTTACACAATTCGCAAATGAACTTATGGAACATCACCTTCTACCTAGAAGGTATCATGCTTGGTTTTCAAGGAGTGGTGTTTATAGTGGGGATGACAATGATGATGGCATCTCTTTCCCTTTGAGCTATGCTAAATTGGTGGAGAGGTACACATGCTTTTAAATTAATCATGCACTTCTTGAAGGATATGAAACTGCGTAGTTTGTTGTAATTTTAATTCTTAAGATTATACTAATTGTCTTTATTTATAATGTTTTTAATACCTCTACCTGTTCTAATATATGTATATTTAAATATTTATTCATATTTATATGCATATATAAATATATTTAAATCTTCTTAAGTACATAATGGTGGATCTGTTCATGTTGCTTCCCTGAATTTGTACAATGACTAGGTATCCTCACATGGAGAAAGATCACTTGGTGAAGCTTCTGAAGCAATTGATAATGCGTGCAGCCCCATCATTGCATGGCAAGGTTGGACGGCATGCTCCAAATGCAGCTGATGTCCCTACATTACTGGGAACTGGTTCTTTTTCGCTTCTTAATTGTATGTGATATCTTATACTAATTCCTTTGAAGCATTGGTTATCTTTGTTGTTTTTTCCTTGGCTTTTCTCTTTCTTCAAAAAATCTTCTTAGGTTACTTTTGCTCTTTTCCTAAATAAGAAGAATCCTGTATAGCTTGAAAAAGGTCCTTTTTGACCTTAATCCATGATAGCTTATCTCAACTAAAATATTATCTATTGCCCTGTAATATTAATCCTGTATATCTTGACTTGAATAGTTTCCCATTCCTTACTTGTCAGAAGCCTGTCTCTGCAGCTCTCCCCCAAGATCGCTACATTCATTAGGACTTCTGCAATTCTCTGTGTGTTCAGTTTTATATGCAGTGATTTACATATGTTTATATGTCTGAAATTTTCATTTCCTGTTTTTACAGGCAACAAAAAAATGGAAAATAAGCAAGTTAAGCCTCCAGCTTACTTGCGTTGGCCTCACATGCAGGCTGATCAAGTTCGTGGGCTTTGTTTGAGGGAAATAGGAGGAGGTTTTACCAAGCACCATCGTGCTCCATCCATTCGTGCTGCATGTTATGTCATTGCTAAACCATCTACAATGATGCAGCAGATAAAACAGATAAAGAAGCTAAGGGGGCATCGTGATGCTGTCTATTGTGGTACTGTTTCCTTATCCACTAAATTTGTAATCAACAACTTACCTTTTTAGATCTTGTTTTATGGTATCCTACATGGTTATTGACTTGACGTTACTAATCTAATCGGCTGGGATAAACTTTACAAGCTGAGAAGTATAGTAATCTAATTGGCTTTGAGAAACTTGATGTTGTAGATTACTCCCTGGCCTTTTCATGTCTTTAGTGGTTGAATTCACATCGGATTCATGAGTGCTTTCACAGGAATTTTTTGTCACAGATTGTTTGTATTGTTATTTTGTTTGCTCTTGGAAATTTTGCTATGTTTTTATGTAATAAAAGGTATACATTTTCATGATCTTCAACTGCTAGTTGTTTGGTACTCCCTTGAAACTTCTAGTTGTGTGTGTGTGTTTTCTAACACTTATACTATTTTTATTTTCTATTTTTGATTATTTAAATCGAGGGATTATACTAGATATTTCTATAAAGAACAGGTGATAAGAAATTTTCAAACAAAATTTTTGTCTTGCAGCCATATTTGATCGGTCAGGGAGATATGTTATCACCGGTTCAGATGATCGTCTTGTCAAGATCTGGTCAATGGAAACTGCACTGTGTTTGGCCAGCTGCCGTGGACATGAAGTGAGTTAAAAATACTGTGGATATTTTGGTCTTTTATTGAAGTTATAAACTTCATTGTTAAAACATTATTGTTTCCTTTAAATATTAGTATTTGACTACTCTCTTTGTTGTTTTTATCTAAGGGTGACATTACTGACTTGGCTGTAAATTCAAACAATACTTTGGTGGCATCTGCTTCAAATGATTTTGTAATTCGAGTTGTATGTATACCCTACCTTAACATATTAGTATGCCCATTATCATACCTTTCGATCACTGAATTGATAATTTTTTCTTTCAGTGGCGCTTGCCGGATGGAGTGCCAATTTCGGTTTTGCAGGGGCATACAGGAGCAGTCACTGCTATTGTTTTCAGTCCCAAACCTAATGCTATATTCCAGCTTTTATCGTGAGCCCCACTATAAGAGTTACTATTCTCTGTTGTTGCTTCTATTCAATTACTTGGTTGTGCTATTTTGTTTTCTTTTAATTACCCTGAATTAGTTTTTTTTTTCCTGTTCTTCTTTTGTATTTTTCACAATTTAATAAATTATTGCTTCACTTTTTAAGTCTTGACCAGATTTCTTTGAAGCCTGTAATGCAATATCTTGATTGTAGCTATGTTATATTATTTCCTGTGTGAAAAGGAGCAACAATGCTAAGCCCAAATTATTGCCGTTGTTAGTTACTTTTTCCTTTTGATGACATTTGTAGTTCATCAGACGATGGAACTTGTCGTATTTGGGATGCTAGGTCTTCTATGTGCAAGCCACGGATATACATACCAAAACCTTCAGACAATTTAACCGGTTTGATTATTACTTTTACATTGTTGCTTTAATGATTAGCTGTTACTTGGGATGGTGTTTCCTTAGATCAGAACAGTGATGTTAACTGCAGGGAAGATCAATGGTCAATCAAATGATGGACCCTCTTCAAGTAATATTCCACCAAGCCATCAAATACTTTGCTGTGCTTACAATGCAAATGGAACTGTTTTTGTCACTGGTAGCTCTGACACATTTGCAAGGGTATGTTTGGGTTTAAAAATGTACTTTCCATATTAGGTCACATCATTCATCTGCTTTGCACTTTTTGGTTTATTTGTATCAGTTGTGTATTATATGGTTAGTTGGCTTAGTTAACCAAGAATTGGGTACTTGCAGGTATGGAGTGCTTTAAAGTCTAATGCAGACGAATCAGAACAACCTATATATGAGATGGATGTATTGTCTGGCCATGAGAATGATGTCAATTATGTGCAATTCAGGTTAGTCTGTCCTACTTTATAGAAGATTTCATTTACAAATTTCATAACATCTGCACTGTTTCCATATTTCCAGTGGATGTGCTGTGGCTTCAAAATCTTCTCTTTTTGACACTTCAAAGGAGGAGAATGTTCCTAAATTTAAGAATTCCTGGTATGTCAGTATTTTACTCTTCTTCTTGTTGATGTCTTACATTAAGGTTTCAGCAGTGCACTTTTTCTTCAATTTTTTTCGTGAAATATCTAACCATATTTGATTGCTTGTTAAGTTTACTCTGCATCTGTTTCTTGAATCTTTATGATCTCAGGTTTTGTCATGACAACATTGTTACCTGCTCTCGTGATGGTAGTGCAATAATTTGGATCCCAAGATCACGCAAATCCCATGTGAGCTTTTAAAGAGTTACTTTATGCTACCACTTTGTGGAGTCTAATATGATGTTATATATTTATATAAAAGGAAATTTTTTGTTGTGTTTTCTCATTTCTGTACATTCTGTTATCATTTAGGGGAAAGTTGGACGTTGGACGTGCATATCATCTAAAGGTTCCACCTCCGCCACTGCCCCCTCAACCTCCAAGAGGAGGTCCACGCCAGAGATTTCTTCCAACCCCTCGTGGGGTAAATATGATTGTGTGGAGCCTGGATAATCGCTTTGTGCTTGCAGCTATCATGGGTGAATTACTTACTACAAGTTTTTAATTATTACCAAGATGGGATTCCTGTGGCTTTCATTTCCTGTGACAAAAACAAAGCCTTTAAACCCCTGGTCTCTGCTCTATCTTGGGCCACATTTTTTTTTCTTGTTTTCCTCAATGTACGTTGTTTTGTTTATAGCTTCAATTAATCACTTTGTAATTGAAAATTCTTTGCTTGACTGACCCATCTTAGTTATCCTCAAAGTCATTGATGCTACCAGTAGTGTCTTTAAGAAATATATTGGGTACATTTACTTTTGTGCGAGTTTTTTTGACAAGTTAGCATTCTGTACCATACAATAGAGTTCTCCTTAAACCATGTTTGTAAAGATTCCCTAAACTTGTCTGCCCACACAACACTCTAAAATCACTTCTCTACTTCATTCATATTGCTTTACCTCTATGTGCTAAAACTGTTCTTATTTCTCAATATTGAACTTGACTATGCAGATTGTAGAATCTGTGTTTGGAATGCTGTTGATGGTAGCTTAGTACATTCTTTGACCGGTCACACTGCATCTGTAAGTGGTTCATTTATGAACCTCCACCATGATTTTGAGGATCATTTTTCAATGATTGTAAATGCTGCTTCTTGTACTGTTAATCAAATCTAGGGGAGATGATTCTTTTTCTTCTGGGAATATTGGAGAGTCATTCTTATGAACCCCCAATCTAACAAGGCAGATTGGGATGGTTTAAAATTGTATCTTTTATCTGGTTTCTTTTGTAACATTCTTATTGCTTCAGTGACTCACAACTTTGTTCTTGAGTTCTATGCAGTCTTATGTGCTGGATGTGCATCCATTTAATCCTCGTATAGCTATGAGTGCTGGGTATGATGGGCTAACAATAGTATGGGATGTGAGTATTTGGTTTTGTGTTTTTATGCTTATACATTGTTCTTCTTTATGCTTATTATTCAATGAGTTCTTTGATAATTTGTATTTTCAGATTTGGGAGGGCACGCCTATACGGATATATGAAATTGGGAAATTTAAATTGGTTGACGGAAAGTTTTCTGCGTGAGTGTTCTTTGAAATATTCTAGAGAAATGACATTAACTTTTAATGTTACATTAGTTTAAAACTTTTAACATGTGCCTTTCTATTTTACATGGGCCTCCCTTAAATTTTATTCTTGTTGCAATCTCCCCCATTCCATATGCAGCTTTTTGAAATTTCGTATGTAAATTGAATGTACATAAACATGCAAAAGGCCAGTACTTCCTCATTCAGTTATATTTAAACGAAATGTATAGTTTACATATGAAAATTTCAACAATTGCCTACAAAGGAAAGGACATTGTAACAAATGAAATTTAAGGAAAGGTTTAGGGTTTAAATCCTTTACTCTCACCTTCAACCTCCCCTCCCTAGATAAAAATCAAGCATTTATCAAAAAGTTTGGTTTTATGGAACTGCTTCTTGCCTCCAACATTTTCCTCATATACCTCAAAATTTTGCTTCTGTGTAATGAAAAATGTTTTCTCATTTCCATAGGGATGGGACGTCAATTGTACTCTCAGATGATGTTGGCCAAATATATTTGATAAACACAGGACCATGTGATTCCCAAAAGAATGCTCAATATGATCAGGTATCATATTTCTCTTATATAGCTGTCTACTCCTCTCTATTCCTAAAAAAGAATAAAAAAAATGGTATTATTTAATTGCTCTATAATATTTGTTTATGTGATTCCTCAAACAGTTCTTCCTTGGGGATTATCGGCCCGTTATACGGGATGTTCATGGCAATGTTCTTGATCAGGTTAGTCATCTACTCATTACAACTCATTATCATATTCTATGTTGTGTCCATATCTGCAGTCATTAACAACTAATTATTGGGGTTGTTGCATCTGCATTATTTAACGGATTTAATGTTGAATGATCTTTCACATGGCCTATATTCTATTCTATATGTTGGTCTAAAGTGCATGACATCTGATGCAGGAGACGCAACTGTCTGCCTATCGAAGGAACATTCAAGATCTCCTTTGTGATTCAAGTACCTTTCTGGCTCTTACTACAGGAATTTCCTAAAAGTCCTACCAAGTCGAAACATTTTCTAATATCTATTAATGGGAATTGACAGGTATGATGCCTTATCCAGAACCTTATCAGAGTATATACCAGCAGCGTCGGCTTGGTGCACTGGGCATTGAGTGGCATCCATCGACCATAAAATTTGCTGTGGGCCTGGATGTCAGTTTAGGCCTAGATCATCAGATGCCTCCTTTGGCAGATTTGGAAAGAATGATTGAGCCACTACCAGATTTTATTGATGCTATGTTTTGGGAGCCTGAAAATGAAGCTATAAGTGAAGATAGTGACTCGGAGTACCATGTTACTGAGGAAAATTCCAGTGAAGGTGAGAAGAGAAGTATCAGTGCCTTCTCTTCTAGTGACACAGAAGGCAGTGCAGAAGACAGTGAAGTTGGGTGTGGTCATAAAGATGGCCTTCGCAGATCAAGAAGAAGAAAACACAAGATGAAAGTGAGTGGATTCTTCCTTTTAACTGTCTCAATTCTTATTCAAACCTCTTTGGACTGAATCTTACTGTCTTTCAGCTTGAGTCAACAACTTCTTCTGGGAGGCGTGTCAAGAAAAGGAATTTGGATGAACCTGATGGCAATATATCTGTGAGTATCAGACGCAAGAAACCTAAAACTGGTCATAAAGTTTCAAAGAGAAAGTCTTGTAAAGCTAAGACATTGAGACCCCAACGAGTTGCAGCGCGCAATGCTCGAAATATGCTTTCTCAAATATCTGAAACTTCTACAGATGTAGAGGATGAAGAAGAAGATGACTCAGAATATAATTCATCAGACAATGATTCAGGGCTGCAAAATTTAAACATTCAAAGGAAGGAGTTTGATAGGACCTTGCACAATGTGTTCCAAAGCCACACTCAAAAGGAAGAAACATCGTCAGAGGTTGTACCCAAGCCATTATTTTCTGTTACCCAATCAAATGACGTGAAGAAGCCAAAATTGATCTTTAAGCTTTCACTTCATGATTCTAAGAAGCAAGCACGTCTAGGGGACACAAAAATCAAATGTGATAATCAAGCTGATTCTGGACCTGAAGATATCATTAAAGAAAATAGGATTGAAGGAAGCTCCACCAATCCTCCCTCAGTGACAGATACTGGGCCACCTGAAAATGCTGTTGGACAATTGGAAGCATCTGCAAGTAACAAGGAGGACAAAATTAGATGGGGAGAAGTCAAAACACGCACATCCAAGCGTTCAAGATCAGGAGATTTCATACCAGTAGATGCATTTGGTGGATTGAATGCTGTTTCTGATGACCAAACAGAAAAGCAGAATGATGTCAATGGGTATGTGACACCTAATAACAAGCATGGAAACATTTTTTTGTTAATTCAAATATCCAAAATGATGGAGGTATCTTTTCTTGCAGGGATGAGGAACAATGTGGATTTGGAACTAATGCATTAGAGGATCTGGATGGTGAGAGAAATGAAGTGTTTTCCCACCTTGACTGTACTTTCAAACCTCCAGGGGAGCACCAACTCAAATACAATGTCTCTGCAACCTCTTTGAATGGTAATTTCAAAAAGGAATGTAAAGATCAAGCTGCATCTGATGAAAGCATAGATGACTCAGTGGATAAAAGTGAAGATGCATGCATGAAGCACTCACATAAAATTAATGAAAATGCCTCCCTTAGATTGACAAAGGATTTAAAGACAAAGAAAATGATTTTAAAGGACCCTAGAAATCCATCAAAACTAAAATTTGTTTCTTCTGCGGAAGATGTGACAAATTCTGTAGATGATGTAAAACCTGAAAACTTTTCATGCATGGAGCACAATTTAGCTCTGGAGGTACCAGAAATAATTGGAGATGCTGGCAGATCGAGTTCTTTGAAGGCTAGGACTCATTCAGAAGGTCTTGATGGTGATTTGGTTGACCACCTTGATTCACGTATTAGTTTCAATGAGGCTGTGACAGATGCAATACGTAGAAAAAGATCCCTCAAGATGAAATCGACTTTGCAGGAGTCAAACACGGTGATTAAGGTAAAAGGGAGCTATTATCCATCAGGGACATCCAAAATTGCAGAAGAATTCTCGATGAAAGTGCATGATCAACGTTCTCAAAGATCAAGGTCTTCAAGATATCATCAGGGTGCTTATGGCGATGATGTCCGAAGTTCATCAGCACAAAAAATGTCAAATTGCCTTACTAAAAAGTCATCATGGCTAATGTTGTCAAAGCATGAGGAGGGTTATCGTTATATTCCTCAGCTTGGAGATGAAGTTGTATATATGAGACAGGTTATTTTTGGTTAATCTAAACATTTGGTTTCTTACTCTGTAAAAGTTTTGTTTATATGTTTTGCTACAAGTAACTGATTTTTTGTTTGATGGTGTGCTTTTATGCTTATATGGCTAGGGTCATCAAGAGTACATAGAGTTAACCAAATTAGATCGAGGTCCTTGGGTATCACTCAAGGGAGATATCAGTGCTGTGGAGATTTGCAAAGTTGAATTCTTAAAGTATAAAAGTATGCCTTATGGGGACACTGGCTGTGAAATAACGCTTAAATTTGTAGATCCTTGTTCCAATGTGTTTGGTAAATCGTTCAAATTGACTCTGCCTGAGCTGAACGATTTACCTGATTTTCTTGTTGAGAAGACATGGTATGATGCTGCTGTTAGACGAAACTGGACAATTAGGGATAGATGCCTGGTTTGGTGGAAGAATCCAGATTCTGATGGTGGTAGGTGGTGGGAAGGACGAATAGTTAATTCCCGGGACAAATCAGGTGACTTTCCCAACAGCCCCTGGTTAAGATATGTTGTTCAGTACAGGAATGAGTCTGGCTACCATGAACACTGCCCTTGGGAACTGAATGATCTTGACAATATTTCATGGGAGCGACCCCACGTTGATCATCAAATCAGAGATAAACTGATGCATTATTTTTCTAAATTAGAGGACAAGGTTTTCTTCTAAACCACATATACTATGTGCTCGTTTTCTCTGAAATTTGCATGTCAAGCATAATTTTTTTATTTTATTTTTGTTGGAGACATAATTGGGATGCAGACGACTCCGTCTTAAGCTTTTTTCTTTTTTCTTTTCTTTTCTTTTTTCAGGAATCTCGTGCTATTCAACAAATGAATGGAGCTATCGAGAAGGATGATTTCTGTAACAGGTAGAGAAATTCTAGATTTTGGTCACTGTCCTTTGCGTAAAACACTTGGGGCAACCTGGTTAATCTATTAAGTGATTGTACCGACCCTTGTTCAAAGAATAAGGAATGCCTTTATGACTTTATATGCCTGCATGCTACTTTTGAGCCTATTTCATTGCTCTGTTATAGAGCATGTGAAAACTAATTGGGCGTGTGCATGCCATGAATATCATCTTAGCATATGTTTTATTACATAGGCTGGATAGGAATTTGAATATCTTACAATTTACGTTTGTGAATGTTTGTAGGTATGAAGCTCATTTGTATCCCGAACTGATCAAGTCAAGGCTATATAATGATTATTATAGGAGCTTGGAAGCCGTTGAGCATGATGTAATGGTGATGCTCGACAATGCTCAGTCTTACTTCAAGAAAAAAGAGTTAGCAGCCAAGCTTGCGTATTTGCACTCTTGGTTTGCTAAGAAATTAAATAGGTTGTATAGAGATACCAAATGAGTTTTTGATAAAGGAACTTTTTCCTAGGATTTGTTTTTCTAATTTCTGGTTTACACAGAGAGAGAGAGAGAGAGAGAGAGATTATGTAACTAAGAACTAGCTTCTTCCGGTATAATGTTCGTTGTTATAATTACTTTTTAGTATTCTAGTAACTTTATTAGCTTTAAGTTCTTTCAATACCTCGGTATCATGTTTTAGATAACAAAACTAATGAAATCGACATCTTTGAAGTTCATCAAGAAAATAATGGTCATCAATAATGCTTAAATAAAAACTAAACAGACTGAGCTTCCGAAATTTGTAGCATTACAACTTGAGAAGACGAGCAATTCATCAGCATGCTAAATTGCTATCTAATTCAAAGGACTGTAAAACAACCCCAACCGGAGAGGAATCAAGTGGTTTTAGTCTTTTTTGACTTCACTTGAGGCTTCTCAAGAATTTCGTCCTCCTCTTCCGAAGAACCGTCAGCTGGTTCATCTGGAACATCATTAAGAGCATTATTTCTGATGATGAAATCCTTCAATATTCCCATGCTTTGATCCTTTACATAAACCAATTGTTCGGAAAGGATTCCCTTTGTTGCTTCAACAGAGTATGTTTCTGATCCAAGTCCGAATGTGACCTTAACCTGAGGCCTATTAAGATTTGCATCTTGGGTTTGAACCTCCATCATGCTGCACCATAATGAATCCAAAATATTAGCTTTCAAATTGTAATGATTCTAAGTCAGTTGGTTTAAGTTACTATCCTATTTGAATTATGAGGGGACAAATACATCTTGACAGGCCTCACTGATGAGAATGAACATTAAGCTAATAAAACAGAACATATAAGAAGGATACAAGTCAGATTCAAGAAGCTTGATGACACATTGAAAAACCAGGTCGCTACCTATCAAAGGATGCGACTTTAATAACAACTTATGCCTTCACCTTTGGCATGAACCAGAAGGTATATTTCGAAGATCAATATTGGCATTCTAATGTTTATGCCTTCTATAGATTACCATTGGATCTCCTTCCTCCCGACTTCATTCATCATGCAGTTGGAAAGGAGATAGCTAATTGAAAATTTCGAGTCAAGTAGGGAGTACAAAATGCATTTTAAACACTGTTAATGCATCACGCCACAGCGAAACAAAGGAGGTAAAATAAGGTCATCCAATTGGACAACAAAGAGCAATAATATTTCAAAGTGTCCTCTATTCTCAAACTGCAGTGAAAGTTAAACTATTACAATATTGTGGACAATACGAATTCAAAACATGGAAATAGCTCAGAACATTAAAGTGATGTCCTAAAGAAACGGGTAAACAAAAATAATCTCCGGCAAGCTAACAAGTTATTTGCTAGTGTTGTCAAACACACATACCAGCAACAAAAATGGGTTATCTCTAGTTGAATTTGAATTCAAGAGCAGGTAAGCTATAAGTTATGGCCTGTGATTGATCACCATTTTTATTGATTAAGTGACAGAGCTCCTACTCGTTTCAGTAGAAACACATCTAGTACTACAAAGCATTTAGGTTCTATGTTATAAGAACCCATGCTGGAGACATAGGACACAAATTGCAAAAGAAAGCTTCTACTCACACAAACTAGAATCAACCTGAACTTTGTCGACCTTTCCATTACCAGATTGCTTAAATAAATGACTTTGAAGATTCATAACTTACTACCGTCCAATTCCAAAACGTCTTTCAATTCTAAGCTTTCCTTAAGAAAAATAAAAATTTAAGAAGAGGGTCAGATTCTTATTTCTTCCCATTCTCCAGAAAGTCTGAGTTCCCACGCCAATTGGCTGCATAAAAACCAACTAACAGAAGAGAGAGACCCTAATTTCTTGAATCGATTTCTCTCCCAAATAATCCATTATCATACACGAAGTAATCTGCTTGCAATATGGCTTAGTTGCCCAGAACAATTCACCATCCAGAAACCAAAACAAGAATTAAAAAAAAAAAAAACTTTTCTCCACTTTCTCGGAAACCAAACAAGAAGATTGAAATAAGAGCAGAAAACTGACCGATTCAAGCTGTACGTCGTCTATGTGATAGGTCAGAGATCACTCGCAGTAGTAGACGAGCGCGCTTTGCCTTTCGACAACTCAGTCTTTCGCTCCAAGCGGGCCGGTTTGGTTTAAGGCTACGCATGGGCCTTCTGAGACAAAGCCCATTCATGATTTGTGTAAAATACACAATGGTCCAGGCCCAGCAGTAGTGTTGTGTTTATGTCTGGGCTGGTTCGAAGTGAAGCCCAATAGATAACAGTAGAAAGTGGAATTAAAAGATTAGAGAGAGAGAGAGAGAGACACTAAGATGGCGTCAACAATCCCAAAATTCCCGCCAAACAGACACCGAGAGGGAAATTACGGGTAATTTCCCGCCCTTTCTAAGTCCCTTGGAATTCCCAGTGTGGTGTTTGTAATTGTTACCATCAGCTCCCTCCCAGCTCTCTTCTCTGTCTCTCTATTTCTTTCTTCTCAGCGACGTTCAGAGATACGCACACTCGACGCATTCAAATTCTCAAGTATTGCAGAATTTAAATGGCACCGTCACGTCGTCAGAGCAATGGCCGATCACCGATCGTCAACCAACAACGCCAAATTACTTCCTTCTTCTCCAAATCTACTTCTTCTGTATCCCCCGTTTCCTCCAATAAAAACCCTATTAAGCCCATCCTTAACCCAAACCCTAGCCCTGCCCGAAATCCCAGCCCTAGCCCTAGCACCCCTTCCCCTATACAATCCAAGCCCAAGAAACCCCTTCTGGTCATCGGCGCATCTTCCCACTCTCCGGCTTCCGTCAAATCATCCTACGGTGTAGAGGTTGTAGGCAAGAGGATAAAGGTCTATTGGCCTTTGGATAAGAGCTGGTACGAAGGTTTTGTGAAAGCCTTCGATAAGGATGCTGGTAAGCATTTGGTTCAGTACGACGATGCGGAAGAGGAATTGTTGAATTTGGAAAAGGAAAAGTTTGAATGGGTTGAAGAATGTGTGAAGAAATTTAAGCGCTTGCGGCGGGGTTCTTCGGGTTTTAACATGGCAGTGACTGACAATGGGGTTAAGGATCTTAAGGATGAAGAGGAAAGTGATAATGATAATGGTGGTGATGATTCCAGTGATGAAGATTGGGGTAAGAAAGGGGAGAAAGAGATTATTGATGATTGTGAGGAAGAGGAGGATATGGAATTGGAAGATGACGAAGAGGAGGATGAAGCGATGAAATCAAAAAGAAAGCGTGGTGGGAAGGGACAGTTGACGAAACGGAAGATGAACGGAGAAGGAAGACCGGCGTCTTCTAAGAAACCCAAGGGTGGTGAAGATGTGAGTAAGGGTGGTTTTAAGCTTTCCGTTATGGAACCTACAAAAAATAATGCTGAGTGTAAGTAATTCGCTTTTATTTCTCTTTAATGTATAAAAGTAAAAAGTAAATAAATAAGACTCAGTAATGGGTTTTCTTGGGTTCGGTTTTTATTTTTCATTTTTTATCTTGTACTTTTTAATTAATGTACGCATAGAAAGGACATGTATTTGGGAATTAAAATATATCTCATAAGAAAATCGTTTTCTATATATGCTGTATATATTTTGAGTATTGTAAGGATTAATACATTTATTAGAGGCTTTTTCCGTGTATCTATTTATTCCAAGTAAGCCCTATGACTGTGGCTGCTGTAAGACCGCAGTTTCTCAAGAATTACAAAATCTTAGAATTGGCTATTTTCATTTATGCATGATAATTATTTCTTAGACTTTTGCGTAGTTCTTTATCTGGCTACAGATATTGTCTTGAATGTCGCTTCATTCTTATTCCAGACAATGCTGTGGCCATGCATCTTAGATATTTAATTTGAGGATGGTTCACTGCAGGTGAGAAGACATGTAATGATATGAATATTGTTTTATCCAACGTTGCCTCAGAAAGGTTTAGTCTTCGTGAAGCCAAAAAATTGCACTTCCTTGGGGAGTAAGTATGCCTCATATATCTTTCCCCAGTATCTCCTGTGATATGCTTGCATTTGTTGATATTGTATGGGTGTCATCCCATCCCTATTCTGCTCAGCTCCTTTATCTTAAAACAGGGAACGTAGGGATGCAAAGAGGAGACGTCCTGGAGATACAAACTATGATCCAAGAACTTTATATTTACCTCCTGATTTCTTAAAGAGTTTATCAGGTGGCCAGGTAATTGCTTTTGACCATGAGCCTAAAAGATCTGAGGTATTTTCCTTCTATGAATGAATCTGCTGATATGATGTGTGATTATTTAGAGACAATGGTGGGAATTTAAGTCAAAGCACATGGATAAGGTTCTTTTTTTCAAGGTATGCATCTCATTTATAGCCAAGTAATGGTAGATTATGCTGTATAGGTGATAATACAGCTGTTCGATGATAAACTTCTCATCTTTGTTTGAGCAGATGGGCAAATTTTATGAACTTTTTGAAATGGATGCACATGTAGGTGCCAAAGAACTTGATTTGCAATATATGAAGGTAACTACTTGTTTTGAGTGCACTAAATGTTATTAGAAATTTACTTTCCTTGATGGTGCGGAAATATGTGTGCTTAAGTTTTAATATTTCTTATGATACTAGTTTGATTTTCGTATTTGGAGGTGATTTGTTTGAGAGATGAGAACAAAAAGAGGAAAGTGATAAGAGACCATAAGCATTATTGTTCGAAACTCTGAAAATCATATCACTCTGAAAAGAGTTACTTATTGCTTCCTACTTACTTTTCCAGGGAGAACAACCTCATTGTGGATTTCCAGAGAAGAACTTCTCAATGAATGTAGAGAAACTGGCTAGGAAGGTGGGTTCCATCGTCATTTTTGCTCTTTTCTCATTAGTTTTTTAACCTAGACATCTTTGAGAAGTCTATTTCTATTTTAGAAGAGGAATATTGTCTGAGTTGCCTTGACAGAGCAGGGTTATCGAGTTCTTGTTGTGGAGCAGACAGAAACACCTGAACAGTTGGAACTTCGTCGCAAAGAGAAGGGTTCTAAAGATAAGGTCTTTTCCTCAACCCCCTAAAACTGGCTATTGAGGAGGTGTATGGAGTCCTGAATCTCTTCTAACTTATTTATTTTGTATTTTTGCATTTCATATTCCCTATTGGTGGCCCTTCTGTGTAACTTGATATTCCCTAAAGAAGTGTCATACTGTAATTGGAAAGTTATGAAATTTTGTCCCATGATTGTAGGTTGTGAAGCGAGAAATATGTGCAGTGGTTACCAAAGGAACACTTACTGAGGGAGAGATGCTGTCAGCAAACCCTGATGCTTCTTACCTAATGGCAGTGACCGAAAAGTGTCAAAATATGGCAACTCAAAGTGCGGAGCGGATTTTTGGGGTTTGTGTGGTTGATGTTGCTACTAGCAGGGTCATTCTTGGACAGGTGTGAGTCCGTTTGTGGTATTTGGTGCGCTTGTGGTCTTCTGTGTTTGCATGTTTTTGTCTCTGGAAATCTTCCCAGCTGAAATGGGTTTTTCTCTGCTTTTTAGATATTGTTTTAAATTTTAGTTGTTTGAGAATGAATAATTATTAGTGCGAGATTTGAAATATTTTTTAATTTTAGATATTGCATGTAATTGAAAGAGCCCATTGCTCCATTGAATCACACATGTTATATTATGTGCTGATGCGTTTTGATGATCGGTGTTGCTTTCCTTTTACCAGTTTGGGGATGATTCAGACTGCAGTTCCCTGTCTTGTCTCTTGTCTGAGTTGAGGCCAGTTGAAATTGTGAAACCTGCGAAACTACTTAGTCCTGAAACAGAGAAAGTACTTCTGAGGCAAACAAGATCTCCATTAGTAAATGAATTGATTCCACTCTCGGAATTCTGGAATGATGAAAAGACTGTTGAGGAAGTCAAAAGTATTTATAAACGTGCTGTTGATAAATCAGTTTTGAATGTAGAAGAAGATGGCTTAGGCTGCCTGCCAGATGTTTTGTCAGAGCTAGTGAGAGCAGGTGAAAATGGCAGCTGTGCCCTTTCAGCTCTTGGAGGCACTCTTTTCTATCTGAAACAGGCTTTTCTTGATGAGGCCTTGCTTAGATTTGCAAAATTTGAGTTGCTTCCCTGTTCTGGTTTTAGTGAGGTCATATCAAAACCATACATGGTTCTTGACGCAGCTGCTGTAGAGAACCTTGAGATTTTTGAGAATAGCAGAAATGGAGACACATTAGGGTAAGCTTTTCATTTCAGTTAAGGTTCTTTTTATTCAATTTTGGTTTTATGCTGACTCTGAGAGAATATGTTGCTCTCTGAAGGACACTCTATGCACAATTGAATCACTGTGTGACTGCATTCGGAAAGAGGTTGCTCAGAACATGGCTTGCAAGACCACTGTACCATGTAGAGTCAATAAAGAATCGCCAGGAGGCTGTGAGAAGTTTTCGGGTAAACTTCACGTCGCTATGTCAGTTTCTTTTGTGCGTTATACTGTGCTGGTTAAAGCCATAGAACCTTTAGCTGGTCATCCTTGTCGTTCTTGGCTTCTCGAAGCACATCTCAACTTGTTTTACCGTTGTCAGAAAAAATAAAATTTCCCCATTTTTTTAAAAAGAAAATTCATCTCTTCCTTTTATTGGGGCCTTATCCTGATGATTTCTTGGTACAGTCCAGTGTGACTGGTTTTCTAGAACTTTGCTTAGGTGTATGCTATTATATTTGAAAAATGTACTAACGTGTGGTTTCCTTTCCAGGGAGTTAATCTACCTTTTGTTCTAGAATTTCGAAAAGCAATTTCCAGGCTTCCTGACATAGAGCGATTGCTTGCACGTGTCTTCTCTAGTAGGTAAAGCTGGAAAGAACTGGAACAAACAATTACGTTAATTACATTATTCATAAGGAAATTTTAATTCCACTGCCCAACAAAACTAAATGCAAATCCATTAAAAACAAAACAATCAAAAATTTAAATGCACTCTTCTTTCAATTTACCAAAATACCCTTTCTCTTCCTCTTGAAGTTAGCGAGAGGGCTTAAACTTTTCTACAATAACAAACAACCACCAACGGCAATAAGCATGACGGCTGCCTATCATGAAGTTTCGTGGCAGACACCTGTCAGTTTGCTGGTCTCTGCCGATTGTTTTTCATAATATATTTTATTTAATAAATTTTACCTGCTCCACGCTTACCCACAGCCACTGGCAGCGGGAAGATCACCAGCACTTGTCAGGGATCTGTCGCAGACCCTCATGGCAGGCCGCCAGCTTTCCTCCTAATGGCAGTAGGTGGGTGGCTATGGTGGAAAAAATATAAATCCTAAAACTGAAGAAAACAAATCTTAAAAAGGTTCTTTTTAAGAAATTAATATAAAATGAGTATTCATTTAGGATTACCAAAAAACTTATTTATGTTACTTGGAGAAGTTGTTCGTGAGTCTATTGATGATTTATGTTAAATAAATTTGATTGGATTGCAGTGAAGCTAATGGAAGGAATGCTAATAAAGTGGTTCTATATGAGGATGCAGCAAAAAAACAGCTTCAGGAATTTATTTCAGTCCTTCGTGGTTGTGAGTTAATGGCCCAAGCATGTTCCGAACTTGGTGTCATTTTGGAAAATGTCAAATCTAAACAACTTCATAATTTGCTAACACCTGGTATAACTGCCTTTGAGGTTATTTCAAAATCTTTTTGAAATCATATAGTTCTATTTAAACGTCATTATTTTCATAATTCCAGTTTGACATCATTTTTATTATTGATCCTTTTTGGCATTATCTTTTTTAACATTTGCAGGTAAAGGACTTCCTGAAATCAAAACAGTTCTAACGCATTTTAAGGATGCTTTTGATTGGGTGGAAGCCAATAATTCGGGCCGTATTATACCTCATGAAGGAGTTGATATGGAGTATGACATTGCCTGTAAAAAGGTGAAGGAGATCGAGTTTAGTTTAACTAAATACCTCAAGGAACAGCAGAAGTTACTAGGAGACACATCTGTAAGAACTTTCTGCTATTGCTGTGTGATTTCTTAGTAGTATATGTTCAATCGTATATATTTAACAAAAGGCTACTGACTTTTGTCCTCTGATGTCTATATCACAGCTTACTTTTGTCACAGTTGGAAAGGATGCTTATTTATTGGAAGTGCCAGAAAGTTTGCGTGGTAATATACCTCGGGACTATGAATTGCAGTCATCCAAAAAGGTTTGTGGAAAACGGGGTAGAATGATAGCGTTTGTCTGGCCGACTATTCAAACCAATGTTTAAATTGTGGAAGTATTTGAGAGCCATCTTGTAACGCTATAATAATATTTTGAATTTTGTTGTTTATTGATTGAAAATGCCCACGCTGGAAATGCAATTAGTGTCACTCAAACAAACTAGAAAATCCACACATTTGGTTTTTGGAAATTTTGTGTCAATATCCATGCCATTAGTGCCACTCAAATAAACTTGAAAAACCCACATATTTGGCTTTTAGAAAATTTTTGTGTTACTATCCATTTTGTGAACAAATTTAACTAGTTCCAAAGTTTTTATGGTGCCTTTTTCCATTGGACTACAATAAAAAGAAAATCAGCTCATCCATGCTGAATAAAATTTATTATGACCTTTTTGTTCACGCACTGAATTCTTTTGTTTAATATTTGTAATTTTCCTATGACCAAACACTTAATCAACATATATTTGATTTTGACCTTTTTTCCATCTTGCATGGCTCGTGCAGGGCTTCTTCAGGTACTGGACACCAAATATTAAGAAGTCACTGGAAAAGCTTTCTCAAGCTGAAGCTGAAAAGGAGTCCTCACTGAAAAGCATTCTGCAAAGGTTAATTGGACGTTTCTGTGAGCATCATCTCAAATGGAGACAATTGGTGTCTGTAATTGCAGGTGGTGATCTTTCTCTTTCAGCATACGGATAGGATTCGTACACTCTGTATCTGATAGTGATGTAGCGAATTTATTCAGATTTCATGCATTACGGAGAAGGAAAGCATAAATGAGTTCTAATTGTATGAATTCCCTACTTTTGGTGTGGCTAAACTTGACTTTTGCATGTTGCAGAGCTGGATGTTTTGATCAGCCTTGCAATTGCTAGTGATTTTTATGAAGGGCCAACTTGTCAGCCAATTATAATGAGTTCATCTTGCTCCAAAGAAGTACCATGTCTTTCTGCAAAAAACTTGGGACATCCTGCTTTAAGAAGTGAATATTTAGGCAAGGGTTCATTTGTGCCCAATGACATTACTATTGGAGGTTCAGACCATGCCAGCTTCATTCTTCTCACTGGTCCTAACATGGGTGGAAAGTCAACACTTCTTCGCCAAGTTTGCTTGGCTGTGATCTTGGCCCAGGTAAGGTTTTTGTTCATTCAACTCTAATTTTTTTTTTCTCTCTTATATTTTTTGAAATTGGTGATTTCATGTTTTATAGGTTATGTTGCCTTGAAAATTTTTAGTATAATATACAGTAATTTGTGTATCCACATGTATATTAATGCCTTGAGCTTTTCTTCCCACAGTTAGGAGCAGATGTGCCAGCAGAAAGTTTTGAACTTTCTCCTGTTGATAGAATATTTGTCCGGATGGGTGCCAAAGATCATATTATGGCAGGCCAAAGTACATTTTTAACAGAGCTGTCTGAAACTGCAACAATGCTGGTAAGTTTCTTTCTAATTCAAAGAGATTTAACACATAATGTTAACATTACTAAACATTTATTTAAAAGAAGAATTTAGAAGTTTATTTTTTTTTCCACAATTAGATTTTCAAATACCTTGTATAACGAGATGTTTTGACTAACAAGAGTAGTATTATCAGTGTCTCAGTTAATTGGCAAGTATTTACTAGCAGCTTTGTATTATAGAAGAAGTTTTTAATTTAAGCATTTTGTTTTTATTCAAATCCAATGTTCTATGCAGGCATCAGCAACATGTAATTCATTGGTGGCGCTGGATGAACTTGGACGTGGGACATCAACTTCAGATGGACAAGCCATTGCGTAGGTGTCAAGTCATACAGCATCTTATGCACATAGTTTTGCTTTTGATGAATTTGTGTATATGATTCTCCTTTGAATTTTGCCTGTTATGATTACTGTTTCTACTTTTTTTTTTTGGTCCTTGGCAGGGAATCAGTTCTTGAATATTTTGTCCACAAGGTGCAGTGTCGAGGACTCTTTTCTACACACTACCATCGATTAGCAGTAAACTTTCAAAATGATCCCAAGGTTTGCCTTTGTTACTCGAGCCTAGCTGGTTTGTTTTGAAATTGCAGTAATTTTCTATCCTTTCTAGACTATTTTTTGACATGCCTAGTATGCTATCTGGTAGTTTAAGCACTAAAAGTTGAGTGAGGGAGCTGGTAGATGCTTGATTTGTATTGGTAATATTGAATATTGTCCACGTTGATGTTATAATTACTCTGGGTTTTATCTTTCTTTTTCTCTCATTATATACAAGGTTCTAAGAAACTCGCCGTGATTATCTAAGACCCTCTTTTTTCATAGGTCTCACTCTGCCATATGGCATGCCAAGTTGGAAATGGAATTGGAGCTGTAGAAGAAGTAACATTTCTTTATAGGTTGACTTCTGGTGCTTGCCCTAAAAGCTATGGTGTTAACGTTGCACGGTTAGCTGGTATGGATCTTTTCTCCTCCTTTTGCTTTTTCAGGTGCTTAAAAAGCAGTACCATTGTTAGTTAAGATTTGGTCATTTAGCCATTCAACCAATCTAGAGTGGCATATATGATTAAGTAAAGGACCTTGCACTCTACTATCTTTTCATATTTTCAACATATGGTTTTAACTGAATTGATGGAATCAAGCTTAACAAATCAGATACAACCTAATTTGTTGTGAATGTTGTAACTCGTAATGGGTATTGTTTAGTGCATGACCATGGGAAATGTAAAATGTGGACATGAGACTTGAATCATTGATTAATTTTCATTTCACTATAAATTTATGCCATTTATTATTTCCAAATTAGCCAGATTGTTAACTAGTGAGTTGGCTTCTTTACTGCTATATCAGCTTTTAACTATTGTTATTTCAGGACTTCCCGATTCTGTACTTCAAAAAGCTGCTGCCAAGTCCAGCGAATTTGAGGCTACATACGGTAAACACAGAAAGGCACCTGAAAGAAATATGTCCATTCAAAGTTCAGTCGACCAGGTTGTAGATTACATAAAAAGCTTTAACAATATTGCTGCAAATTTGAGCTGCCTTGAATTTTCCAAGAGCAGTAGCATTAGCATTGGCTGCCTGACTGAACTCCAGAATAGGGCAAGAACAGTACTGATGCAGCAAAATTGAGTTGACAGAACTTTTGTTGTGAACCAGTGACGTTGTCCCCACTTTCCTGCAGTCGTTGACTAATCTTTGCCATAGGTATGTCGCTTTTATTCCTCTTTAGAAGCAACTGACAGCTTTGAAGTGATCTTTTTTTAGCTAAACTAACGAGAGCTTGCTTTCTATAAGGATAAAGATTATCTTCAGGCCTCGCGTTTTGCGCGTTTGGATTAACCCAGCATTTTGTAGTACGTAATATGATACATATATATTAAAAAATTGTATTTGTCTCAGGTGGCAGGAGAGTGGGTTCTTCCGGGCGTATATAATTGTTGTATTGTCAATTCAGTGGGTTTCAACTTTCAACAAACAGACCAAAGGTTGTTGGCTTGTGTCCATGAATTGTACAAATTTGGCTTTTCTTGGTCCGACTCCCTTGTTTTCAAAGTGAATGCATAAATTGGTAAGTTCGGTTCATTCTCCTGACCAGAAATGCTGTTGCAAAAATTTCAATATTCTAATTTATGTTAGTGGTTGGGTGGGTGGCGGAAATGGATGGTCAGTGGTCTTCGATTTGGCTTCAGCCTTCAAATTTTGAAAAAGAATTCATTTTCTTTTTTCTTCATTTATACCTCAAAAACAAGAAAAGATTTGAGAGCACTGATACGATGCTATGATATACAAAAATAATACATGAGTATTTAAACTAAATGGTGCTCATCGTCCTCTTCGTCTCCGTCCAAGTTTGATTCTTCATCATCAGAATCCTGCCATGTTACAGAGAAAAGTGTTTAGTGAAAATTAACAGGAAAGCTTTAAATCGTTTGGCTGTTTGTTTTAAGCATGAAGTTTGCTTTAACTCCATTTCTCAATGGTTCCATAAATTACAATTAAAATTTAATTGGAAGTGACTAGGGAAATTAAGCAGCTAACCTCCTGTCGTCGCCGGATGCTATTTTGGAGTGCTGTGACTGTTCGAATTATTATGTACATTGGCAGTATAATTCCACTTGTCCTTAGTATAATTATCTGCAAATATGCAAAGGTTAATGTTTTAATGCTATATTTATAAATAAATAAATAAAACCCACGTAAATTAGAAGTTTCTACGTAATTGAAATGTCAATCAGGTACTCACAGTAAGAAGTGTGAATGGGTAATCTTCAGCTCCGCCGTTGAGCACAGCGAAAAGATGTCTCACCAGCAAAATCACTGTGAACTGCCAATCAAATTTAACAAAATTAATTACCAATTTAATAGCAAAAATTGGACAATGTTAATACCGCATTTGTAGATAAGGTTTAATGGTTGCCCCTAAAATATATCCTTCTGAATATGGCCCCCACATGGCTGTCTCCAGATGATCCCAATCGTCAAAACAACTGACTTTTTTTATTCGTTTTGAATCACATAATGAAGATTCATATTGAAGTCAAAGGTCAATGCGTCTCTAATACAAGTAAAACCTATCTACGTGGAAGCCACATGCCAAGCAAAGTACACCGTTTCATATGCAAAAACTTCTCTCCAAGTTCATTTAGCGAATGCTTGGTTAAGTAGGCAATACCAAACTAGAATTAAGCAATAAGCATTCCCTAAAAGACAGTGTTTTAGTGGTGGAATAAATCATAAATATTTGATTAAAATAGATTACTTACAACCACGGCTAGTGATCGACAGCAAGACGCGCTTCTATCTGCAGCGGACGTGCACTCCGAGTACTCGTTTTCCAACGATGCCCCTTCAGCCAAGGCCTCTAATCTTGGACTTAGTGGCTCTTGCTCTCTTCTTGGAATCTGCAAGCTTTCTCTGTGAAGACAATTCACAAAAAATGCCAAAAAAAAATTCTTTGTAAAACGCACGCCTGGTATCTGTTTCATTTATAAAGCTATGCACTGCGGCCAGGTGGCATTGATGGCAATCTTTTTTCTTTCTTTTTTTTCTGCCTTATTTCTCCTCTAAATTGTGAATGCGAAAATGGAAATCTACCTAATGGTAACTGCTGCATCAATTAGCTGAGACTTCTTTGGAGGAGCTGTGTATCCAGGCTCATAATTCTGCACAAATTCATGGCTCTCCTTATTAGTGACACCTATTTTGAATATTCCAAGATGATTGTGTAGAACTACCAGGAAATTTAAGACCCAAGCAACGAATACGTAAATTGAAGAAAGAGAAAACTAAAAACCACGTTAAGTTAATTAACACGGGTTTTAAAAAGTATTTATGGTAATTATTCATAAATTACATTTTGGGATGGCAAACTAATCATTCGAACTACTAAGAAAATATGACCAAAGCCCCATTAGAAAAGTTACTTTAGTATCGCTGCAATAAATTCACAGAGAGAGAAAGACTTGAAAATAAAGAAATGTTTGGCAAAAGACAAAGCTTGAGGCACCAAAATTCCAAAACAAAACAAAATACGATGGAAACATAGTTTGATCAACTTGAATTCAAAAACGACACTGGACTCAACTCCATTCGCAGCAAAAAATCACAAGAACATAAAACGAAAATTCCATTTAAAAAAAATGAAGAAAAGGAAAATAGCTTCTTTTTTTCTTTTTTGAAAAAACTGCAAACCAGAGCAGCAAAACATAGAACCCAAACCCAAATTCTCTACTCTTAAATCAAACTTCAAACCTGGAGGCATATTTCACAAGTTGTATTGCCCTTCTCGTTGCACCACCTCTGTATGCAATCTCGGTGTGCAAACTGAAAAATGAAAAGAAGAAACCAAAATTATTCATCAAAATTTTTTTTTTTTTAAAAAAGAAGGATCAAAACCCACCAACAGAGCTAAGAGGAGCTTTGCTTTTACCTTCACAGTCCCAGAGCAAGCACAAGGAGTTTCCAAGCTCTTGGAGTTCTCAAATTCTCCTTCATGGCAAATCCTACAGTACGAGATTCCATAATTCGATTTCAAATCCTGCACAAACAATACGACGTCTTCCATATTTCCGTATCTTTTTTCTCTCTCTGTTTTTCAAAAAACAAACTTTCTTTTTTCCTCTTTTTTTTTTTTTTTTTTTGCCAAAAACTCCGTTTCAATTTCTCTCACTGTCCTCCGCTAGAGGCTGGACTTTAAATAAAAGAGAATGGATGTGAAGTTCCAAAACTGTCCTCGTATTTTAGCCTTATTTTATTTTATTTTTATGAAGAAATTAATATTCACTATTGTGCTTGCCCATTTATGTACAGTTGTATACTTGTATTTATGCTTAAATTATTTGGACCGACTTGGGTTCAATCCACGCGTTTTTTAGAAAACTCGAAACGTGAATCTTTTTGACGCCATATATTTTATGAGCAACCAGACTTCTAATACGGTGCAGAGTCAAACCAGCTCTGGTTTTTTTTATCAAATTTTCAACAATTTCATACAAAATAATACACCAATATATATATATATATATGTGTGTGTGTGTGTGTGTGTGTGTGAAAATTAATTAAGTAGCCGCCCCTTTAACTCATTTGGGGCAACAATTTTCATGCATTTACAATATTCTTGAACTCGTAGGTGTACCAGAAAGGAAAAGGCACCAACAGGTGGGTTCGTATAATTAGTTTCATCAGAACAATCGATTTTAATTTAACTCCAATGATGATTAAAGCAATTATAGTTCTTTTTTATGAAGTTGAAAATTGCTTCTTCTTCTTTTTTCTTTTTTCTTTTTAATTAATGAATGAAGCTGTCAGGAGAAGTTATTTGTTTTTGATTGATTTGCGAAGGAAAATGAAGTTTGTGGTATTTTTGTAATTAAGTTTTTCTGAAAACATTAAAAACCATCTTTTTAATAATAATAATGGGGTATTTTTTTTTCCATCTAAGGTTGCATTTCAAAGGGTGACAGTGATCAACAACACGATTGATTTTGATTCTAATTCTTACGGACAATTTTGTATTACCTACTAAATCAGCTTTTTAAACCCTTTTTCTCCATGTAAATTGCCTCCCCACTTCTTCACCTTTCCTCCAAAAATACCTCTTTGTTTTATTTTTATATTTCCCATGTACTACTCTGACAAGTCTACCAAAGCATGCAATCTTAAAGCTAAGGCTATTGCTATGAAATTATTTTGTAATTTTAAATAATTGTTTTTTTATGTTTACTACCAAAAGTTATGATATGACAACCACCTGATAATTCTAGTTTTAAAATCTGTGTTCGGAAGTTGGAGCCCAATACTCATTTCCAAGCACTTTTCTAACAGCTAATTCAGCTTAAGCAATAAATATGATTTTTAAAATGAAAAGGTTAAGAAATTTAGTAAATACATGCATCCAAAAGCACTCATGTAATTTAAGAAAGGATAAAAGGGCAATATTGTCCTCCTATGTCTCTGCATAGGATAGTTACGAAAATGATTGCATTGCCCATAAACATCGTAACCCAAAATTATATTATATATTATGTTATTTAAATTTTAGTTCCTCCGTATGCAATTCAAATTTTTTTTCCTTCTCAGTTTGAATCTTCACCGTCTGATCGGTAACCTACGGGTTACAATCATTAAGCTATCCAGATTTTAAATTTATGGGCCCCTTTTACTCTGGATTTTTTTAAAAAATGTATACAAACGAAAAGCGTGAAGTCTAGGTGATTCAGTGGGCCCTTTTTAAAGGCTCGATGATGTTCCTCTTTCCTCTCCTTTTTTTCAAAAATATTAAATAATTTATATTTTGAAAACAAAAAAAATAAAAATAGTTAATAATATAAATAATTCAAATTTCATATTTGGTATTCCAGGATGCTGACTGCTGACATTTGTGCTTATCCTTCATTGGTCTTATCGTCTGTCAAACATTTATCTAAAATAAATGTGAAAATGCTACATTATGAAGCATGCAATTAGCAAATGGCAAATTGGTCACTATTTTGGACGCCTAAGCAAGCTATTGGTCGGCACTGAATTGTGCTCGTGGGCACATTAGTGCCTACCTAAACTAAACTTTAATTTTTTTTTTCTGTCTGTTTTTAGGATAACACTGTCACTACATACATATTTCAGCTGAGAAAATTTAAGATTTTTTAAATAAAATACTCAATTATTATTATTTTTACATCATAAATAAATAAAAGTATATATATATATATATATAAGAAGAGATAACTAGCTATCATGCATTCACAATTTAAGCATTTTTCAACTTTAAGTGGGGCGTTACAACTTCCTTCTAAGGTGTATGATTCATTCAATTTATAAGATAATATTATATGTGTTTTAATTTTAAAATTTATATTCTGTATTTTTTAAGATAGTTTGTATTTAAACTTTTAAAATATGATAAAATTGCATATTATATGTTTAAACAAAAGCCAAGAGAAAGGCAGCGAATTTAGTGAAATTAAGAAAACTTGTTTAAAATTTTAAAATGGTATTTAAACTTGAAAAATATGATAAACATGCCGTTGTTTTATGCAATGTTCGAATCCCCTCATTTTCGATTTTTTTTTATTTAAATTATTGAGTAAAAATTTATTCTATTAAACTCAAATAACAATGATTGAAATTGAATAAGAAACAATGATTTTTAAGTAAAGTGAATAGTTGTGGCCTCGTGGGAGCTTAGAATTTCATTACCATTATTATTAATAAAGTTTCTTTATCATCATTTGTGTTTCTTTGATCAAAAGGCAACGCTTAAGGTCAAAGCTGACGTAGTGCACTACGACTCTTGAAGGATTTGCCGTAAGGGTTTGCTGGGCCACCAGTTGGCGTGCTTAGATGGGTTACGAGGCCAGGCCCAATTCTGGACTACAGGCTAGTTCATTTTGGGTCACTTGGAGTAGGCTTCAACTTCGAACTGAAGCCCAGTCATTATAGGTCCCAAAAGGCCGAAGCTGCAAATGTTACCTTTCATATTGGCATAAATGACTATGATTATGATTTATATTAGATCAACCAAAGACCATTTCACCCAAAAAAAATTTGATTAATTGACCATAAGAGAAAGAAACAGTAGAAATAATAAAATACCACCTTTCCAAGACAAAGTAATCGACGTAACTCCTATCCTTAATTTATAGTTTAATATGCAAAGTGAATATTTGGCAGATATTGGTTTTAAATATATAGCTATTATTTTAAGACCCACGTTCTGCACGAGCTTTGGGGACGCACAGTCTTCAGGAGTCAGGATGTTAAAAAGTGAACCTTTCAATTTATATATGTAATTTTGTTTGATTGAAGGGTGTAGAAAGATATAGTTAAAGAAGTGCTTCGAGCATGTTCTGGAAGCATCGCTAAGCAGACCCTTCACACTATGAGTTACATTATGGAATGTACAGGTACACCCCACCCATCTGCGTCTTTATAGCTTTAACCAAAAAAAAAAAAAGGAGCCAAAAAGAGTTCCCGAGTGTGTTTAAGATTAGATTCCTCCAAGATAATTTGTTGTGGATCTGTAAACCATTCATTACATGGATGAGGAAATTAATAAATAAGACAAGACAACCTTGCCCTTAACTTCCAACTTGCAAGAACTAATTATAGCAGCCAATGTGGACCCTATAAGAGGACGTATTGCAATTATTTTTCTGCTGTCGGACTCAAACATAACGCCTTCTGAATTTCCTTCAGTGGGGGGCCAAGCTTGAAAATGTGGTTGATGGATTGGAATCTTAAATAATAAACTTGTACAAATTCATTTGGAAATCCGATCATAATCCAAAGTGAATTGCCAAAATCAGTGGAAAAAGTGCATGTTTTGCCATCAACACCACCCTAAAAATAATATCTACTTTATCTGAGTTTTATGATCTTTTTTTTTTGGTAAGAGGATGAGTTTTATGATTGAAACACGTTTGGTGGGCTGAAGCTGGACTTGATGTTCATGCTTCGCCTCTGCCTCCCAAAGATGTTGACCATAAACTTAACGCTCTAGACGTTACTACTCTAGTAGCCTTAAACGTCTATAACATTACTTTCATATTTTGGCCATTTGTTCGTAGGCTAGCTGGCTCCTTACGTGTTAATATTTTACCGAGGAGGCTGTAGTCTGTAATAGTAATTTCCAAAAACTACGACCACTTCTGTTATTTTGAATACTACTTTATATTATACATTCGTTGTAATTTTGTGAATCCCACAGATTTCAGGACTTGAAACAATTTCAAATCCGCGGCAACTACCCGTTTCCCCTATAAATTTAGATTCCTTTTGCTTTGTTATCAACATCTTAAGGCCTAGAAATTTCAGAGAGAAGTAAATTAAGCTTAAAGGGGTTCCGTTATGCCGATGGAAGGAGCAAAGACGAAGAAAGAGAGCAAAGTTGTGGTGGCAGTGGATGAGAGCGAAGAGAGTATGTTCGCACTCTCATGGTGTCTAAGCAACCTCTTCTCTGAAGATCACATCGATAGCACTCTCGTTCTTCTCTACGTGAAGCCGCAATCCCCTGTACACTCCTCTTTCGATGCTGCAGGTTAATTTGCAAGACCTCTTTTTTTTTATTTGGGTTTGATGATTTCATGGTTGTAATTAATTATAAAAATGAAATTGATTTGGAAATGATGAACTTGTTGATGTTACAGCATACATGTTTTCCAGTGATGTAGTTGCTACCATGGAGAAATATGGTAGTGAGCTGGTTCGTTCAGTGATGGAAAGAGCCGAAGCCGTGTACAGAAATTTCGACGCTAACGTAAGCCAGCCACTCCGTTGTTCCTTTTTTTTTTCCCTAATGTTTTGTCTTTAAATTTTTAAAAATATAATCTTAAATGACTAAATAAAAGCTGGGTTTTCATGCAGATAAAAGTCCAGAGAATAGTAGGGAGGGGAGAGGCCAAGGATGTTATATGCAACACGGTTACGAAACTTAAAGCAGACATCTTGGTGATGGGTAGCCATGGCTATGGTTTCTTTAAGAGGTGCGCATATATGAATATGATGATGCTCCATTTCTCTTTATATTTTGTGGGTCGCATTGTTGAGAATAGCTTCTCTTTTCGTATTTTCAATTTGCAGGGCTCTTCTTGGAAGTGTGAGTGATTACTGTGCCAAGAACGCAAAGTGTCCAGTGGTGATTGTGAAGCATCCCGCCCAAAACTGATCTTCATCATCAACACAAGTCATGGCCTCGGTTCTAGTGGGATCTAAAGAGAGTTGTTTGAGAGGTCAATGGAAATGTTTCAAGAGTTCAATGACTAAAACACAGGATTCTATTAGAAAATAATAAAACTTTGCTACTCTTTTAGTTTTGGAAGTAAATTCACTCTCTTAGCAATTTTAATAAGATCTTATCAAAATTCAAATTAATAAATATGATAGTTCGGTCGGCCGCCAGCTGAAGTGCCAGTGACTAAAACACAGGACACAATTTTGGACCTACGATAGTCAACATAGGAGTACACTGACTTCAATCTGTCATTCCACATGAAGATCTACCACTCTTACAATCTACCATTCTTACAATCTGCCGTTCCACATATAGAGGGTAAAAAAAGAATTGTACTTTTCATCATGAATTTTTAGCTGCTAATTACTTAAATCCATCACAACTTTTGTGATAGATAGCAGTGCTCGTAAAAAAAATGGACAAGTACAAAACTTTAAGACCTAAGACTAAGAATTGCAACTAGGAGAGAACTAACAAGTCTAAAAATTCAGGAGCACCTGAACAACCCATATTATTGCACAATTCAGTAGTTCAATCTAGTTGGTCCAGTGGAAACATACAAAACCACAAAATTGGTTTGAGGTCTTACAGCACCTTTGCTGCTTTTGCCTCCAAGTCTAGAAGCATGAATTCCACAAGGACATCAATAAACACCCTAATACACTTTTGAGTTTTCTAACTCCATGCTTAGCTCAAAGTTATAAGCCACTCCATATTTTGGTCAGTAGTAACCCATTACACTGTTGCAACACACTGAAGGGCATAAACTTAAAACTCAGGGATTTGAATCGCGCTAGTCAATTTACATCGTACCTACTCATTAACTTTGATTAATACGGAAATCCAAGTCTCACCATATTCAAAGCATGTAATGGCTCAATCGACAGCCAATTTGTTGGAGTTCAAACAGCAAACATAAACAAAAGTAAATGGCCTCAATAAGAGCTAAAGATAACCATATGAATGTTAAGAAACCAAAACAACCAAATGGTATAAAGTTTAAGCAATCGGAATACCTTCACAGTAGTAAAATAGTAAAGTCTGATCAATCAAATAGTTTAGGTTTCCTTTGATGTGCTTAAAGATATACACAACTGAATAAAGAACCAAGAACCATCCGAAGATCATTTCTAAAGCACCACCCTTTCCAAACTATCTCACAAATGGTAAAACAACGAAAAATAAACAAAACGAAAGCAATCCATAAACGGGTAGATATCATTAATCCAAAACCAATTCACTCATCAGGGGATTGTCAAAATGGTAAACATTGTTCTATTTCATAATGTCAAACTGATAACTGACTTTTTCCACATGAAAAAGCTACTTAGCAAAAATGTCTACTCTTCCTCAGTTGCAGAACCACCATTCTTCTTGTTGTGCTTCCTTGCATACCTCTGGTTCCTCAGAAACTTCGGATCCATCTACATCGTACCAACATTATATGCAGAGTTAGAATATTGGTACCATTATACAATCGAAACCAATTAAAATGATATTTCCAAAAGCGAAGTTTACAAAGAAAAAATACGAACCCCCTTGGTCGAAGTGTGCCTGTGCTTTCTGGGTTTCTTAATCCCGTTCTTGTGGGCCTTGTAGGATTGATTATGGGCAGTGTGGTTCTTTGATTTTGCCATTTCCCTGAAAAAATACAAGAAATTGAGCTTCAAGAAGACGAAGATCGCAGAGAAAATTTTACCAAATTGCTATCTCACCAGTGACAATGAAGCCCGCAACAAGAAGGACGAAATTTGACGCAGTAGTTACTGGAGCTAGGGTTTCACAGAGTCCATAAAAATATGATCTTGATGCATCGGGGTAATTTTGCTATTGTACGCTTCTCTTTTGTTTTAATTACGTTGTGCCCTTTATTTTTCCAATTTAAACATAAGGACCTCCATCTGTCATTATTACTATCACACCACAAAAGTAGTGGCGTCAACTAAATTTATTAAATATTTTACACCAATGAGAACTTTAAGTTGCTAGAAAACAAATGAGATCAGCATATATTAATAATTGAGACGGAATTCAATTAAATAAACTAATGTGTCACATCATCTAATATCATACTTTTAATCATTCAATTTAATAATAATACTATTATTACAAAATAAAAATAATATTTTGATATCATTATATATTATTTGCAAATTCTTGTGAATTAATGAAAATATTATTCATTTGTTAATTTGTGCAATCAAATATGACTGTAGAATGAAAAATCTAAAAAAATATTCCAATAGGCCACCTGTTCCAGTCAAAGCTATGTGGTTATTAGTTACTACTTACTAGAAGTGCGCACCCACTCACACGCCAAAAAAGCAAAGACCGTCATCGCATAAATCAACACCATCGCCACGGTCCACACACACAAAAAACACACAGCTATGCAGCTTATGACCGCGTTTCAAACACTAAAACAAGCCCCAACTGCCACTCCTTCCACTTTGTAGTTTTTGACCCACAGCCTACTCTCACTATAAAACTCACAGCCCTCGGCTTCAGTCACTCTATTCAAGCAACTCATCAGATCACCAACTGCCTCCTACGCATATCTCAAATTCATCGCTCACTCATTTTACACGCATACATAGCAATAGCATATAGCATATAGCATGGGGATTTCTTCTTCTTCTTATTGCTTTATGATTAACAATTTTTCTAACGCCAAAGCAGCAAAGCTATTTGACGCCGAAGGCAACTTTGTCCGGCAAGTCAAACTTCCCCTTAAAGCCGCGGAGCTCATGCTGGAAGAGGAACCAGGCCACATAATTTCTCCGGCGGACGAGATCCGCCGGACTGGTCGGTTTATGGCCATGAAAGCCGAGGACGAACTTGTGGCAAGAAAAGTGTACTTGCTGGTACCTTTGTGTAGGGTCAACCGTAAGGTGTCGGATTCAGACATGGCCCTTGTAGATTTGGCTTGCAAGAAGAGGTCGAGAACCAGCTCAAAGCGGACTAGTTCCAAGATTTTACCAGCTGCTACTGTGGAGGAAAAGGAGGAGTTTCGAGTGGAAGAGAAGGTTATTAGCGGATATCATCTGGGTCTCCATTTGAAGGGATACATTAGAGGTTGGAATCCCGTCTTGGAGCCTATTTCCGAAACTTAATTACAGAACGACATCTTATGGATGTTCTTGTTCTTTGTACCATAATTAATTAACCTCAATTTGTTGATAATATTTGTCCCACAATTTTCAATTCATTCATTCGTTAATTCTTTGTACTATACATATGCATATATAGCCTAAATAAAACTACATAGAAGATGACCCAATTCTTTTTTTCATATTTGTCTTAACTTGATATCAATTATTATGACTAATTCATACTTAACATATAAAGAGAAAGGACTACTATGGGCTGAAATTTGTAAATGGTGGTTCTGTTTGAATCTACAAACAAAAGTTGGTCTCATTTTAAAAAATGTAAAAGAAAATGGTTGGGCTGAACTTGTGGTGGAACTATTGAAGCCCGAGATGAAGCCCAAAATCACATGAGTTTCATGAAATTGTTTTTTTAAGGTTGACTGGAACTCGCCTAATGTAAACGTTGAATATTGAAATAATAAAAGTGGTTAGTTGTTATTGGCCTAATAAACAAGTAATGAATTAGTTAGTGGATTTCAGCTGTGGCTATCATTATGTATATATACATACATATATATATATATATATATATATGTATTAGTTCCCTAGTGACTATCTTAGTCTGTTAGACATTTATCTTATTTTCTTACTTGCTGATAAGATTGTTTAAACTTGAAAGCATCTTCAAATATTACAATAACATCAAGTTATTCATTGAGATTTAATTTGTTCCTAACTCAAGCAATTGTGATTAAAAACCGCAACAACCTTTAACATTATTCTTGCTTATTACGTCCCATTTACAGCCTTGCTTCTAATATAATCACAAACCCTATGTACCAATTTTTTTTCTTCGATTATAAAGAACTATCCTAATTAGCAACTGAATAACTAAGATATAATTAATATTCATTATTTTTTATTACATTTTAAACATCAAAATAATTACAAGTCAAATGATAGTATTTTAATTAATAGTATTTCTTTTTCTTTTTTTTCTTTTTTATCAAAGTCAGTCATTTCTAATTTTTTTCTGGTGAAATCATTTTATTAATAGCCAATAAACTATTCTCAAAGTAAATAATAATTAATTAAAGGTTGGTAAACTAAATTCTAATAGAAAAATGCTACTATCTGGTTCACATGTACTAAAACATACATATGAATGGATCCATATTCTTAGTAGAAAGAATAATAATATTTATCACTATTCATATTGATGATATTCATTTAATATTTTTTACCAAATCAATTATCAGTCCACTTATCATTAATGATCAACAGCAGTAGTGACAAATATGCATTACTCCAATATATATATATATATATTAAAAAAAACACTATACCCCATGGACATTTAGAAAGAAAAAAAAAACATGAACTAAAATTTCCCCAGGAAGCAGGATTAAGGTCCTAATTCAACTCTTAATTTGATCATGTGACCATGTCCGTACCACTTGCAATATTAAATAATCAAAACAAATTTTGTTGACAGAGTTGCAGTTGAACGGTTCCTTAACCAGTTTCTTCATTAGGTACAAAACTTGGTAGAGAGCCACTAGGTGTTAAAACATTTATGGTCAATTCTCAATCTTAATTAAATTCTATTGTGACTCTATGTTTGGAGGAGGTGGTCAAAATATGGGAGTAAACCCACCTCTAAGCCAACGACCCCATATATGATATATGATATATAATCCATCATATTAGTTGTTGATTTATTATTAAGCCAAAGTTCGCCATTTGTACTTTGTCTTAAGATTGATGGAGCTGTTTAACGAACATGGCATGACCTGCTTCTTCATTCTTACATAAATTCCTTGTCTGTATTTAATAAAAACTCCTCCTAAAACTCTCTTTTAATTAATTAGTACTTAACCTCCCTTGTCCCAAGTCCCAATCAGGGCCATGCCTATTCTTTTGAGTTCTGTAACCAGAACTTTTTTGAATCAATTCAATCATATTTCAGTCGATAGACTAAGAAGTTTGATGGGTAATTCCATCTTCAGCCGTCAACCCCATGCCACTGCAAAAGTAATCGTATCGGACGGTTCCGTGCATGAGTTCGATAATCCTGTCACAGTCGCAGAGCTCATGCTAGAACACCCACAACATGTGGTGGTGGAATTTCAATCGGCCGTGACAGGAAAAAGACCAACCCCGTTACCGGCGGACAACAAGCTCGAGATGAAGAAGATTTACCTAATGCTTCCGACCAAGCGAGGGAAGCCAGTGTCACTGTCGTCCGAGGAAATTCGTGGTGTTGCTGTAATTGCAAATTCTATATTACGGTCGCGGTCTCTTTTGTCGTCCTCTAAGTTTTTGCCATTCTTTGCGAGCATATGCCCGGCGACAACGGTGGTGAATGGGCAAGCCTTTGTACTGCCAAAGAAGGAAAACACAGAGAGGGCAGGGGATGGACACGTGGCTGAGTTTCTGCCGGAAAATATAGATGGGAGACTGGAGTTTTTGTGTAGGCAGTATTCAGGTAAAGGTTGGAAGCCTAGTTTGGATACCATCAAAGAGAAGAAGGTTGAGAAGAAGGTGTGTCATTGGTTGTTTTAATGAGGTAATATACGTCAAAAAAAAAAGTTTAATTTGTATTATTTTATGGATCAAGTTTATTCTGCTACGTTTTGAATACCCAACCTTGTCGAGGTATTCATATGAACGTGTAATATATATATATATATAAATATTTTAATGTACTATATTACATATATAGGATAATTAATAATAACAGTATAATTGATAAATTTATATAAAATTTAATAAAAAATAAATATTAAAATTAATAAATAATATAAATTTATTTTTTATCTATTCTTAATAAGATATTATTTATCTATTACACACTGTATATAAATGAGGTACTAATGATGTACTGTATTGGAGCAATATATATATATATATAGGCTTTTCTATGTGGATAATGTGAAAAGTTAGATAGTTAGATCTAAGTTTGTCGGTTAAAGCAAATATTCCATCGTGTCAAGCATTGAATCAACCATAATTGATATGAAGAAATTAATGCACCTCCATCTCCATGGTCTACTAATTCTTCAGCTTTTTCTCTTTTTAATTTTCTACCTATTGGGTCCAAATTGTTTGAGAACTTTCTCTAAAGGGTCCACGGGCTTTGATGCAGAATTAGGTAAAATGATCCGGTTCATTTCCAGCTTACCATTCATAATATCACTTTCATATCACTTTTATATATGATGGCATTGGTCAATTTCAACCCCCATTTCTCACTGTCCCACGCACCCACACCCTCTCTCACCGTTAGGCCTCTGAAATTAAGCAACAAGTAGCTAGAAGAACAAATCTTGATTAATCCGCCAATGAATGATGAATATTCAAGCATCCAACCAAAATCAATAAGATGATTACAGTAATGGTTGTGAATAAGCTCTTGGAACAGCAGAGCTGAGAGTTTTATGTTGTCTCATTTGGGATTGGATTCCAGCTGCCATATCAGCTTTTGAAAATTACACACGCAATCTAGCATTATAAATGAGGCAATTTGTAATATATGTATCTTCGCGTACGTTTACATTTTGTTACAAATAAATTGGGGGTGGGGGGTGATGTAAGTTGTAAGGTACCTAATGGGACCAAACTCACTAACAATTTGCACCCCAATGCTAAGCTTTATAAATGAGGCTCTTTAAAGGGAAGTATGGGTACCATATGTGGATGTAGTTATGTACCACCAAGTGGACATATTCTTGCTAGCTAGCTACGTATGTATCAAGGCATTAGACACTTTCAGCATCTTTGTACTGAAACCTTCAAATCTTTTCCTTAAAATTAAAAGAAAAGGAAATCGTCATTGACAATGATCAAGTTGAACCTACAGGTCAGAGAGAGGCATAAAATTAATCGCCTAATAAAACAATATATATTGATGATTTCCATGTTTCGTTTTTTTCATTCGACTTTAATGTATTGATTGAAAAAAAAAAGGACAAGAAGGATGGAAAGAAAAAGTGGATATAAAAAACAAAGTTCTGCAATCGCACATCATGGGGACCTTCGCAAGAACCCCATGGAGAACTTTTTTTATGTTTATCCGACACAGCCAACTCAGTACTCCAAGTTGCTGCCTTGCTTTCTATTTTTGTTCTGCCGCCATAACGCAACTACTAACGTACGTACACAATATTATATTGCATGCGCCAAATACCCATACAATCCCAACCAAAATAAAATAATTTTAAAAAATTAAAAATGTTATTTAATGTGTTGCTTATATTAGAAGTTAGAACAAAAGAGAACACTAAACTAAAACCTAATGAGCCCCCACTGTATTCCATAAACTTTTAAAATTTGTGTGTAACCTCTGCGAAAGCTCAACAATGTTATTTCACCACATTCGATCGATTTATACTTTATGGATAATTTATATTCAAATAATATAATATAATATTTTTACTCAATAAGCTGAAAGATACATATATATATATATATATATATATATATGCAATTCACATTAACATATGATTGAAAAGTTCAAGCAAATGTTAAGATCTAAGCTTTCTTTTAAGAGTTTAAAAACGGTGAAACATAGAATTGGATGACGCAAAATGTACATATACAATAATTGGCGAACAAAATATCTTCCAATTCTGTGTAAGCAGACATAGAAATTAATTAGACTATATTTATTATAGACAAACACAATTAAGTAATGGGACAAATCCGTAAGATGATAATTTAGAAGCACGAGCTGAAGAAATCAGTTATAAAATTTCCTCTAAAATTGACGATTGTTATATTACCAAGGAAGAGAGATTCCTATTCCCATTAGGTCATTTTTATTTTCTTTAATCAAGTAATTAATGTTATCTTATTGAACTTGATAAAGAGAATAATGCTTTTATATTTTATATATTGCTTTACGATACAAAAGTAATGCAATCAATCATATATGATTTCACCGTCCAGCAATAGCCATGGGTTGGGGATGGTAACCTCCCTTCTAAGTAAAGCCAAATCCAAATACAGTATCTGCAAGCACATCCAACCGTGAAAGAATAAGCATTCTGTATGAATCAAATTTAAAGTACTTGCTATACGAAGATTAGTTTTTATAAAAGAAAAAAAAAATGTAATGCCGTTATTGGTAATAGTAGGGTAATTGGCCATGTGATGGTGCTCAACAAAATCAATCATATTTATGAAAGAAAGGAGTGAAGTGCAACATGCATATGTATGTTTATATATGTATAACTCGTCAACCACACTACACATGCATGGGACAGGATCTGCAGAAAATGTTTATGTATGTGAGTTTTTACTATCGAAGTGTTCCAATTGCTATCTTAATTAGTTTTTTTTGCAGAAAAATTAAGTAAAAGGTTCTTGCTAACTAAGACTTGAAAAATATGATATGGAATCATTGTCATTTGGGCATACCACCTAGAGGCAGGTGATCAGACTACTTTAAGGAATCCTGACCATTCACCTGTTTGTAATTGTTTCTCTTGCTCCGTCCTCAATCCACATCGTTTAATATGCTTGACAGACAATCAAATAAGAAAAATTTTCATTTAGCTAACCCAACTTGTTGAAACTTTCCATCACAACCATTAATTATACATACGGTATTAAGTCAATCAGATCATCTAACCTCTACCTCATTATACATAAATGCTCACTGTAATTCCTTTATCCAAACAACGCTTGCCACCCGTCATCCTACTAAATAATCTCGAATGGTGATATTTTCCACAAAAATACAATATTTTCTTAGATTCATAAAGGGCAGTAGCCTGGCAGGTAAGTTCAATAATGAAAAATTTGTTAGGACTTCACCCACCAAAAACCGACTTTTCTTTTTTCTTCTTCTTGAAACAGTTTAAAATTTTTTTTGAACATGATGGGCATCCACTCATCAAATGGCTTCTCTCTGACATCATCAATTTTATCTTTGCGGCACATAAACTTCATCTATATATATATATATATATATATATATCCTTAGACCTTAGCTTCCATCGCCACTCCCACACTTGTATTTACTCCGTCTCCCAAAAATGGCTTCCACCACCATTCCCATATCCCTCACTGTTCTTCTTCTTCTCCTCCTCCTTTTGGGCCGGCAGAGTAGCGCCGCTCGGGAGTCATTTGCTTGCGACCCGAAAGATGCAGCGACTAGGAATTTGGGGTTTTGTCGGGTGTCGTTGGCCATACCTGATAGAGTGAGGGACCTTCTCGGAAGGCTGACATTGCAAGAGAAGGTTAAGCTTCTGGTGAACAATGCTGCAGCTGTTCCACGACTTGGGATCAAAGGCTATGAATGGTGGTCCGAGGCACTTCATGGGGTCTCCAATGTGGGACCCGGAACTAAATTTGGTGGGGACTTCCCTGGTGCCACTAGCTTCCCTCAAGTCATCACCACAGCTGCTTCTTTCAATGCCTCATTATGGGAAGCTATTGGACGGGTGAGATCATTTTTATTGATTCTTCATTATGATTAAAAGTATTAAAAGTGAAGTTTACGCTGGGTAATTCGTGGGAATTAAAAGTAGCTTCCGGTGTTGTGGTCTTGGTCGGTGTTTGCGTAGACTAAACATTTTCATTCTTCAAAGCGTTGAAGGAAAAAAAAAACAAAAAAATGAGAACATTTTCGTTTTGTTAGAACATGTAAATAAGCATATTATGAACGTGAGTCATGGGAGGATATAGTGTGTCAGTCTAGCTAGTGATATGTCTGGTTGTGGCTACAGAGAATGAAAGACGAATCTCAAGCGGACAAATTGTTACAAAACAAAAATGACACCCAACCATTTATAAATATACCTTTCTTTACTTCCCTCAAATTTCCTTTCTCTTTTTCTTAAAATAAAAATTAATTAGCCACACTTGCATACTTAGAGATTGCCCTTTAATCTTAATATTGTACCTTTTTGGAAAGGATAGATATAGATCGAACTGAGCCTTATTGTTTGATAAACTCTAAACTTTAAACTTGAAAGGAAAATAAAGTTTGTCATTATGTCTAAACTAGTTCGATTATAAAATTTTATATTTTAATAATATATATATATATATATATATCCTAATGACCTTCATGACACCTTTTTCTATCATATTTATGACAAAAAAATATGGGTAAACAAGTGAGAAGAAACTCATCAATATTATCATTGTTTAAAGTATAAAGCAAGCGATTATTATATAAAAAGCTGTGATATAGATAAAGGAAAGTACATTACTTTAGACTTCTTGGTTTTTTTTTTTTTTTAACCTCATCCCTGATTGGCTCAAGTCTCAACTTGAATGCTAAACAATGATTCCGGAGACAAAAGTACACTGATATGCGCATTTTAGCAGGACCACAGTTTGAACTCTAAAGTACACTGATATGCGCATGCAGGTAGTGTCAGACGAGGCGAGGGCTATGTACAATGGTGGTGTGGCTGGGCTCACCTACTGGAGCCCAAATGTAAACATATTCAGAGACCCAAGGTGGGGCCGTGGACAGGAGACTCCCGGTGAAGACCCCGTCGTGGTGGGTACATATGCCGCCAGCTACGTCCGTGGATTACAGGGAAATGACGGTAACCGGCTGAAGGTGGCGGCTTGCTGTAAGCACTTCACGGCTTACGACCTCGATAACTGGAACGGAGTTGATAGGTTCCACTTTAACGCCAAGGTAAGCTCCTCCGTTTGTATATGGTAATATATGTGCACGGTAATGCAGTCTGCATGCATAAGAAAATACACGTAAACACGATTATTAAAGATCTAACACCATCCATTTCTTTGACGAAGCACTATGATTTATGATACAGTCCCATATATGTCTTCAATGCTACTTACATCAGGAAATTAAAATTAAAATTAAAATTTAATTCTCTTTTTAATATTATAAGTTACTTCACGTATACGGAATTTCGAGAAATTACCAAATCCCAACCAAGTTGGGTGAAACGAATCTGATTATGTTCAGCAATATCAGGCTCACTTATAATTGCTTTGCTTGTGGCCGCCAGCCTTTTTTATGTTGTCTTTGATTTTGTTCCTTAAATTATTATATTAATAATTATATGGAATTGTTGGTCATGCTTTTGGCTTTGAGCATCAACATGCTGCTCCAACTAGTACTTTTAATGTAAACTACATTGCAATTTGCACATCCAGCGCGTTTATATAGTACTAGTTTTTTGATCGAATAACTAATTCATCAAAAAACTATTCATCAAAAAACTAGTACTTTATAAACGCGCTGGATGTGCAAATTGCAAACTGCAATTTAGTTTACAGCTAAGCAAATAATTAAAAAGGTGCGGTGTGGTGGCACGTGCTACGTACCTAGTAATCTAACTAGAAGGACACTGTCTGTGCATGGGAGCAGGTTAGCAAACAGGACATCGAAGACACATTCGATGTGCCATTCAGAATGTGTGTAAAGGAAGGCAAGGTTGCCAGCGTCATGTGCTCTTACAATCAGGTAAATGGAGTCCCCACGTGTGCAGACCCTAATCTCCTCAAGAAAACAGTGCGAGGTGAATGGCGTCTTGACGGGTAAGCCTGTTGTTGTAGGCCCCACATGGCAATCCCAATCATCATTAACTTGGACCTTTGTAAATGATCGTGATCTTACAATTTGGTTTTTGAATAATAATACACACACAGGTACATAGTGTCGGATTGTGACTCGGTGGGGGTTTTCTACGATAGCCAACACTATACTTCAACACCTGAAGAAGCTGCCGCTGACGCCATTAAAGCAGGTTTAGATTTGGACTGCGGGCCATTCTTGGCGGTGCATTCAGAGGAAGCTGTGAAGAGTGGGTTGTTGACGGAGGCAGATGTCAACTCTGCATTGGTTAATACGCTGACGGTCCAGATGAGGCTTGGAATGTTCGATGGAGAGCCCTCTGCCCAGCCATATGGAAACTTAGGTCCAAGGGACGTGTGCACCCCTGCTCACCAGGACCTTGCTTATGAAGCAGCCAAGCAGGGCATTGTGCTTCTCAAGAATCACGGCCCTATCCTTCCTCTGTCCGTCCGCCGTTTCCGCACTATCGCCGTCATTGGGCCTAATTCTAACGTTACCGTCCCTATGATAGGAAACTACGCTGGTAAGCCATGCTTGACGCAGTCAACTTCCATATCCCTTTAGATTAATTTTTACGTACCAACTTAATTTGTTTGTGTTCATTAATGCATGTAGGTGTCGCGTGTGGATACACGAGTCCACTGCAAGGAATAGGGAAATATACAAGGACAATTCACCAGCCAGGCTGCGCGGACGTGGCATGCGTGAGAGACCAAATGTTCGGGGCAGCCATTGACGCAGCCCGTGGAGCGGATGCGACCGTTTTGTTCATGGGGCTTAACCAGTCTATTGAAGCCGAAACCAGAGACAGGACGGATCTCCTTTTGCCTGGACGCCAGCAAGAGCTCGTGTCAAAGGTGGCAGCGGCCGCAAGAGGTCCAACCATCTTGGTGCTGATGTCCGGTGGACCCATTGACGTATCTTTCACCAACAATGACCCACACATCGCTGGCATCTTATGGGCTGGCTATCCTGGACAAGCCGGTGGAGCTGCCATAGCCGATATTGTCTTTGGATTCAGCAACCCAGGTTCGCTTTTAAACATTTACCTGGGATTTCTTTGTTGCAATAAATCAAACAGGTTCGAGGCCATTACAAAATGTATAATTTGAGACTGATTGTCAGGTGGAAAGCTGCCGATTACATGGTACCCACAAGAATACATTTCGAATTTGCCAATGACAGCCATGGACATGCGATCAAGCCCATCAAAAAGCTACCCAGGAAGAACCTACAGATTCTACAAGGGTCCAGTGGTGTATCCATTTGGTCACGGACTGACCTACACAAAATTTGTACACTCCATAGCAAGTGCACCCACCCTGGTCCAAGTACCTCTGCATGGTCACCGCAAGTCCCAAAACGCAAGCGTTTCGGGGAAGGCAATCAGGGTGACGCACGCAAAATGCAGCAGGCTCTCCTTGGGTGTCCACGTGGACGTGAAGAACGTAGGGTCCAGAGAAGGGTCCCACACTTTGCTAGTTTTCTCCAACCCACCTGCCGGACACTGGGCTCCTCACAAACAGCTAGTAGCCTTCGAGAAGGTCCATGTGGCCGCTGGGGCAACACAGAGACTCCGAATTAATATTCACGTCTGCAAGTATTTGAGCGTAGTGGACAAGTCTGGAATTCGAAGAATTCCTCTGGGTCAACACAGTCTTCATATCGGCGACGTCAGGCACTCTGTTTCCCTCCAAGCTGCCACGTTGGGGGTGATTAAGTCCTAATTCTTTTCATTGAAGGGATATTATGCCCATGTGCCGTTTTCTTAATGGCATTTGTATCCTGGTCTTTTCCACCAGGGGCATGGTCCTCTACTGAAGCCATGAGATAGTGAGACCCATTACACCACAACAACATCATTCTTGTTTACATATTAGTCAGATTAAATAAGGAAAATAAAGCAAACAAAAAATAGGCGGTAAAGAGGAGGAAAAGGTAATTCACATCTTTGTTTTTTCTTCTTATTCTGGAATTAATTTTGAGATAAGAAAATTGATTGATGCAATTGTAAGTGTACCAGTTTCTTGTAATCATTCGCTCCTAATTGACGGAGCTTATATAAAATCTGTGATTTAGAGCTACTTTTGCATTTTTCTTATTTGGAATTTGACTTGGCAACTAAGATTGTTCTTAAACCCAATCCACCAAGAAAAGTTTAAATTTGGGCTAGGCTTTCTGTCAGGACTATTTGGAATTTCTTAGTGGAGGTTTGGGCCATTGGAGCCCAGAGAAAGAATAACAAAATTTTTAGTCGTTTCTACAAACTTAATTATATATGATTAAAAAGTACCAATGTTTTTTTTCCCTTCTACAAACTTACTAACTTGTAATCTCAAAACTTTTACCTTAATAAAGGTCAAAAGCTTCGAGTCTCATTTAAAACTAACATAGATTTAAGTTGTTGACAATTTTGAATGAAATTACGATCACAAAATCCTATCATTTGATTTTTTTTTTTTTTTCTTCAGATCAGCGCAAAATGATACTAGGTTAAATGTTTGTCTTTAACCATCATTAGTGCTATAATTTTGTCTCCCGCTTCACGTGAAGTAATAGGTATGGATGATGAATCAATCGTATTCCTAAAAGGGACCAGTTACTAAATTTGTAAAGAGTGCCAATAATCAGCAGTGGCATTGGGTGATGCCCGTAATAAGCCTGTCTAGCTACACTCTACTGGTGTCAATGAGCAGTGCTATAAGGCTAGGTTCGACTTCCACCGTCAACACTCACTTTTAGTCGGCCTTCTATAAAGATCACAGTAAATCCTCCCTCAGGTTTGTAGGATACTTAGCCTTTGACTGGGCAACCTTCCCTCCTCTGAACTTTGTTTTACTGAAAGAAAAAGTAGAATAATAATAAGCAGGGCTGGACCATTATCAATCGTATAACAGGGACTAGACCTGATGGAACAGTTAGCCAGTGGATAAGGATACCACATTGCTCCATCTCTAACACTACCTTTCTATCTTCCTCGCCCCATTGCTACGAACTTTTCTATTTCACTTCTTTCTAATTCTCTGATCCCTTTCTTGCTTTCCAAACAATACCACTGCGCAGTCCTACACGGCATGTCAATTATTGTTAAACAGTCACGAGAGAACAAATATTTTCAATCTTCAAAAGGTCAAATTTGACGGTCCGTCCATGCAAATAAAATCTCCATGCATGCAGCTAATTAACAGGAAATAGTTTTATTGAATCAGACAATCAAATTCACACCTACAAAAAGATAATGAGTCTCACAGTTTAGACAAAATTAGGTAAGATATTTTGTGCATACAGGATTCGAATTTCGTAATTTTAAACGGGCTCTAAATAAAGTAATTAGGAATGTGATTTGAAGTTGATTTTAAAGTGTATAAAAAATACAAAGGGGTTTCCGGAAATGGAAACAACTACTCAAGTAAGAAAAGAAGCAAGTACCACGGGCTAAGGGAGAGCCTAATGAAGCCTACTTGGGCATGACCCAATCATGTTCCATGTGCATTGCATTAATATGCCTGTAATTGGCATGTGCGATTCCACCACAACCCAAAAATTATAGCTATTGAAGAAAAACTGATGTTCCAATCAGAACCCAGCAAGTGGATAATCCCGAAAATCAAGTATTCTCTCTGAATGATACTCAGAAAGACCTGTAAGCTTCTTCAGTTTCTAATCTTCGAATGCCATTAACCCACCACCACCCTCCATTATATTACTCTTTTAAAGAATCTTCCAGTCCCAGAGGACTATATTTGGGATCAGATAAGATGGTTATGGCCAGGAATATGTACTTCTGAAGCGTTATTACTAACTCCCATTTCATCTATTTTACATAAAACTTACAATTCTTGATGCAAAATATGATCCTAAGTACGCTAGTTATAACAAAGTTCATGCAGCTAAAAATTAAATGATAATTAAAGTGAGAGGGAAAATTATACCAAAGGAATTTTTGTCTTCTTTTTTGTTGTTAATGTACTAGTAATTATTTAAATAGTGAAACTTTAGAGAAGGGCTGACGAAGTAGGAGTGGGCTCGAAAAAAATTCCAAAGGAGAACTCTGAGCCATCTGATGCCTCATGACGCAGCCCAGCTCTATACCCTACGTTTTGGCACATGTTGCCAATTATTGCATTACCCTTTCTATCTTTTTCTGTTTTGCCTTTGGATCAGTTTCAGCTTTAAATCTATTCATCATCTGCAAGTGGGACTCCATCTTCTACGGCCATGATCAGCTGCGCCCACAAATTCACTTGCCCAAGTTATCATTTTTGACCTGTGATTATAGAATATAATGAACTTTCAATTTTGAACCAAAAGAATTACTGTTCGGTTCTTTTTTCCCTTCTAGAATTCATTGCATGCGGCGGTCAAAGACGTCGAATAGTTTGGTATTAAGGCTGCGTCAATGCATGGAATTGTCAATGGCTCTGAAATTTTAGTTGACTCGACCCGCCATACCTTTCACATGATGCAGCTTCATTGTTAAATCACTATTAATCACAGTGGTAAAAATGAAATGCTGTGTGATTATAACTTTAACTACATATAATACATTTGTGCGAGAATTTGCCATGCATGGCCGAGTTGGCAGCTGGAATCGATGTTTGGAACACGTCTCTATCATTCCTCTAACGTAGGAACCATGTTTTATTAAATTTACTCGCCAAAAATGCCATGCGGGAATCGGTTTTTATTAATTTAATTTAGACTTGGATAGAAGAAATCTCGTGCATCTTATGAGGAAATGAAATGTGGCATTGCCTCCTACTTAAATTCTGCATCATTGGTGTAATTGAGTCGAGTTTTCATATTCGTAACAAGCCCTAATGCGTCCAAAAATCCATTTCTATATAATTATATAGTCAACTGGTTAGCTTGTTATGTGAATCAATGTAATTAGTTGATTAATTATTCTTAAACATATATCTTGATCAACCACATGAATTTTATTAGATTTCAATTATTCATAAATGTGTGTGTATATATATATATATATATTACAACTGTTAATTAGGTACGTACTGTACTTGCTTCTATTTTGCTCGTTAAATATGTTATGTCGCAGATCATGTTTTTGGGGAAACCTAGCCGGTTAAACCGTCTAATACATGAATTATCCTCCTAAATTAAGAATTTTAATATTGAAAACATGTTTTATACAATTTCGATTAAATTAAATTAATCATAAGTTATTTGTTTCATTGTATAAGTTATAGTGGTGTAATTTATGCGCCTAGTGATTCTATAAAAACTGAACATGGTCTCTTCAAATTAAATGCAATTTGATCAAAGCACGTATCAGAGAAACATTAAAATTTTTATGTTATCGAAGCTCTATTAATCAACTAAACACTTGTCGTAATATGAAATTCTACTCTATCCATATGCCTCGGAATTGTCAAAGTTCTATATGAAATGTTTTTTGCTTTTATTTTTTATTTTGTTTTTTTGTTGCTTGAGAAAATACCTGGAGAGATATGTAATATATATTATATACGTATTAATTATCAGGATGCATTATTAGCAACTTTTAAAGCAAAAGCACCATCGAGACCAACACAATTAGGTTGGCATTGTTGGCCAGTTTGAGGTTAATAAGCAAATATAGCAGCACTTGGTTCAAAAGCTGCACATCTTCGCACATGCCTCACTCTCTCCACGTGAAATCTCATCAACAAGACACGTGCGTCCCTCAGAGACTTTCTGAGCTTTTGCAGGGTTAATTTATATTTATACAACTACATTTTATTTCTTCTTCTTCTTTTTTTTTAATTAAAAATAAGAAAAAGATCCACATTGGATGAATTAACAACCATGATTATGATTGGTGGAACCTGATGCATAAACACATATAAAATTAAGAAAAGGCATTTTTTAATTATGCCGTCAAAATGAGAGCTTAATTAAATATATTAATGTGAATATATAGGTTAGTGCAAAGTGTTGAACTAATTAAAAAGAAAACTTATGTAGTAAGTGACGTTGTTGTGATAAGGGAATCTTTAGGATTTCACGTCACATTTTTTGCCTCCTTTGATACAAACATGTCTTAGAGAGTGGGAACGTTTCCCATTGGCACCCCATTCTTAATCAAATCATTTCATTATAACTAATAATTTAAATGTTTAACATATTAATACTGGCAAAGTCTGACCCCCATAATTTTGATTTCCCTCTAAATAAGGATCTGGTTCTAGTAGCACAACCATTTGCCACCCTGGCAACTTGCTGGGAATCCTATGATTATTTCATTAATTCCTTTTTTTTATATCTTGATTTATATCGAAATTATGTAATGGAATTCACAATGGTGTTGGAATGTTTGAGCCCACATATAGGTTTTTTACGCAGTAATGTTGGCTTCATATTTGCTACATATATGTTTTTATCATGACTTTTTTAAGTTATAGACTTATAGTACACTACACTCCAAACAAACTAATGAATCTGATTATTAACCTATAAAATAAAATTCGTGCCCTTTCTTTCTTTCTTTTCTTTTTTTTTTCCCCCTTTATTTCACTTTTATTTCTTGGCGTAAACAAGATAAGATTCTCAACTCTCAAGTAACCTTACCATTTACTTGGAAAGTGGGTCAGATAAGGATTTTGCTTCTGCTGGGTTTGTATGAAGTCAACAGAAATTATAAATGTGGAAGAAAACTCAAAACCTAGCTTGTAGCCTTGTGGAATTACGGGTAGCAGCATCAATAATATGGTCATCCACCTCATCCATGCAAATTAATAATTGCCAATAATGAAACGGAATGACAATGGTAGATCCCAAAGAATGTATAGAGAAAAAAAAAAATGAAGCTAATCAAACTCAGCCCAACATTATGTTTCATTGTCTTGCAATTCAAGCGGCGCAAGAGAATCAAACTAACAAAGTATTTGTTAAATGGTCAATTTCTTTTTTTTACTAGGAAGCTCATTACCAGCATGTGATTTGTACATGTTATATATATATTCCTCCTCATTTCAAAATTGAATGTACTTTTGAATTCACGGTCCATTTTCATGCATGAGAACAAACATAGACTTCACATCACAAATCTGCACTATAAAATATAAATTCCCAAGAATCTAGAGAGAGAAAAAAAATTATTTATTTTTAATAATGAATTGAAATGGGATATGATTGATTGTGAGTGGGAGACACCTAAGAAATACATGGAAAAAAAAAATAGTATTAGGAGGTCGTTATTTTTAAGGGTCTACCAAATAAAACAGGCGGACCCTTTCGTGCATGCCACCAATAGCTTGTGTGTATTGAATGATTTCTACCTATAAAAATGGTTCGTCTTCATCGAATAGGCGCCCCAATTTTTACAACCTGGACTCGTTAGCTGTATCAGAGTATAGCCACTATATATATAAGAAACCAATCCTTGTAGACCCCGGTCTGTCCATGTCCTTGGGGTCTAAGCTAATACATGTACATTAATAATGGTCCCAAACCTATGGGAACAGGAGCAACTCAAAACATTTCATGCATTTGTAGGACCTGATCTCTTCGTCCCCATTCCTTTCTTCTATCAAATATTGGGGGTGGCAGGCCAGCTTTCAAATGGGGTTTGAGTTGTGGAAGCTTTTTTGTTTTTGTTTGTTTTTCAAATTTAGTTTTTATTAATAATTTCGGAAACAGTCCACGTTGTTAGTACGTCCTAAAAAAGAACCTAGAAAGCATTTCATAATGTTAGTCTGCTGTGTGTGTGTGTGTGTGTGCTCTGGTTTTGTTTTGTGTAGCGCTTTTTAATTTTAGCACAAAATAAATAGTTAATTTCTCACTCAATTATTTTCTGGAGGGGTGCAAGGAACATGACGAGTCTTTTACTTAAATGAAGTAGACGCCCGAAGCTGGCCCATGATATGTTTTGTAATTATCGACAATACTTGCATTGTTTATCCAAAATCATTCACTTCGGTTGTACATGGGTACTGCATGCATATTATTTGTTGAATAATTGTGTTTTTAAATTATAGTTTTTGGAAAATAATAACAATGATAATATACACTCAAAGAAAATAAAAATAGGAAACATTTTGCTCTCTTTAGTTAATATGGCACGTAAAGACTACACACAAGTTTCCTCTAACAACGACACAGAGGTTCGATGGAAGTCATTATCAATAAAGATGGTATATATCTATATGTAGTTGCTTACAAAAATCAGACGCACATTATTTTTATGAATTAGTTTTGGATTGTTTTAGTAATATCTTCTTTTGCAACATAGCACTGATGTTTAATCATTAAAAGAATTTTAAATTTTGTTAAAATAATAAGTAAAAGCCAATGGTGATCACAACCTCTCCAATTATTTCTGATCACCAAATTCAAAATAATTGGGACGTATTTCAATAAACAAAATAGAAAACCTAGGAACTCATACGCTGTATACTCTTTATTAAATTTCATCATCAGAATATTCATTTTGGCTTTACAAAATACAAAGTTGCTAATTAGTGTTGATCATTAATGAAATAATATTATAAAATTGAACAATTGATGCCCTAAAAACAAATTAATTAAGCGGGCACAGAGGCTGATCTGGACAAGGGGGACCCAGTAGGCAGATATGACACGTGGAGACAGGCAATGTAAGAGGGTGACGTGGGGAGGAGAATCGCATTGCGTAGGCACGAGATTGTAGGGAGTGTTCCTTAGTGAAAGGGGTGGGGCTGGTGGAAAGGGGAAAGTTGGGGAAGCTTTAAGACAACCCATCTGGCTACCTATCCATATTCATGTGCTTTCATTTATAATCCAATGTGGGTTTGTGATTGTGGTTGTGCCTCTGCCTGTAGATTATGAAAATTATAAAAGCAAGCTCCCAAAAGGAAAACCATGATTCTTGTGCCTTACAAGAGACTAGTCACTTTCTTCAACCTTCTAATTTATTTATTCTATTAATTCTTACTTGTGACCATTTTTCTCAATTCCTCACCCATCATTTACTACTTCTACTGATCTTCTTCATACTTATCTCCAATTCTACGATTATAATTACACCAATCACAGTTGTTGTTGCCACTTAATTAGGAAATTGTCTTCATTATTACCTTCTTCTTTTTGATGAAATTTAATCCCTTATATTCATTTTTATTATTTAAAACTGCGGTAATTGGCAATTCATTTAGGAATGATATCGTTCATGGTTAGGATTGACAGCTTGTCCAAATTGTACATTAATAAACATAAGCTACGTATGTCCACGTAGATCTCAAAATTTTGTGGGGGACGGAAGGATGATTATAAATTAATAATCTCCCAATTACATTCCAAATAATAAATTCTACATCAATGAAACCCTATTCAATGTAATCATTACACATCAAAGTGGAATCTCACATATTGCCATACAATTGAATGAAATCACATAATAAATTGAAAATTGGTTCTGACTTACCTTAAATTATCCCAATGCTAAATGATACAACCATGCAATAATCATAAATGTTCTTGGTAGAGAAGCAAAACATCAAAAAGAAGGTAAAAATAAATAAATCATCATATCAAAATGGGTGCCAAGACTGATGAAAGAGCCGCAATTTGAGCCACTAATTGAGACAAATGGAGCATAATTAATGAAATCACAGGGTGTGTGATGTGTTCAATTGGGGTAAAAGCTTATTAGGTTAATACTGGTGATCATATATTTTGGGCCCTTATAGTAGCTCATTCATAATTATGATATGAGTGAGTGAAAGACACTCATAATTTCCAATTTTTTTTTCTTTCCTAGCAAGATGCTGATCATCTCAAATGGACCAACCCTTAACCAAAAATGAAAAACCACAGTGGCTTGTGGGTCAAACTGGTAATTCCAAATGGGACCGGAAATAAATAGCCCGGGTGGTGGCTTTTACTTTTCCTTTTTGGGGCAATTTGCTGGTCTCTTATATAATTTCCCACAACCCCGGTAGTTGAACCCGAGGACCCGTGATAAGCTACCGGTTATATCCAGTCATCATCATGCACTCACCGGCTGCAACTAGTGAGATTAGAGGACCCTAATTTTTCTCTTTTTTATTTTTATAATTTTGGTAGGTCTTCTTCATTAGTCCCACACATAGGCCACATAGCTTGAGAGAGAGAGAATCTACAATGGTGTGGTGCCAGCTATGAAGTTGAAGGATCAAAGCTTTCTCAGAGGTCAAAGCTGGCATTTTTTTTTTTTCCCTTTCCTTTTAGAGCTTTGTTATCTCCACCACCTTTTCTCTCCCTTATTTACACTTGGAAATTGTTTTTCAGAATTTAAATATACATCCTCCACATTTTCTCCTCGCTATTTCTCTCCACCACTCCCATTTTCCCTCTCTTTCCCATTCTTCTTTCTCCCATTTATCTTCTTCTTCTTCTTCTTCTTCTTCTTCCTTTTTCTTAATATTATTGTAGCAGAGGACAATGAGAATGCTTTCATGGTGAATTAATAGTTGATTCCTCTGCAAGAACCAAGATTTTTTTATCAGCAAAAACAACCAACAATGGCTGTGACTTCTCCTTGCCAATCTGCTAATGAAAAGAAGCACTGGTGGCTTAGTAACAGAAAGGTAACCTTTTGATCTCCATTCCCACCACCTGGTTTTGTCATTGGTTTTTTTTTTTGGTAATATTTTGCTCTTGTGGATTTGATCAAACGGGTATTTCTCTTATCAGAGAGACTGACTGATAAATTTTGGTTTTTGAAAATGTAAACACAGATTGTAGATAAGTATATTAAAGACGCTCGGAGCCTCATTGCGACCCACGAACAGAACGACATCGCGTCGGCTCTCAGCCTCTTAGACGCTGCTCTAGCCGTCTCGCCTCGTCTGGAACAAGCTCTGGAACTGAAAGCCAAGTCTCTGCTCTATCTGAGGCGCTTTAAGGACGTTGCAAACATGCTTCAAGACTACATTCCCAGCCTGAAAATGGGCAGCGATGACTCGGGCTCCGATATCTCGTCTCAGCAGCTATCAAGGGAGCGAGTGAAGCTTCTCTCGTCTTCCGACTCAGAGGATCGTGATCCTTCTTTCAAGTGCTTCTCCGTTTCAGACCTGAAGAAGAAAGTGATGGCAGGACTGTGTAAAAATTGCGAGAAAGAAGGGCAATGGAGGTAAAATTGTTCATATTCTGTTTCATTGATTTTCTAAATAGTTGGCTTTGCATTGCTTTTCAATTGCTTTTCTGGGTTCGGCTTTTTATGAATTTTTATTTATTATTGAGATCAGAGGAGAGGACAATGTTTCATTTCATCGCCTATCGGCTTTGAGTAAATGCACTGCCACCCATTATGGAATTTGCTAACTTTTCTAAACCCTTGAAATTAAAACTGCCTTTTAAATTAGTAGCACTAGTTGATGGTCCTTTTATGTTTTTGGAAATTGCTTGTGATTTATTTTGCATTTGTTTTGGGAAACAATATCAGTATGAAATATATGCAAACAGAGGCTCAAAGGACATAAGGTCAACTAGGCTCACTTCTTATGAAAATTCTTGTTGCGTGTTGAGTAATCTTTTGTCCATATAAGTTAAGAGGGGTAGTAATTATTGACTTTGTTTTTCTTGTTTTGGAAAATTAACAATGTATCATATAATTTTTAGTTATTAAAATTTTTGTACAGTCACGGATCGCTACCCGGTAGACTCGCTTGGATATTTGAACTCACTGTGTTGTTGCGTATTGACTCAGATACTTGGTTCTAGGACAAGCTTGTAGCCATCTAGGCCTGATGGAGGACGCCTTGGCTCTCCTCCAGACCGGTAAACGCCTCGCCACCGCCGCATTCCGGCGAGAAAGCATATGCTGGTCTGACGATAGCTTCTCGTTTTCAGATTTCCCCATCTCCGGCGACATTTCCACCGCAAACCAACCGGTCTCTCCTCCCCGGTCCCTTTCTGAATCCGAGTCCGTGACACAACTTCTCAGCCACATCAAGCTACTAATCCGCCGGCGAACTGCTGCTGTTGCAGCACTCGGTGCCGGTCTCTACTCCGAGGCCATCCGCCATTTCAGCAAGATTGTCGATGGCCGGCGCAGCGCCCCACAGGGCTTCCTCGCGGAGTGCTACATGCACCGCGCCTCCGCTTACCGATCAGCGGGTCGGATTGCTGAGTCTATTGCGGATTGTAATCGGACTCTCACGCTCGACCCCACTTGCATTCAAGCCCTTGACACCAGAGCTTCACTTCTTGAAACCATCAGATGCTTACCGGATTGTTTGCATGATCTTGAGCACCTGAAACTTCTGTACAACTCTATGTTGCGGGATCGGAAGCTTCCTGGTCCTGCATGGAAGCGGCACAATGTCACATACAGAGAGATTCCCGGAAAGCTCTGTGCGCTCACCGCCAAAATTCAACAACTGAAGCAGAGAGTTGCTTCTGGGGAAACTTCAAACGTGGATTATTATGCACTAATTGGATTAAGACGTGGGTGTTCGAGGTCCGAGTTAGAGAGAGCACATCTTTTGCTCTGTTTGCGGCACAAGCCCGATAAGGCCACCAATTTCTTAGAAAGGTGTGAGCTTTCAGATGATCGTGATCTAGATTCCATTAAAGACCGAGCCAAGATGTCTGCTTTGCTACTCTACAGATTGCTTCAGAAGGGGTATTCAAGCGTAATGTCTACGATCATGGACGAAGAGGCTGCAGAGAAGCAGAGGAAAAAAGCCGCTGCTGCACTACAAGCAGCGCAGGCAACAATCCAGGCTCAGCAAACCCAAGAAGCAAAATTTGAAACCGAAGCTAATTCAGAAGTTTTAGGTTGCGAAAGTGTTAATCCATCGGAAACCAAAACGACATCGTCTTCTGCAAATTCTAATTCATCCTCAGTTTTCCAAGGAGTATTTTGCCGGGACATTGCTGCAGTTGGGAATTTGCTATCTCAGGTTGGGTTTAACCGTCCACTTCCGGTCAAGTACGAGGCATTGAGTTGTTGATTGTGGTTTCCGGTCATAATTGAGTATTTTTACCGGCAAGAATAATCTTTTCGATTCATCATCCATCTTTGTACAAAAAAAAATATATTAAAAAGTTGAAGTCCTTGCCGGGAAATTTTGTCACCCTATTCTAAATTTCCTTATATCATCTACTTCCTGTACAGAACTTTAAGTACCGAATTTTCTACCTTTGGATTCTGCTTTTAGCTTAAATTTTGTTACCAGATTTTTCTACGAATACCTTTTAATTTAATTTCGGTAGCTGTCCAGTGGGTTATATTAATTGTGCGTGCTCAAAATTAGGGTACACTGTTACTGTTAGATCAGAGTAGCAGAGAGTGATGGTATGTGGGAGAAAGAAGAAGGCTTTTTGGCTTCTTTCCCATGTCCTATCTGCTACCATTTAATTTTTCTCTGCTTAGTTTATCCATGCAAACTGACACCTCTGACATTCCACTAGATTTCATTTATTTGCTGTTTCCACCTTCATTTTTGCTTCGTACACTCGAGTTGGTTGTTTCGTTGGTGAAAGAGAGAAATATGATATTGGTGGGACTTAGGAGCACACACTCTACTTTGTGTTGTGGCTTTGAGTGCAACTGATCACTGAAACGTGGCTTAAATGTACCGGTGGGCACTGTGAAAATACATCGTGAAGTCAGTCACCCACTGCTGAAAAAAGTTGGTCAGTTTTTTAAATTTGTATAAATATTATTTTTCTTGGGTTCTCTGGCAAAAGATGAAGCAAAAGAAAACGTCTAATCAACACTCAATACAAGGAATACAATGGTGGGTTTTGGGTTTTAGAAAGGAAATGTCAATTCGGCCTTCACTTTGCTATCATCACTGTTCCCGTACTCGCAACACTTTGTTTGTTTCTTGAAAAAATACTCATAGGGTAAAAATTTCCACCCTTCAGACACTGTTTTGCATCCCCAAACACGACTTATTAGCATAAAAATAGAAAGCAAAGAGTGGCCAGGAAGATACATAGAGCAACGTAATTGAGAGCAGGAGGACTTTTAAGAAGGTTGGTGGGGAATCAATAACGTTTCCAACCTTCCAAGCCTAACGGCGTTAATGGTTTTTTAGGCACTTACTTGGCTTGTTTTTGAAGGAGAAGAGTGAAGAGACCTCAGTTTTTATGCCCCATAAAAGGTGGCGCCATTACTTTATTAGTTCCATAGTTCTGTCACTTCTGTGGCAGAAGCAAGATACAGATTGTTGCCAAAATAAAGTTTGTTTGTTTTGAAGTCTCAGCCTCTGTATTAACTCAGCTGCTATATAGTGTTTCATTGGAAGCTACCCCGTATTCAATGCTGAAAGATGCAATTTTCCATCTGTTCAGTGATGCTTAAACAGGCCATTGAACCTCTGAATTATAACCAAAAGAAAAGGACAAAGCAAAAGGTTTTTGGCATCCGTTTTCTATATACTTTTAAGCACAAGATAATTAGCCTAAGTGGGGTTTTAAAAATTTTTAGGATGTTATAGATATGGTTTGCTATTTTGTTCCTGGCTTTTATAAAGGGCATATAAGAGAACCGTTCACGTACAAAAATTCCCAGTTGCCTTTCCATCTTTAAATATTTCCTTTCCTTTCCTTGCAAGTGATTTGATCAGTCCCTTTTCTTTTCTTTTTTTCTTTTAAATCTCCATGAATCGGCTTTTTGGGCTTTTGTCCTTGCAAGCAACTCAAAATTAATTAGGTCCTTGATGAGTAAATTTCAAAAACTAAAGTGAGCGATTCTCATCATATATATGGGGATTTTGAAAAAGTTGAAACCAATTGAAACTTGATCCTCAATCAAACAACCCACGAGGGTGTATAAAATTTGCTCTATTCACTAAATAATCTCTCTCTCCTCTTCCTTACATTGTAAAAAGCTTCAAAACTTTTTTGCTTCTATAAGATAACTAGTACCAAATTTGCAGTGCAAAACACACCACGTTGTAATTACGATAGCCCACTTCCATCCAATGTTGCCTGCAGTCCCAGTTGGAAACATTAAGTTGGAAATATTTATTATTTCATTATTCTCGACATGGATGGAGTCCCTTGAATAGTTTCCATCTATATTACGTGGCAATAGCTGGATCTATGATATCATTAGCTGCGCGTGACTAAACATATGCATAGCCACTCATTGTACTATATTTTAACTCCAAAATATACTATATGTGTAGCTAGATTTTGAAGAGCCAAAACCATTGGTGGTTGAAATTTGAAAACATGCTAAGCACGTCTTCATTTTCATTTTCGTTGTATTTAAAAACTGTGGTCCTGAACTCCTGCTATATAGCATGAATGAGAGCCAGAGCAAGACCTCTGTGTATGTGTGTGTTTTTTTTTAATTCTTTTAAGAAAAATTTCAGTGACGCCTCTGTCACGTTATTATATATATATATATATATTTTGTAAGAAAGTTTGCAATAGGTTAATGCAAATAGCTACACCATTTGAGGCATATTTTGTTTACTTGTGGCGAAAGAAAAGGTGTGTTGGCACTGTTTCTCACGAGGGCACCAATTTTTATTTTTATTTTTTTTCCTTTTTATCTAAAAAAAGAAAATACTTCTTTTCTTTATTCTATTCTCATAGTCAGAGATTAGAGCATCTCGCCGAGACTTTTTCTTTTTCATTTTTTTTTCTTCCTTTAATATATATTCTTTCTTTTTAAACTTCGATCCAGAGATCGCTGGTTTGAGTTTTGGACCTTAGAATTATTCCCGCATATGTGATGACTATAGTGCCCTTATATTGTGGACGTCTTTATGAAATTAGAGTGAGGAATTAGACGATAAATAAGTAATTTTAAAGTGATAGTGGTGGGAGGTTTCGGAAATAGGATTTGGATTTGGTCCATTTGGAGGAGAAGAAGGGAATGGGGAATATAAACACGTGATGTTTGAATGTTGGGAACATTGGAAGGAGGGTAAGTCGTGGCCAGATATGATGATGTCAGTGACAGCATGTGGTGCTATCATGTGCCCCTCTCTCTCTCTTTCTACATTGGCTTATTGTCATAGTGCTTGATTATGCAAAATTAATCTGACAAATTCTGTTCACATTATCTGTTTAAGCTCATTCGTTGTGTAAAAACACAAACGAAGAGTACAAAGAATATGTGTTTTTTGAATTGGAGATATTTATTTTTTAGGTACCCATTTTCCCGCTTATAGGGAACTACGAGCTCCATTAAGTTTAGGAATTTGATAAATGAATTGCTGTACTATGAACTTGGTCAAATTCTGATCCGGGAAGTCTTTGGCAAGGGCTTAAAATATGTAAAAGAATCAAAAGAAAAAAAAAATGAAAATGAAGTCATGTGTTGCTAAACTAGACTAATGGACACTTTGGTCCCTAGGATGGCTAAGATCCTAAGGCAGAGCTTGGCAGAAGAAAAGCACAAGGTTGAAGCTTTGAGCTTTAATGAACGTAAGCCGTACAATTACCCAAAAGGAAAAGAAGCAACAAAAACAAAGTTTCGAAACGTGGAAACATGGTTAAGGAGGATGGAAATGAACAATATATAAATATATCCACTTCTGAGCCTCCTTTTGTATTGTACTGAATTTGTCAATTTACCCAGTTGAGTTGTTGACTTGAAGGAGAAGAAGCCAAAGAATTGGAAAGGTAAAAATGATTATAAAACGAATGAGAACAAGAAAAAATTGCCCTATCCCTTAGATGGCAGTATTGGCCTATCCCTTTCACACAAAAAAAAGTTAGGTGCTTGCTGGGCCAGTACAGTGGTACTACACGTAACCAATTGATTCCTCTCCATTCAAACCTCAAACCTGTGATAACCATTATTAATAATCAGAAAAAATACATTATATAATTTCTACTTTGTCTAATACTAATAGGAATTCACTACACATAACAACTCTACAACTAGAACTATTGAGATAACACTGTATTTTCCTATCTATTTACATTAAGCTTACCAATCGGATTGCACCTCAAAATCCAATTCTAAATTCTTAACGCGAAGCTAATTGCATGGCCCGAATAGCTGCAAAATTATATGTGCCTTTGTATACAATATTACTGTTGATTGAACTTGAATGATCAATCAATAATGCTCAGCTGATTACTTGCGAGCCTGAGCCTTTAGCCCATCCTTTTAGGTAAAATGTCCACGTAACTCAACACAAGCCCATGACTCTAAGATACACTTTGGTCGACATGTTCCAAGCCCAATAAGAGCCTGCAGTTTTCTTGTTCTGTCGATTGTTGTTTGATCCTAATTCATTTTACTAACCATGTTTATTGTTTCAAGTATGTGCGTGGTAGCGAGAGAGATGAGTTATAGGAATGGCAAAAGGGCTTGTATATAATTAAATTACAGTTCCCCGAGCCTATACTAGTAAATCTAGCACTTTTACACAACTAAATTTAGGAGTTTATAAAAATACAACAATCTCAACTGAACAGTCCACCTTCTCATGAATGCACTGCAGACGTACCTTTTTTTCTTTTCTTGGTGGAGATTGTGCTGTTACTGCTTTTACAACCACTAGTACAACACTTGGGACAAAACCAGTCATCCTCCGGAACGTCTTCAAATGGAGGGTCGCAGCAATCAATATGAGTACCGACCCCACAACCCAACGAACCATCTTCATTACCACATATCAGCATCACCTCTCCTCTCTCACCACTCCCACAAACCTCACACGGTATATCTTCCTCCTTACTATCCTCCTCACTGTTCTTATTACTATTACCATAACGAGATTGTATTAAGTCCTCAACAACCTCTTCAGCCCTGCTCTGAAACTTGGCAAATGACTTTTCTGACCAAGCATGAGTGTTGTGTAGCACGTGTCTCTCCAGGGAGTACCCAGGCTTGCAGACATATTCCACCAAGTAATCAGCTACAACACAAGGTATCTCATGTTTCAAGAACTCTTGGACCCACATATCAACACGTGGCATACCGGGACTGACAATGGCAAAGTCGACACCAGAGTCAAGGAAGCGGGTATAGGGAGGTGAAGTTGCTAATATTGTACCTTCTCCAGCCTTCACCACACGCTTCAGAGTATCCTGTGGTGACAAAAGGATGGCATAGCCAATGACCAGTATGAAGAAAAGTTGCAAAAACGTTTGATTATTAAAGAGTAAAAGTATGGCGGAATTTGAAAGGATAGTATACTAGTGAAATTGGAAAACTGACTTACCAAAGGTGGTGCTATGCATTCACCGTATACAATAATGCGCATCCCATGAAAAGCACCATGACCAGTTCTCTCCCTCAGGAGCCGCCACTTCCTAGGGGCCTCCAAATTGATTGCACCATCTTCACTAAGTCCATTCTTGTACCATTCATAAGGTTCCTCCGCCAAGAATCTTCCTTCCTTACTACTAGCTGCCAAATATTCAGTCTTGAGAATCCACCTGCATTAATGGCATGATTAACATCAACTTCAACTCTAATGTTAATAGTCGGAAATACCTAAAGAAAGCATACTCTTTGGCTGCCCTGAATAAAATAGAAGATTGAAATTATGGACTGAGCATTCGAAAACATTCATAGACTGGTTGAGAAAACTATTACCTTCCAGATGCTGCGGCAGCAAAAAACTTCTCTGTCCTGCGAATTGGATCTGGAGCTATGAAGTGTGTCGCCTGGTACGACCATTGATGAGAATCTCTGCACAATCTTCCTTTTAAACGCCTAATAACTTGCTGAAACTCCTTCCTTTGGAGTCTATGCCCGCTCAAAACAAAACATGCAGGTTCTGTTTTAACACTGTTTGGAACTTCACCCACTAGTCTTGAAGAACTAGGACTGATCTTTGCAGACTTTTTATTAGTCTTCATTTGTCTATTATTAGATTTAACAGCTAATTTTTCTACATGCTTCTTGGTTTTAGTTCTATTTTGCTTTTCACTAAAGATAGGTCTATTCTCCTTCTCCAGTTCCATATTGTTATCTAACTTCTTTTTCGGTGCGTTATGGTTCTTAGACTTACCGGCAGGACAGCTTGCTCCTTCTTCCTTTTCCATCTCTATTGCCTCATTGTTCTCACTACAAGTCTCTTCCCCAACAGTGCATTCCTTAGAATTCAATATATCCATAATCTCAGGAACTTTCTTCACCTTGGTTTTACCTACAGCAAAACTTTTTCCTTTGTTCTTTTTCTTTTTCGCATTATCTCCTTTCGAGTTTGATTCTGCAAGCGCAGAAGTTTTGCCAATTCCATCATCTGGTTCAGTTGCTTTCCTGTCTTCTTTTGAAGCAATTGCATCATCATTATCGCTAGCTTTCCACTCATTTGAAATATGCTGCACGTATTCCAATTTCTCTTCCATCAATGTGCCAGCCTTATCGGTTAACTTATCTTCGTCAGCCATTTGTTCATCAAATATTTTCTCTAACCCTTCATCAACTTTTTCTTCAGGAGACTCAGTTTCATCATCCATAACTTTTGTTTCGCACATGTTATCTCGAGAATCAGCAGCATCTTTCTTTGTAAGATCTTTTAATGCTTCACTGTTTTCAGTTGGAGAAGATACATCAACCGTCATGGCATAGGGGCTCTTCTCATTGTCTCCTCTAGAACAAATTGAATTATCAATTTGAGGCATCCTTGGAGAAGATAAATCCACCATCTTAGCACGGGGGCTTTTCTCATTGTCTCCCCTAGAACAAATTGAATCATCATTTGGAGGTGTACTTTTATTTAAGTAAATAGAACCCTTTCGGATAGTATTAGAAGCTAGCTTAGTTCTGGGACCCAAAGTCTTCTTTGCAACCATCTTCTTTCTTTGTGGTTTTGTAACTAAGTTATCACTTCCTACTAAATTCAAGTCAGCCCCGCTGTTGGAATTCTTAGTCTCTAAATTTCTGTTACCAGGAGCCGAGCCCTCAACACCTTGCTGATTATTATGTGAGCCCCCCATTTCAGCAACCACGTCTGTAACTTTACCTGGTACAATATCAGGCATCTTGGAAAAGCTGGACATTTTAAAATCCTGGTCAGTGGGAGGTGTCTTCTTATTGGCATTATCATCTTGCCCAGACTCTGGGGTCTCATTTTTGAAGAGAGGCAGATCAAAAGGTGACGGCTTTGCAAAGCTAGAGGAATTTTTAGTTACATCACTAGCATGCAACCTCTCTGCACCACCTGGAGAATTTATGTCATTGCTGGGGGTGAGACCATTAAAAGTCTCATGCAAATCATCAGTTGGTAGTACTCCAGGAGTTCTATCACTTTCCAACAGACTTGTATGCAACGACCTTGCATCATTACTCATTTTATGTGATTTAGTGATAGAAAAAGGACCATCCATAGTCCTTTTTTGGGGCAAAATCCCACTTGACTCTTCTCCATGATCTGTGTTGATTTCTTTCTGAGGAGCTTCAACACAATCAGAGCCCAATCTGTTCTTCGCTTGCTCCACCTTAATGGAAGAGCAAAGATCATCACTAACTTTCAATTCAACTAGAGGTACTTTTGAAGAGCCACTTCCATTAATTGAGATCTCCCCCAATCTCATTGTGGTTTTCCTTGAGTAACTTTTAGCACTGAACTTCCCATTATCAGAATGAGGAGACCTCTCAGCGCTTCTTCTATTAGATGTCAAATCATTCCTCACATTCTTACCATCAGGTGTTCTATAATGCGAGTCAGGTAGCTCACCAGATGTAGCAACCTTAAAGCCGTCAACATCCTGAAGGTCAAGAATCCTATGAATGTCAACATTACTAAAGCTAGAGGCATGATCCAATCCATTCTCCATCTTAGAAACTGACAACTTGTCCTTAGCATTATAGGCGTTCAAAGAAACCTCAGTCACAGTTGAAACTGGTAGAACATTTGTTGCCAACCCTTTTAATTTGGCTACTTCATCAGCTTCTGGGATTCTAGACTTTATAATCCAAGGACTCTTCTGAACATATTCCACCCCAGATTTGTTCATAGAAGTATTTTCTGCCTCATCCTCAGAATCCTTTGCCTCGGCTTCTATCATCTCCAACTCATAGCCACTGTTGGGAATGAGTGAATAGTTCAATGCAGTTTGTATTGTAAACAATCGAATTGTCTAAGTTCTGGGTCTAAGATGAAAATAAATGGTTCCATATAATATAATAGAAAGAAACAAAGATTTCAATGAGGTCATGCAATGATGTATTCAAGACATACACTTCAACAACAGACAAAATATATACTTCTCTCAATGTATGAAATATATAAATCCATGAGCAACATATGTACCAAAAATGAATCTCATGAAGAGTAAGATATACATCAAACAAACAAAGTTATTCCACCCAACCTATTGCTTTAAATATAAGACTACATTCCACAGATGAACCCCACTCAATCCTGCATAAGGGCATTTTCCTATGTAATAAATGAACAAGCTAGTACAGGAGAGATAGAGAGATCTGACAGTTATATGTACATTCGTACATACATGTTTCCCACACATACACAAACTTAAATTAAAACTCCTAACCTCTTGTTGTAATTAGCCTCCGGAAGAAGCTCCCAATCCCTCAAGCTACAGAAAAAATAACAAAGATTAGATTTAAGAGAAAGCAACTCAGTCGATTATAGTTCACAAACTTTTTTTTATTAAAAGTTTCTGAGAAGTTGCAACTACATCAATATAGTACTTAAAAACATTAAAGAATGAGCATACCAATCTTCTAACCAACGATGATTGACAAGCTTTATTTTTGTTAACTTCTTGGCAAGCTCATACTTCTCTCCTACAGACATAAATTTATCAATGTAAAAGGAAAACATATCAAGGATAGAAGAAGTATGCATCAACTAACAAGTAGAGGCGAAGCTACACTTGCTTGCCCTTTGTCCCCTTAATTACAGTTAATCGGTTATTTTCCCAATTAATACCAAATTTGGAGGGAAACTAATTGTCCATCCTCCCACTTGAATTTGGTAAAAATTGGGGATTCTAAATATCATTTCTCAAATGCCTGTTATATAAAAAATTACGTATGAAGTATTTAACAGAAAACTACAAGCATGACATTCAAATAATGGAATGAAAAAAAATGGAGGAAGAACCTAATTGGACAAACAAAACAAACATGTATAAAAGTCTTAGAAGGAAGAGTTTGTTGGAAACACTTCCGGCGACAACAAGAAGATTTACCCTCAAATTTGTAGCATATGAGATGAGTGATTTTGTTTGCAACCAATGGCTTAGAAAACTGTGCACCCATCAAGTCAACCATAGTCTGTATATGAAAAGAGAATAAATTAGGAGATACTGTCTGTCAATAAAACACACTCGATAGATCCAGAGAGGGTCACTATCAACTAAAAAAAGAAAAGGAGAGGAATAAAAGGCAAAGGCAAACCATAATGTCATCTCTATCTTGTCGTTGGTATCCAGTCAAGCACATAACTAAACTTTTAGCGCCTGGAATGCCATTCAAATCTTTAAGTGGTATGTACATTACCTGTCCAAAAACAAAAGAAACACCTAATAACATGCAAATACAGATTGCTGGAGACAAACTAAAGATACAGTAAACGTACATTCTGTAAAACAAGAACAAGATATAGAAAAATGTGTAGTTGATGTTTAAGCTATACAAATTGCCATATTTTACTGCCATCATTTTCAATAACCTCCCACTCTAATAGCTAATATTAAATACACGCTGATAGCTAATATTAAATACACGCTATGAACAAACATATACTCACCGAAGTGGGATCGACGGGCATTCCAATATCATAACTGTGATCAACCCATAAAGCCGTCACCAGCGTTTTGCCGTCCTTTCGAGCAGCAACACAGATAGGATCGTCCTACACAAGTATATGTGGCAGCATAAAGTGTTAAACCACCTGAATTTCAATAAACTATATACAATTGTACATCTATTTTTCTTTGAAGTCCATAAAACCCCTGGGAAAAAAAAAGAGAGAGAGAGAGAGAGAGAGAGAGAGAAGAAGAAGAAAAGAAATTGGACATACATATACAATCTTATCGATGATTACGTGAGTGCAACTTTGGCTATACTGACCAGCATCGACTCCACCGCAATCTACTAGCTTACGTCGAATCTATGCATTTGAATCAACCAAAAGATAGCAAAAACAAATTCATCGTTAGCAATTAAACAGAAAACAACAGAATATTCAGTTTGGAAACTGTAATTACACACACTTGAATGACAGACAGAGGGAAGGACCTTCTGTTCGTTAACGGGGTCGAATCCAAAAAGGACGAAGCGGACGCCGTGAAACATTTTGAATGGAGGATTGGTTTCCATCGTCGAATCCAACTTTGTAAGTAAAAAAATTTGAAGGAAAAATGAGAATCTGAGTTTAAAGGAGTAGTGAGAAAATTGGGACTCAGTACTGTTCGTTCGTGTGCTAAAACTTGCCAGGGAAGCCTGAGAAGCGATTCATCACAAATTTGAGAGAGGGAATTGTGTCCGTCTCATTTTTTTTTGATTTTGGTGCAATGGCGGGACGACTAAAATATGATCGATCGATGTTACTCCACGTAGCAGTGCCAAGAGATTGATCTTCGACACGTGTGCATGAGGAATTTAAGGGTTTAGATGTTTGAAGGCCCAATAACATGGGCCAGCGTAATAAACAGTGCTGGGTTTTGGGCCTTGACGACCATACCACTTCAGTGGCCGCTCAGACTTATGATGACATGGCGACTATGTATAGCGCCACGTCAACAAAGTGAAACTATTTTTGGACGTAAATCATCAAAACCAGCAATGGCATTTTCGTAAAGCCATGAAGGGATTAAAAGTTGAAGGCGAGGAACAACTGAGAGTCAGTGGGTGCTAAAAGCAGAGTAGAGTAGGTAGGAAGGTACAACTTGGGTTTGGGTGATTGTTAACAAAGCTTGTGGATTTCAGTTTGGAACGTGTTGGATTGGAATCAAAGAGGGAGAGTGAGATTCAGCGATGGGTTGGATTACTCGATTCCTAGCAGCGGTGGCTTTCTTAGCCATCGGAGTCATTTTCTCTCCGGAAACCTTTGGATCGAAATCGGACGGTCCCAATTCGCCCAAGTTCTCCACCTACCTCAAACTGGCTCATCTCCTCAGCTTCTCTGCGTCTTGGGGCTCGGCTCTCTGGGTCACGTTCATCGGCGGCATCATTATGTTTAAGTATGTTCTCTTTCCTTTCAATTTTTCCGTTTATTCTGTTTGGTTGCTAAGAAAGCGCGGGGAACACGCTGGTGCCTCGAGTTAGTTCAGTGAAAACTAGAGCAGATTTTAGGTCTTGTGCGGTTGCTGAGTCCTGCTAAAATCTATATAGTTTCGATTTTTAACTTTCTTGCCAAATGTAACATCTTTGTTATTTATTTGATATTCAAGTTCCTTGCGATGCAATATTTAGGAACCTCCCAAGGCATCAATTTGGTAATCTGCAAAGCAAAATGTTCCCTGCGTATTTCGCACTGGTGGGTATCAGTTGCGCAATATCAGTAGCATCATTTGGGTATCTTCACCCATGGAAGTCGTCGGCCATTGCCGAGTTATACCAGCTTGGGTTTTTGCTATCGGCTTTTGCTTTCAACCTCACCAATTTATTTGTCTTTACACCAATGACCATCGAGGTAAATTTCTGCTGAGTTCCTTCTTCTCTTTTATGTATCTAATCCCCATGCATTTGTAGTGTTATAATAATGAATGAATATGATTACTTCTCCACTTTCTTTCCCTATCAAATACTACCGATTCGTTTGAGCCTTACTAGGAATTCCATAGTTTATTTAGCTCTCTACGTAATTATTAGGAAAGTAGGCCGAGTACTACAATCACCTAACAAGTTTTTCTATCCTCATGCTTCTTGTTGCTATAGGTTTTTTGTGAATGAAATGCTTCTCTGAACGTAGCTACTTGTTTCAATAAGATGTGGTTTTTTTGAAGAATGTTAATGGAATGCAATTTGATATTTTTGTGAAAATGTAGAACACTCGCGTATTAAGGCCAAATAAAAATTGAATTGTTCATTCATAGTTTAGTTTTGGTTTTCATTCTTCTCAAAAAAATGTGGTAGTGCTTTTTTTCACATTATTAATGGTTTTAAGTTTTATGCCTTAATGAACCTTAAATTTGGTATTACTTCTCATATTGGTCTGTCCTGTGGTATAGATGATGAAGCAAAGGCATAAGGTGGAGAGGGAAGAGAACATTGGGACTGAAGTTGGGTGGTCAAAGAATGTGGATGTTGCAAAGCGGAATCCGAAGCTTGCAGCCATGAATAAGAAGTTTGGGATGATTCATGGGTTGTCATCTCTTGCTAATATTATGTCCTTTGGGAGCCTTACTATGCACTCATGGTACTTGGCAGGTAAAATCAATCTGTAATAAAAAAGTTTCATTTCCCTTTTAGGGGAATTCTCGTGGTGGACAAATCCATTAGAGCAAGGACTTGCCCATGGACAGGGTTTTGGTCATTTCCTGGCCAAGTTGTGTATGATTGAACAATAATATCATTAGATGGTTGTTTCTATGCGATCTACAAAGTCAAAAAGAGATGTATGGTTATTATACAAGTATAATAAAATCTTCCTGTTTATTGCATAGCATTTGAAAAAATTGGAACTATGAAAAACCAAATAACGTGCATCATTTTAGCTTTGTTTGGAGTTGGGAATCCTATACCGGGTGTAGCATTTTAAAGGTCTCTGCCTACTCTATTGCTTTCGATTGAAAAATAGTAGGATCAGTGCTGTGTTAATGGTAATTATTCAAATGCTAGTTGGAAACAATTTGGCTTCCCTTCTTGTGTTACTAGTATGCCACCTTCTAGAAATTAGAATCGTAGTTGTCTCGTTTATAGTTTTTTTAATGATTGGATACCTCTTCAGTGAGGAAAATAATGTTTCATGGTTTCTTACATTTTAATGCTAATTTGTTGACCCCCATTCTTTTAGTGATTTAGTTTCGCACGCATCTTTAGAGATTAAACATTACAAACACATTGTAAAATCTTGAAATATTTCTCCTACTGCACTTGGAAATGCTTCAGATTCCCAATTATACTACCTCAAAGACCTGTATTTGGGCACTCTAGTGATTACTTTTATGCGCCGAGAGCTTTAATTGTACCCTTCCAGTATTTGGATAAAATTTCATCAATATCGAACTTCTGAACTAGTGTTCTTAATGTCTATGTTTTATTTCTTTCAAGCTGATTTTTTGGCGTGCAACATTTTGGATACAGCCCAATATTGTTGATGAAACAACAAATTTGGTTTTTATGTTTGATGGAATTGACCCAGGAACATAATGCCATAGTTCTGGAGTGAAATACTTGAATTACTTGAATGTCTCACTTACGAGGCCATAATTAGGTAGTTAGCCAAAGGATAGTCATAGGTCACACAAACCCCATAATTTTCCCTGAAGCAATTAGTTTTTCCCCTACTTTATTAACAACTAACATTTAACAAATTTAACTAATAAATCAACCAAATTACACATAATTGGATTAGTCAATTATGGTAGGTGTTTCTGTTTCCTAATGCTTTTATACACGTTCAAACACGTGAATTTGTTCATAATTATGCAGTAACTCACTGTTTTGTCCATTCCTCATTTGGCATCTTTTAAAATGGTCCACCTTTACTTTCCGACTTCACCGAGTACAAAGGCATCTGCGTTGCATGCATGCTGGAAAAATCATTCAAGAAGAAGAAACCCAAAGCCAGAAAATGGGACATGAAAGTGACAGAATTAGAGGCCCAAAACGTGTACTCTTTTCAGTCAAACAAAGAAAGGTCACCCAATAGAGGACATGGAGAAGTGAGGGGTGAATCTGCCTTGTTGGACGGATAGGTATTAGCTATTAAGCTCTCAGCCAATTTGGACTGGAGACACGACACCTAATTTGTCTGCCATTTAGCAACTTGAGACGGATTGCTTCTTTGAACACTGGAATGTCCACATCACATGTGCGGCACATGCTTGAATTAATATGAATAATATTTACGTGCTTAGCCACCAATTTTTCACCGGTTCTGTTATCCTCCAGCTCTGATTGCTGGTGAGCTTGGTTCATTTTTTTAACCGTGATTTATTTTTGCCGTCTCATAAAGGAAATTATGCAATGCCAACTTCTGTTTCCGTTTTACGTGACTTCTCGTATTTAATACGTTTTAAGCAAGGCTCAATTATTGATGGAGTGCATGATTGATGGATATTTTCAACGACAGGAACATTGTCTAAACAATGTAACATCATTTTCGAGCTCAATTGACTGCGTTTCAAACGCCTACGAAAGATCTAACTTCCAAGTTACTCCTTTCTCACGGTACCTCATTTTACTTGTGAAATCAAATCATTACACAATCTTACAAGCCAAAAAAAAAAACATAATCTTCAGGCTATAAAGAGGACCACAAGAAAAAATAAAATAAAGTAGTGAAACATACCGAAATGGGTAAAAATAAACATGATCTAAAAATGGGTAATCATAATTGTTGGAAAACCTATGACTTCCTTTACATCAAATTGATTTCTAAGTGGTATACTTTCAAGCAGACCTTTTTTCATATCTCATGTCTCCCATACCTAAAAGTAAAACCATTGCTCTCTATTTTGGAAAATAATGAATAAAGAATCATCTAACCGACATGCCCGCCGTGTCCTTCCACCTATACAGCTATCCCACCAGAAAGATAAAGAGATTCATTGTATCCGTATATGCCCCAATCAGCGGATACTCAACACGCTGTATGCTCCCAAGAGCAACAATCGTGCTGGGAACAACAGCACCACAAACAGATGCATGTGTTGTGATGCAACAATCCTACTAAACCTTTTCAAGGACTCTTTTCCACTTTGTAAGACACCAGAAAATTTGAGCCGGTCTTGGCCTAGGTTGATTTTTGCGACTGTCCTTCCAACAATTGCGCCAGCATTGACACCACGAGGTGACACAAGCGGCCACCAAACCTTTCGGCGGTGCTCCCTCTTAGCCTTCCTAATTTGGTTTAGCTCCTGACGTATAACCCCTCTTACAGATTTTAAGTAAGAATTCATGTCATGATCTCTTTGAATGGATCCTTCGGAACCATATGCAGAGCGATCACGTAAGATCTCTAGTGGGTGCGGTGAATTTAAGAACACCATCTTTGCATCCAACAGGTGCTTCTCTGCAACATTGGCTTCCGATGATGAACAACTTAAAAGATAGAGGCCAATGCCTGAGGGAAGAAGATGATGGCTTGGAGAGAATTTCTCATCTGGCTGCAGAATCAGAAGCTCGCCCATTGGAGAATACAGTAGCTTCTGTTACATGGTTACACACAAGAAAGATTAAATATTTCATAAACAAGAAAGATTAAATATTTCATAAATGAGGGAGCAAATAAAGATAAAGTTCCATATCTCATGATCTCTCAGAAGAGCAGACGTTTTTACCTGATTATTGAGACAAGGATGATTCCGAAAGTTTCTATTGACAGCCTTGAGAAACTCTGCCACATGATTAGGATAATTGCAAGAGAAGGCTCGAGGTACAATGTCTCTGTGCATTGTAATTGACTGAACATGACTCCGTGGCAATCCAAGCTTGAGAAGCAGATGATCACCTCCACACATGATGGCTGGTGCACCAAAAGTTATAACAGGAAGCAATGAAGAAATTGGCACCTCATGCCTTATCAGCAACATAAGATTTATAAGTAGAGCCAAGCTTCCACCAAGAGAATGGCCAGTGAAACGAAAGGTTGCCTGGTCTCCATGAGATTTTAGGTGAGCACGGACTTCAGGAAGCATTTGCTCATAGATCCCTTTTGCAGCCTCATATATACCTCTGTGCACAAGCACATCCAGTTCCTGGAAAAAGAAGATGCATCAATTCATTTGGAAAATCACAATCAATTCTAAAAGTAGAAAAACTGGCCTAAAATTTAAGACAAACTAATATAATTTACCTCAAATTGAATGGGCTCAAAAAGTAGATTTGCTTGCCAGGATGCAAGGGACTCAGATCCCTGCATATAAAAAAGTTGATGAATTATTAAAGAACCAAATGAGCTATTCGTAGAAGCAAAGCCAAAACAAGCTCCCTTGAATTTAGCTGTTCATAGGAAGATAATACTAGCATATTCAACCTTGAGATGCAAATATTCTTAAAACAAAATTCGGGCCTCTGTGACCAGATGCCTGTCAAATAATTTTTTTGACAGAGAATACAAAAACTGTTTGTTAATTATGATTTCCCTCACCTGAATGACGAAAAATCGTGTACCACTATGGTCATCATCGCATATGAACCACTCACAGGGTGATGAATGAGTTGAATTCAAATCATCTGCAACAGCCTGCTTTACTTCCTCCTTTGCAGCAACAACAGCAGTGACAGAGTCAGTTGTTGCCATGAAAGAAGCCATTTCTGAGTTCATTATTCTAACATCATCACAGCTTCCACCTGTTTCCTCACATTCACAATCCTCATTCTTAGAAGATTTGAATGGAAGTATGGCCCTCGTATGAGAATGCAGATAAGAAGCTGCAGAAGCAGCAATCTGATAAGCAGTAGAGGCACTAATTCTGTATCCATTGCTCTTGTGCTTGTTTCCTTCCTCATCATCCATTGGAGACTTTTCTTCTTCTTGAATTTCAGCTGACTCCTGATTTGTCTCAGCTTTTGCAGCCAATTCCTTCTTTTCTATTGACGAAGTGACTAAGCGCAGCCCATAACATCTCAGTAGATTTCCTGGCTGCATCAACAAAAGTCAAAATAAGTTATCATCCAGCATGCCTGCAATATTCTACGAAGAAACTGAAATCCTTAAATGCTAAGTCGGATTGATTAATCATTATTGCAAAACCATTCTGTTATTTCAAAGATGAAACAGAGCATAAACATGAGCTTATCTAGAATGCAGCAATGATTAATTTCTTCAAGTGAATGAAATTAATTTCAGATTGATTTCCTAGGATGCATAGGAAAATTAACAAACTTTCAAGATATTAAAACTTGGACAAACATAATTCAATCTATTCAGATCAGGTGCTCATTCGCATTAAAATAATAAAAAACAAAATAACTGAAATTTTTCAAAGGTGTAGCTCAATCTGTGGTCTTTCAGCATTAAATCCCCCATTGCGATTCCTTCAGAAATAAATCGCTTAAAAAGAACCAAAGCACACACGTATCCACATTGCAATAATACAGATCGAATCGAACCTATGAATTTTTGGGTGCAAATAAGTGTACCTGGATTTTGGGTATGCAATACGCCAAGTTCCCCAAATACGACATTTGAGAATACAGCCTCGCTTCGGCCAAGGAAACTCTACGCAGCAACCTCGAAAATGAATTCCTATCAAATTTGGCCTCCTCTTGTTCGTCATCATCTTCAACCCTACAGCCCGCACATTCCTCGTCATCTTCATCTTCGTTATCATCACCTTCACCATCACCATCACCATCGGACCCTTTTCTCTGATCGTCGACCGCACCACCTCCACCCTTTTCTTCATGGCCTAACTCTGTTCCAAGACTACCGCTTTTCTTCTGATCCTCCCTCCAAAGGGACCTCACGTGCAAGATCTTCAACACCCAGTTCTCACTCTGTCCCTCCATTACCATTGCTCCACCGTCACCACCACCCTCGTCGCAGACTCTCCCTTCACTATTCTCCACCAAGACGTCTTCGTCAAGGGCCATCCCATTATAATTACCTCCTCCACCACCTCCTGCCAATAATGATTTGAGGGGGTACTTGAACGAGAACCTCGAAAACACCGTCTTCTGCTTCTGGGACGTTGTTGACTTGTCCACCGTGGACCTTCCAACGGCGCTTACCTGAGGTGGATTCGTGCGGAGATCAAGCCCTCCACCCACATGAATAGCGGGTGTGATCCCATTAATCCCTGTTTTCAAGCAGAGACTATCCATTTCTTCTTCTTCTTCTTCTTCTCCTTCCTCTCCCTGTTATGTTTTTCGGCTTCTCTTTGTTCCTTGATACTATAGCAAATGTGGTAACCCCCGGCAACCAGCGGAAAAGCGTTAACGTGCACACTACGGAACCTTTAAATTGAGAGTCTTAATTCGTCTTCTTCTTTCTTCTTCTTCTTCTGCTACGATATTACAGGGAGAGAGAGAGAGAGAAAAAACAAGTTGATTGGCACGTCTGTGGGGCTTTTAAAGACGGAATAAGAAAGAGGGTCAGGATTTCGCTCGTAACCAAACAGATGACCCACCTTCACGCCCTTTTTAACTATCCTTTTTCCCGCAATTAATTTAATCTATAAAAAAAAAAAATTCCAAAATCCACTCTCTTTTTCTCTTGATTCCTCCCGGGCCCAAAATAAGAATGAAAAAAAATCTCTTTCAATTTCCTTTTATAATTTGGTGGTGCTTAAAACGACGCCGTGCTAATGCCCTTTTCTTAGAAGTTAATAACTTTTCCTTTTTTCTTTTCCTTTCTTTCTTGATACCTAGTTTTTGAAATCTCGATCTAAGCTCCCACGTGGTTGGGAGGCTCGTGTCGGGTTGTGTCAATGTGGTAATTACGTAAGAAAGTGCGTGGCGGGACCCACCCTTACTGACATCGTTTCGTAAGAGTACACGATCGCCGCCACGTAGGTGATACAGATGAACCAAATAACATATCACACTGACGTGTCCGTAAAGCCCTCCTTCCTATCTTTCAGAATATACGTCTCCCACGCAGATTCCGTATTCAGCTCGAATATCTTATCCCTATCACGACCCAACAGCTGTTCCTTCACGTAATCTTTGCTGTATCAGATGAAATTGGCTGTTACATTGGCTCGCCGGAGCTGAATGTGTAGATAGTCTTAGCGTTACATTAACAAAAATGTCGGATGAGTTTCAATTATACGTAGAGAAATTGTATACGAACTTACAGAAATAATCCGATTTACAGCACTGAATTGCAATATTGTTAGCATTCCATCCCAAATATACCGTAATGCACTGAATATATAATGTATGAAATTTGGTAAGATGTATTGAAATGCATTTTTCTAGATATTGAGAGTTGTAAATTTTAAAACTCAGGTCATTGCATATATCATATGCTGAAATGCACTTTACGTGTTGTAAAGCTGTAATATTGTTTTTAGGGTATTTTAAAGTATGGTAGACAATAAATTCCAACCGTGCCACAAATATATATTTTTTAAAAATAAAATAAAAGTTATGGTATAGAAAGGATGTGTAATGGTCAAAGACGACCTAAATATACAGCAGAAAATAGGTGACTTAAATGGGAGAGGTAGCCCACAAACTTCTCAAATCTAAAATTTAGGGGGCGTCTAAGTTAGGTAGAAGTTGAGGGGACCAAAAGCTTTATAGCAAGTCCACACTTAAAAATTTGTACTCACAAAAATTAAATGTGACATTGAAAAATCAGGAGTAGGTTAGAATTAGAAACTTGAAGTCCCACATATTAGACAAATGGATGGATCACAGAACTACCCCCAAACACCAAAACAAAGGAACCGCTTTAAATGAACAATAAGTATGCACCAACAAAATGGTACAACTGGAAACTTACTAAACTCAGACACAACCTGTGTTTTTTCATAAAATATTTTAGTTTCAATGCGAGAGAGTTGGGCCGTCATTGGGTTACATTCATGCTGGCTGGACCCAGAGACTTATTAGTCTTGGGCCCTAATTGGGTTACATATATGTGGGCTGGACCGAGAGACATATTAGGGGAAAATCATTATTTCAATTTTCAATAAAAATAATAAGAATAAGGAAAACGAGTAGGCAGCGAAAAGTAGGGGCATTTTGTTTCGGGGAAAAGAGAAGAAAAAAGGAAAAGATGAAATAGTTTAGTTTAATTTAAAATTATATAATATTTCTCTTATTTGTCATATATAAATTAAATTACGTGTAATATGTAATATATATTTTTTTCTATTTTAATAAGGATTTGTGGTTATTGTTTTAATTATTCATTTTGTTTAGAAAAATTATCTCAACCAATCTAAGAAAACAAAAAAAGGAAATTGTAAGTGCAAAATAAAAAATAAATAAATATAAACAGAGGAAGATATAAAGACGGTGCATTTTAAAACATTTTTGCTGCCTGCGCGCCTCGCTGATTTGGAGTCTCAGTTGGATCGATTCGTCTATATATATATATATATATATATATATATATTTTGGCGCTGCGGGACTTGTTTCGCATATCGGTGGTTCTAAAGGAGAGAGATAGAGGTAATTTCGTAGAACTTGATTTATTTATTTTCTTCGTCTCTATGGGTTTGGTCGCTGCATATGCGGGAAGTTAATTAGGGTTTTGTAGCCGAGGAGATGCATAAACAGTTGTGAGTAATTGGTTCGTTATCATAGTCTACGGGGTCGAATTGCTGTGTCGTTTAATACACCCTCGCTAAAACTTTTTCCCAACTGTCTAATGAGTCAATTTTTCATTGTTTAAATGAGCATTGATAACTGTGTTTTCAGTCGAGAAACACTGAGGTTTGAAAGTTTTCAGTATGTGTTTGAACAATGATCTGTGGTGTTTACTTTAGTTTTCAGATTGCGAATTGGCTGGTGGGTGTAGAAGATGAACAATCCTTCTGCGGGACTCTCTTCAAAGCCGAGAGGTGGAACAGCACAGCCATCAGAAACTTCGTTTAAACGCAAACGTGGAGTTTTTCAGAAAGAATGTAAGTTAATGAGTGAAAGAGAGAGAGAGAGAGAGGGGTTTCAAAATTACGTCTAATTCTTTGTTTGTTTTCCCGTTGTTTGCAGTGCAGCATATGATGTATGGTTTTGGAGATGATCCTAATGTAAGTTACAGTATCCTGATTTTTTACAATTGTAGCCATCAAATTCATTATCCTGATTGTTATTTATTTATTTTAAATTTACGACTATCATTTGTCACTTTATGTTTTTATATTCACCTTTTTATTCTTGATTGATGCAGGGTAAAAAATTTGTTTCTTTGCTATTTGATTCTTGTTCTATGTTGGGACAGAATGTTTTGTCATTCAATTGGTGTTTGATTTCATCTTATTTATTGGAGCACAAGGACAACTAAGTTATAGTCAATATGTTGACAATTACAGAATCTTTTATTTTTTTTTTTTTTGGTGAAAGAGAATCTTTTATTTTTACAACAGGCTATCGAGTCCAAGTCTAAGTGATTGTTCTGGTGGTTCTTAGGTTTATATAAAGACGGATGAGTGAGAGAGTGTAAAACAAGGGGGAGTCACAGTTGCACATATTATCGTCTCCATTAGTGGGTCAGCTAAGACTATCTCAGAGTGTAATGAACTCACAGCAAACCGTATTACCAAAAGACATCGCCTTTATTTCAATTTAGACTGAACTTCATGATATGCACATTAGTTTCACTTTCATTACTGCGCTCTAATAATGTGTTGCCTGATTGAACTCAAGGAGCGAAACAGCATAAAGTTAAATTTTATTGGTATGGAATCGTCTGACTTATATAAATTAAATTTTAATCTGCCATATGACTGTTTGAGTTTGGTTGTCGACTCTTTTTTGTATTGTGTTATCAGCCTCTTCCAGAAAGTGTGGCGCTTATGGAGGACATTGTTGTGGAATATATCACAGATTTGGTAAGTTTTATCAATGAGGAAGCTGTTATTATGCTAAGCAAAGTTTGGTATGGAGGTATGATGCTTATGTTTTAAACTTTTTATAGGTGTATAAAGCCCAAGATATTGGTTCAAAGAGGGGAAAGCTAGCAGTTGAGGATTTTCTATATCTAATACGCAAGGTATCTTTTATGTAATGGTGTTGTTTGTATACTGGTTGCATGTCTTCATCCAGCAATTTTAGCAGTTCATTGTCCATATGTTATAATATAATTTTTAAAAGATTCCTTTAGCTTTTTGGTCCTCCAATAGTTGCGCAACAAGGGCCTACATAACAATAGTCAAGGAGTTTTTCTCCTCTGTTAAGGAGAGATTGTTGACCATGCACCGGTGAGAGTGTGCCTATGTAATGCCCAAGTATAGCTTGTCCAGGGCCATTAGTCAAGAACAGTTTAAACATTTTGATGTTTCTAAGTTTTGTTTGTAATTTTCTTCTTATGCTCCTCGAGCATTGTAATGTTTCCAGGCCACAAAGCTAACGGTTAATTAAGCTCTTACTGAACTACGAATGTGCAAGAGGCTTTTAATAAGGTATACCATGAGATATCAATAAAACGAGTGCATTTCATATCGAGCTTTGAGCTTGTCCGCTTAATTCTATTTTAATTCATTGCTTGTGCACAATACTAATATCGGTTATTTGTTTTACGAGGACATTGTTTGGCTTACTAAGGGCAGACTTTTGCAAGGCTTTAATCGAGCCAAAGCGATCGAGGTGGCCATCGGCAAGCATGTCGAGGATCACAAATCAACAACGATTCGATTCCTACGACTCATAGCGAGCATACCTAGTTGGAAAATTTGGAGCGCATATTGAGCCTCGAGTTGGATGAGCTCGTTAGTGACTAGTTGAGCCCTCCGCCTTGACCACACATCAAGCACCGTCAATTGCATTCAGGAGTTGATAAGCGGTTGTCAACGAGAGGAGACACTCAAAAGAGATTGCGGATCTCAATGTCACCATATCGAAACCCATCATCAACGGGATAGACTATTTTGCATATGGAGGGCACGTGATGCGAAGGAGCTCGAAAATTTCTTTGCAATATTTTCTAGCCAAACTTAGAGAAACAAAATCGACAATGGCAGTAGGTGGAGGACCAAGTATGTCGATATACAAGAAAATAGACTATCAATACTTAAAGCAGGAACTCAAAGCTCAATTCTCCCGAGAATGTTGATATATCAAACTCATGGAGTAAAGCATTGTTCCATAACTATGTGAAGGCATTCTTCATCTGTTTATGTCCGAAAGATAAATTATTCTATTTTTTTCGGAACCAATTGTAAGGTCCAAGACTATCAACTTACATCATGCATTTGAGAACGCTAGAAAGAGGAACCAAGTCAATACTCCTGATAAAAGCCTTACCGCATTGGGAGTGATAAGCCTCCTCCTTCGGAATTTTTTAATTCAAATTACAATTCAAATGAGCCACCTATTCTTGCTGACCACATAGAGCCGAATGTCTCATAATCGCTTTAAATGCTTTACAAGTTACTGAGAATGCCAAGAGGAAGAGCCTACTGAATATTTCTGAGCCAAAACAAATGGTTGAAACAAAGAGATCTAATGTGGAAGCCACCATTCTTTTTTTTTATTTGGGTGAAAGAAGTATGGCAAACAAGTACCGATAAAACTTAGGGCATACCAACATGATTCTACCGACTTCGACGGTTTTGGGCATGGAATTTCAAGGCAATTCCCATCCCAAAACAAATAAATTGATCATGATGAGAGTCATTGTTCTCAAAAAGATTCAAGTTTTTATTTAAAAGGGTAACCAACATACGTTGCTTTTGCATTTAAGATTCAAGATGGAAAAGGGCACATGAGAAAAGACTATCGAAGCTCTTAAGGAATAAATATCCTATCCCTCGATAAGACCTATTCGACCAACTTATGCCAAGTATTTCACTAAACTAACACGAGATCGGGATAATCAGATGAGATTATGAAGTATGGAGACATCTTGATTATTTTCTTTAATGAACATGACTACTTACAAGTTTGTCGCGTCTACTTGGATGATATCAATCTAGCACTCAAATGGTGTTTCAAGGCTTGAGAATAAACTTTCAAGGAGGAGAAATGCTCATTAGCAATATCAAGTTCAGCCATATCATTTCCGGATGGATTTGCGATCCAAGAGTGGAAGACCCTACCAATGTTAGAGATCGATCATTTCAATAATTACTATCGACGCCATCAAGGATTCTGCAACACCCCATAATTATCAAGAAAGGGGTACACCGGTGTCAAACATCATTTGCCATGAGAGATCCAATTTTTCCTGACATCACAAAGCCATTGAGATACAAACGGATGCTTCGACTTGAGGGTCTTACCGCGCCATCCCAGTAGGAAACTTTCTAAGAAAGAACTATGGAGATGTTGCCATCCATTGTTTGAGAACTTACATGATCGAAATTGTAGTGAAGATCGATAATTATGAGTCATTTCTTCACTCAAGACCTCCAAAAGTGAGAATTTGAGTTTGATTTTCATTTGAACATTTCTTAAGTCGTCGGAACTCTATTAACACTAGCCAACTTATCGCACGTTAGCGGATAAAGGAGCAGGGAAGGACCGTAGCTCAAAACATATCAGTTCGAAGGGAAGACTCGCCAGTTTTAAGATGGATTACTTGGACGAAAGGGAATTATTTGTGGACTTGGAACAGGAATGCCATGATACTATGTAGAACCATGCATGATTAATACTATGTGATGGACTACACCGTAATAACATGCCAACAGATAAGACGTAAGCTAGGATTACTGAGCCACTTGCCAGAGAGTATATCATTGATTTCATAAATGGTTTGCCAAAGAGGGACTTTTCGGCATATTAGTGGTTATCGATAGATTTTATGCCACTTTCGGACATCAAAGTATTTACTTTTCAAGTTAGTCAAGTATGGAGTCGCAACATATTGATCGAGACCCTAGGTTTACAGGAATTTTGGAAGAGCTCTTCAACCTCCTAGCAATATCTCTCGGTTATCATCCACAAACCGATGGACAAACAGAGATTCAATGCAGAGGAATACCTACGCCACTTTGTCGGCCAACCAAAAGAATTCTGAAATTTTGTTTCAATTCTCGAGGAGCTAAGAGAGATAGTGAATAATCCTTTATACCGTGGATAGTTATCGGAAAGAATCCGAGCTTTCAACTTCACTAAAGATGGAGGAACAATATTGCCGGGCATACTTAGAAAGCGACGAATGAAGAAATGGGTACCCTCGAGTTTAAAGAGATATGGTGATGGTCAAAATAACGGCAGATTTTTGGATGGGAGACTTGTAAGACGTTACGGCCCTCTCCCGTAATATCAAATGCAAGATCTTACAAAGTGGAGACCCAAAGTGGATGAAGGTACATCCTGTTTTGCCATACCACCCGATGAAGAAGATCCAACAACCATAATCGACTAAAAGAGATCCTGCCGATAGATCATCAAAGTGTTATTATCTAGTCGTGGAAGGGACTTGGCGAGGAGACGAGTTGGGAGAAGGAAGACTGAGCACTTCAAGCAAATGATTGAAGATTTTATCAATTGGGGAGAATGTGAGAGTGCTATGTAATGCCCAAGTATACATTAAGCTACTTGGTAGCTTATGTCTCCTCTAACATTTTGATGTTTCTAAGTTTTGTTTAATTTTTTCTTATGTCTCCTCGAGCATTGTAATGTTTCCTCTTTAATTAATACTATGAAATGGGTAAGCTTTTAATACGCTTGTGGCCTCCGTGTACTTTACCATCGAGATATCAATAAACGAGTGCATTTCATATCGATCGTTGCCTTTGTGAGCTTGTCGTTTAAGGCCCTATTTTAATTTGTGTTGCTTGCTTTGCTGCCAATACTAATATCGTGTGGGTTATTTGTTTTACGAGGACATTGTCGGTTTTACTACCCGCAGGCTAGTAAGCACCGCACGGCCTACTTGCGAGTGCCAAAGGCTTAGGCCGTGACACACCGGATAGATTACCATAAAGTATTTCCTTTGAAATCATGTCAGAAATGTTTGTTCTATGGATTTTGGTGCTTCAATAGACGCACAATAAATTCGTGGCTAATTTGTTCATGATTCTTGGGTTTCTTCTGGTGTTGGACTGTAGAATAGCACCTATCTAACTATTTAACCCTCCAGGATATGCCAAAACTTAACCGCTGTACAGAGTTGCTATCTATGAATGAGGAGCTCAAACAAGCAAGGAAGGCTTTTGAGACAGACGAAGAGAAGCTGAGGAAGGCTTTTGAGGCAGACGAAGAGAAGCTGGGCTCTACAGAGTGATAAAATTAGAATTTTAGTTCGTGTTCTTGTAAACCTCCTTTTGATGAATAGGCGTTACGGTCTGTTTAATATCATTTGATGAGTAGCGTTTATAATTTGTTTCTTGTGTAAATTTTAGAGTTTGTGAAACAAATATTTGTTCTGATGCTCGCTGATCTGACTTCAAGAACAAGAATTGAGCTGAGCTGCTGTTTGTGAATGGGGATTAAGATTTCCTTTCAATTTGGTCAATGTCAAGCATGTTAGAAAGAAACCAACCCAGTTAAGCAAGCATGGTAAATTCCTACTGCCCTAATAAAACAGGATCGTGTTTCCTGTGACTAATGGAATGTGTGTGTGTGTGGCATTCTTCTAGCAATCTCGTCTCCCAATCAGTTAATGGCTTTTCTGTTAATGAATGCTCGAATCATGTAGAAACTATAAAGAAAGACTCAAAAGGGATTGCCGATTAGGAATGTAAGAGGAAGTTTGGTGCATCACTGTAGAATTTGACTCTTCTATATGTAGAATGTAGTTTTGTGGCTTGTGAAGAGTATTCAAATCTCAACTTCATTGAGGCTCCCGATCAGCGCCTCGAATTCGTCTTCGTCTATTCCGGAAAGCAAATGTTAAATATTTAACGTAGGCCAAATGGGCACGTACGTTTAACTGTATTCTAAGTAGAATTCAGGGGACATCCAAAAGTTCACAGCAAAAAAGATATTTTGTATTAAATGCACTATTCGTGAATCAACTAAAAAAGGGAAAAAAGAGGTTAAGCTTCGGGACTTCTTCAAATACTTTGTAATGTTCTCATCATGTTACAATGGGGACATTCTTCTGAACCCAACAAAAATATTCTACCTATGCAACTCCTAACCAAGAATCTCCTTGATCTTTGTTTTCTGGTCTTCCTTCAGCGAGGTGGGGAATAAAACCTCAAATGTGACGTAGAGATCTCCTTTCTTTGTGCTAAAATGCAAAGGCATTCCTTCTCCTTTAAACTTTCTCACTTCCTTGGGCTTCGTAATTCCCTGTATGGTCATGCAAGTGATGTCAGATAAAATTGCAAACATGGAAGCAACTGCCTAATGCACAAAGGCAGCTGGAGACAAATATATTTTCATGCCTACCTTCGAACTGATGTCCACTAAATGATCATCAAGGTGTTTAAGGGTCTTCTCAAACCCAACAAGAGCTTGAACCTGGAAAGAACAGAATCTTTAAATATCAACTCCATCAGAAAACTGAAAACATTTCTTCTGTTAATACTTGGAAGAAGATTGAAGAAATCGATAGAAAGGAAGAAACCGACATGCCCTTGGTCTGAGGTTTAGCAAACTATAACCTGCTTGTGTTCTTATATTGTAAGGTAGTATCTACCTGGCTGCTTAAAGTCAAATGGACAATCTATTAAGCGCATCTTGGTGACCATGTTTACTATAAACCCCACATGATTGATCTCTGTATATGGCCTTCAAGAGACCACAAAGTTTCCCTAACATCACCAGAACAATAACCTATGCCAAAGACTACAAGTGGTCTTTGTAGCATCACAAAGATTCCATGGCTAAATAATCTCTTATCTATAGTAATGGGTTTCCACACTTCAATGTTATAGTTACCAGAGTTATTGTGATGGTTGTGTGCAAGTCATTGCCCTCCCTTCTGAAGTGATCATGGGGTGCTGTGCGGATACGGAACTGCAAAAGAAATGAGTTGCTTACTATCAGTACATTTTAAATACTCACAACTAATTACAAAATGAAGGTTAAAGAACCAACCTTTAAATCTCCAGCTTCTCCATCTATTTTAGGCTCACCATCTTCATAGAAGACCACCTCCTGAAATGCAATCATAGGTTACTTTAACAAGATGAAAGAAAACAAAAACTTTATAAAAAAAAGAAGCAGAGAGACAAGAAACAACCATAATCATGCTCTTCCTTTGTGAGAAACAGGTTAAAATAAATTTACATTAATAACAAAACAAATTAGCTAATGGTCCAAGAATACTGCTCTCTACTTATTCACACATTTAAAAACAACGAATTAGAAATTCTTAAGGAATTCAATATAGCTTACTTGTCCATCTTGCATCCCTTTCTCAATATCTACAGTAACAAAATATCCCTCCCGTTCAAATTTGACATTTTGGCATTGTTCGCAGACCTGAAAGTACATACCATACACCAAAAAATATTAATTAATGAAAAAACTGGAGCAGAATGTAATGGCCCAAGTAACTAGGCAACATATCTGTCCTTTTAAAGTAAATTAGACAAAAAGAGAAAAGAAATTCTTTGTAACATTTTGTGGTAGAGGACTACAAGACTGTAAATGTAGGAACCTGTTCTGTCATCTGCTGAAACATCCCTGGACCAATTTGCCGGTGATAGACTTCATTTCTACAGTTACAACGTCTTTTGCCTGGTGCGGGCTTTAAAATGTTCTTCTCTCTCCAAACCTGACAATGTCCACATGAAGGCTCCCATAAATGAAGCAGCAAGCAAGTAATAAAACAATAAAGTATCCAAAAACATGAAAGAGATAAAGAACTGCCAAGTAATTGACCTCTATTTTCCTCTTAATCATTCTAAGTGTTAAGCTACCATTAATCCACTAGAAACAACTTCAACAACTTATGATACTAGGAATAAATTTAAAATTGGACTATAAATCAATATTTAAAGTAAGTATACCCACAAACATATCTTACATAAAGAGACCTAAGATACAATAGTGTTTAAGTCGTCCCCATGTCCTTAATACACAAGCATTCAATATTCATAGATGCAAGTTCTTGTGCTACAGACTTTGACCAATTTCAAATATGCAACAAAATGTGGTTTGTACGCATTTGGCTATAAAGGGTCAAACACACATTCCTGTACCATTGTCTCTAGTCTGACCTTGCTATACACCAGCATTCTATTCCTCCTACGGGTTAAGCAAGTAAGGTTAAATTATGTATCTAGACCTTAGTTTTACCTTCAATGTGCCTCCCATGTATAAATCTTCCAATGTTGCATCAAGTTCCACAATAACATCGTCACCTTTTGCGATTCTCTCTTCTTCTTCTTCAGCACCACCTCCACCAAAAAACCTAGAAAAAACATCCAACATTATAAGTAAAGACCTGGCACTCGTACACCAAAAGGATTATGCCCTCAAATCTAATCGATACAGGACCGCTTTGAGAAGAAATAGATATCCTAGACATGGCAATGAGATGTCATTATGATGATAATAACACCGCACACACACTTCTGGTTCCAAAGGCAATGAAAAATGGAAAAAAGATAGATTACGGCTTTCCAAATATTTTACCTTTTCTTGCAATTACATATACTTCTTGCATCGAACAAAAGTTTAGCTGAAAACTAGAACAGAAGTGATTGGGAATTAACTTACTGGGAAAATATATCATTGATGTTCATACCCCCACCTCTGCCTCCACCAGCGGCATGCTGCTTCAGACCTTCTTCTCCATACCTATCGTATATGTTTCTCTTCTCGCTATCAGACAACACCTCGTACGCTAATTAATCAAGATAGAAACTTGGATTAATCACCCTATACCACCACCATAAACAATAAACTCAACCTTCATCAAAACAAGGCAGATGAGCACAAAATACCGTTGTTGATATCAGCGAATCGCTTATTAGCTTCTTCGTTTCCCGGATTCTTATCCGGATGGTACTTCAATGCGAGCTTCCGGTACGCCCTCTTGATCTGATCGTCCGACGCTCCCTTGGGTACTTGCAGTATATCATAATAGCTCTTTCTGCAACAAATTAACAAATACAAATGCAATACATTAGGTAAGATTAGCGGCATTCTAAGAGGTGAAAATTTCCAGAGGGAGAGGGAGAGAGAGACACAGAAAGAAAAAGCATACCCAGCAATGGCAGGAATAGCATAGAACAGAGCGTAGAATAGGAAGAGTAGCTTTGTTCTTCGATGCGCCATGGAAAATTGGGGGCTTTTCAGATCAGGAGAGAGTTAGGATCTCTCCCAAGTGCACCTTCAGGGCTTCCGTATATAAATTTCTCTTCCTGGTTACCCAATAAAAATCTCTTTCCTAAAACACCAAACTGGATCTCTCTCTCTCTCTCTCTGTGATGCTCTCTAGTTGGAAAAGAAGGAGGATGGTTTCCAATTTCGACTCTCAGTGCTTCCTCAGACCTGGGCGTGAAGTTTTGTTCCACGGAATGGTCGAAGGAGAGAAGATTGACTGACTTTGTGACTACGATTTGCAACGTGTTTTTGCTCCATATCGACCAATCAGCGCGAGCCAATGGGTTGTTAGACCCAATGGGTTAAATCCACGTGGACCTTGGCCATTCCCATTCATTTTCCTGGAATTGGAGGCAAACTCGGGAGTTGTAGTCACTAGTCAGGCAGGCAGAGACATTTGGGACTCGAATCGACGTCGTTGGGGCCGTTCCGTTCTTTACGTTCTCTTAGTCCGGCCCAATTCCCTCAATCAATAAAAATGGACCGAATAATAGCCCACTGGGCTTTTAAAATTGGGTCCCAATCTCGAAACATGTATTGGACAATAAATTTGGGCTTCGTAAGCCCAAACCAAATGAACTAAGATATTCGTTTACCAAAAAACTAAAAAGTTCAAAGTATGAAACACTCAAAGTCATAATCAAGTCAAAACTGACGTGAATGTCAAGTCGCCATTTCAAGAGCCCTCACCTGAAGTTGTTTCCCTCACCATAAAAAAAACACCCTCGTCCTTCATCTTTATCACCTCAGTTGTCCATTATATCGACGGGGCGCCACCAGCTCCCGGCGATCCTGGAGTTCCATGTATTCTTATTTTTCATAATATATACATAAATTGGTAATTTCCTAATTAAGAGACTATCATTATTCATAAAGGGACGCCTCCACCATATTAAAGCCAAACAAAATGCATTTATTTACTCTCCTACACACTAGTGTCTATAGTATATATATCCTACATATCAAAAGGGTATATTTGGAAACGAAATCACTATATGCAATTAAATTTAAGCACATTAGTCATACATGTAATTAATGACTCTTATACAGGATTATAGGACACATGGACTAGTATGTGGGAGAGCAATTCTCATATTTATGGCGGTGTCTTTCTAGCTTGTCATCGCCAGTACTCCATGTGTGCCTCCAAGTCCACGTAACCAATGAATAATCGACAAAAGCTCTCGCTCAACCTCTTGAAGGCATCATACGTGTTTTAACTTATGCATGAAAAGGAAGACTCGTGAGGTGGTCCTTAAGCAAAATCCCCACATTTTTTGGAGTTTCGAAATTTCACGAATAAAATTCTTTCTCCTGCGAGTGGGTGAAAGGTCCCACAACTCTTTACGCTGCCGTTTAATTTAAAAGTCGAACCACTGCATTTTGTACGAAAAGTCTTTTACTTTATAACTTTAAAATCACGTTTATAAAAATAAAAAATAAAAAAATGTAGACGGAAAAAGTAAGTAATTTGTGTTTTTTAGAGTAAATACACGTGCAAGATCCCATGTTTATTATTGCTCATCCAAATTATTCATATATCATTTCTCAAAAAACCCTTCTTCTTTTTTCCCAGAGTGTGAGCCAGTGTGTCTATGTTTTTCTTACAAGAGACTAAACGGGAAAAGGAAAAACTTCTTTCGAACAAGTTATCCAATTTAAAATAGAAGTATGATTAATAATAAAATTATATAATAAAGTATTTAATAATAGATAATCGAATTATTAGTTGATGACCTAAGTACAGGGTATCAATCTGCGTCATTGTCTATGCACATCTCCTTTAAGTGCTCCGTGTCTCCATTTGAAACAATTAATAAGGTGGTTGAATTTAATAATTATTTCGTTACACTTTATTGCAAGTAGACCAAAATGGGTCTCTATGGCCATTATTTACTTCGTCTTTATTATGCCTGGAAACAAAGTTTTGTAAATTTTACATCTATTATATTGCATATATCTTTGTGCTTTTTGTCAAATATCATACTATACACGTTATATACATTTACTGTGGGAAACAGCACCGTAGTTGCTGCTCCTAATGCTTGCTTGATTACTGATGCCCAAGTCCCAACATACCATTTCTAAGCTAGTTTTTAATGTTGGCAGCAACAACCCCATTATCACGCTGATCTAAAATTTAAGTCCGCCGTAAAATTAGTTTAATTTGGACGATGTTTTCTACGAGCCGATAAAAGCTCTAAGACGACGAAAGTACTTTGTTAATATCATCTTATTTAATTTTACAGATTCTGGATTTGGATCAGGGGTGTGCATTCGAAAAACTTCTACAAAATAAAAATAAAAAAATAAAAAAGAGAGTTGAATTTTGCTTTGGTTTTGTATTTATTAATAATAAGTGATTACTTTAACACTGGCAGAGGCGCTCAAAGGAAAACATACCCCACATGACAAATGATTGGGGGGATGTATCATTACAAATAACAAGATAAAAAGTAAATTTTAAAGTGGAAATTTTATTTTATTTTGGTAAATGATTTTAATGTGGAAATTGAAAAAAACAAAAAAGAAAATTTGAAAACAATTTTTTTTTTTTTATGCATCCCATGACAGTGAGCAGATGATTAGGAGAAGACTGAAATGAGAGGGGTACGAATATGATTATATAGAGGGGTGGGTAGATGAGATAATAAAAGCAAAAGATTTGGAGGAGACAACAGCAGAGACGTTCGTACGAGAGGCATCAACGTGGGAGATGGAAACCCCATGTCTCGTCTGTCGACGGTGAAGATGCCACGACTGTACGGTTGAATCATAGCCCCGGTGGCACGATCTCTCACCACACAAAAGTTTCTCAAGCCCCACTCTATGAAGTACATTATTTTTTTGACCCTTTATATATATATATATATATATATATATATATACATATATATATATATATGTATATATATATATATATATCCAGGTCGGGCTAGCTATTGCGAAAGCTTTTTTTTGGCATGTACACTCATATATCCAGTCTAACTGAGTAGGCACACCCTACCAGTAAACTCAGCTCATTCTAAACTCGTTTCATACGAGGAGGGTGAGTTTGTGGAATGGGGAGGGCACCGTGCTGTGAGAAAATTGGCCTGAAGAAGGGAAGATGGACGGCGGAGGAGGATGAGATTTTGACCAAGTATATTCAGGTCAATGGGGAGGGATCTTGGAGATCATTACCCAAGAATGCAGGTTAATTAATATTATTAATTTTGCTATATATATATATATATATATGTATGTATGTTGATTGTGGTGCATGCATATATATTGGTTCTAATTACTTTGGAGATTTTATTTTTGAAGGATTACTGAGGTGTGGGAAGAGCTGCAGACTAAGATGGATTAACTACTTGAGAACCGACCTAAAAAGAGGCAACATTTCTTCTGAAGAGGAGGATCTAATTGTAAAATTGCATGCTTGTTTGGGAAATAGGTTAGTAGTAAATGTTTTTGTTTTTTGCTTGAATTAAAAGAGTCGCTTCTAGAAAATAATTGTTTCTTTCTTCATCTGGCTCTGGGCTTTCCTTTTTTTGTCTTTTTCGTTTCCTTTCTTTTTCCGTCATCGTCGACTAGTAAAACTTTCCCTTCCTATTTAGCTGGGGAGTTGGACTTTGATCATTATCTGACGTGTAATGTACTTGTTCATGCAATTAATGAGTTGTTAAGTAAGTATTTCATAGTTTCAGGGTAATATTAATGCATTTACAAAATTCATCCAAAAAAAATAACATTTACAAAAAATAATGTCATTAAGTCACCTAGTCTATCGTAATGAGGATATAATATTACTGTACATAATAAAAACTACATTTGTTGGGGTGAGTCTTTTCTACATTTTTCAATGACATAGAAGTCGATGCTTTTTTTTTTTTTCTCTTTCTTGGTCAGGTGGTCATTGATAGCTAGTCACTTGCCAGGAAGAACAGACAATGAGATAAAGAACTACTGGAACTCTCACCTAAGTAGAAAAATTCACACCTTCAGGAAGCCTATGCTCAGTACTACTGCTACTGAAACCACCCTACCGGTGATCACGGATATAGCCAAGGTAGTTGTTAATACACCACCCAAGCGCAAAGGCGGTAGAACCAGTCGATGGGCTATGAAGAAGAACAAAAGCTATTTTAGCCAAAACGGTGCTGGAATAATCTCAACCGAGGGACCTAAAGTAGCACCGGGTGTAGCTGATCCTGTGAAGAATCATGAAGTAGTTCCACCCCCAACCACACCTACCATAGAGAAGGAGACCTTGTCTGCTAAATGTACGGACGAGAGCTTGGCTTCCGACTCGTCGAATTCAGCTGAAAAGAAAAGTAACCTTCTTGAGCCTCCTCATGAAGTGTTTCTGTTGCCCGCCACACCTGCCATAGAGAAGGAGACTTTGTCTGCTAAATGTACGGACAAGTGCATGGTTTGGAAGCCGGCGGATTCAGAAGAGAATAACAACCTTCTTGAGGCTCCTCATGATAAAGAGAGCGAAGGGCTGGTTTTGGGGTGCCCAAACATTGAGAAAGAAATTGAGTTAGTTTTAGGACCATATGAGGAACAAGGCATTGATGAGGGGGTGTTGTGTTTTAATGACATCATGGACAGTGAGCTGTTTGATGCGAATGGGATTTTGAGTCCAAACGAGGAGAGAGAAAGCAATGGTGCATTGGTAATGGGCATTAATGAGAAGAGAGAAAGTGGGGTTGACAGCTGTTCAAATTACCAGAACAATACTGCATTGAGTCATGAGGAGCTATTAGAGAGTAGCACTAATGGAGGGGAAGTCGGGGACTGGTATTCCTGCTGTCCAATGGCTTCGGCTTTTGACGACGGTGGAGTCCATTTTTGGGATTGGGAGAGTAGTGTTTTCCAGGATCAAGAATGCAATGAGAAAGAGAAAATGTTGTCGTGGTTGTGGGAAAGTAATGACAAGTGGGAATGTCAAAACTTTGAGGAGGAGGTGGTTGACCCCGATAAACAGAGTGCTATGCTACCTAGCCTACTCTCCTGAACGTTTTAGTTGCCTCCTTTGACCAATCCTTTTGTCAATTTGGCTTGTAAAAAACACCCATTATTTGAAACTACCTGAGAGGTACTGTAAGTAGCTAGCCAGATTTTTTTTTTTTGTGCGTGTTCTAGACTTCTAGGCTTCTTTTGGGCTTTTAAAGATTAATTTGTGCCTTGTAGATTATCATTTCATCAGAGATCCACTGACGGAGAACGTTTTGCTTGAAAGTACGTAATTAATAAATTAGCAAGCTTAGATTAAGTTGAGCATCAGTAATCTTTGTGTTTGTAGTTGTGTGTGTGTTTGGGGTTGGGATATTCTTTGTGATCTTCTTATTCTTTTCGGCAGTGAATCATGAATATTCCAATATACTGTCCATAACGTATGGCTACGCGACAGACTTTTGCTGTCGTAGAGTGAATGAACATAATATGTTCCACGTTTTGTTTAGTCTTGGGTTTCAAGGCTCCGTCGTGGCAAATTAGTCGCATTAGAGTCCTCAAGAAAAACATAAGCAAAGATCTATGCAATAGTTTGAAAAATGACGACATTTGTCATTATTATTGCTGATATCGTATGTCGGTATTGTTAGCATTATTCTAATTCTAGTTGGAATTTGAAATCAATAAAAATAAATAAAGGAACTCGTATTAATGCTATTTTCCAGCTGTTATCGCTAATAATGAATTCTGAAAAATACAAGTCAATGTGTAATTTATGTGGCATGGAATGATTTCCTTCGAGTTTGATGTGCAATTTTGTCTCCTTCTATATTTTATGTCAGAAGCTACTAGTTCTGTTATTTGTTGATTATTAGCGAGTAACAATCACCAGCGTTGCTGTTCATAGGCTGACTAGCTAGTAAAGGCCAGTGAAGTTTGCGTTAATGTAACACTTTGTCATTTAGACTGCACTCATCGCCCACACCAAAACAAATATGGTATATAGTTACTAATAAAGACCATGGTAATTATTGCTGTACCAACGAATTGAAATTATTATGGTAACTCCAAAAAGAAGAAAAAAAAATGAAGAAGGAAAACGGACAGACAGTTGAAACTTTTGCATGGAGAATCTTTTAGAATGGATTCAGCAAGATTTATCGGTAGTGCGTAATATTATTATTTACTTACATTTTTATTATGTTGTAAATTTGGAGAGTGAATAAAAACATTAAATTCAGTGCTTGAAAGATTTATCAAAAAAAAAACGAAGTGGAGCCCAGAAAATAAAAGAAAACACATGAACGGAAAACAAAGTCATGCTTTAAACATGAAAGATGAACGGACAAAGAAGGCAATGGCATCAGAATTCTCAAGTAGGCTCAAAATTAAAGGGCCACCACAACCACCACCTCCCTATTATTATTAACACTTTTGAGTGATACCAACAGCTTCTGTACACAAACAGCGTCAAATGGGCTGAAGTCGATAATTAATAAATAAAGAGGCCATGCACGTCTACAGGTCAAGGTTTTTGAGTGTCTCTGCAGTACGATTTTACGAATCTCATGCAACGCTTTATGTGGCCTGGCTCAATAAAAGGCTCGGGTCCCTCGCTTTGATCGTCTTGCTGTCCTTGAAAAAAAACTTTTATTTTCGTACAGCTTTTTGTAGCTTTTTCATGCCGGCCCACCAATTTTGATCGGCCCATGTGGATGTACCATAAGTTGTGGGCCTACCCATTCTGCTGCTTCTGCGTCCTTTTTTTTATTATTATTATTATTGATTAATCCCCAGGGCTCTGTTTTGGTCAGATAAGTTTATTTAATATTTTATTTCAACAATTTTTTTACATGTTTTATGACCGTATTGAAGTTAAATTCTTTGTTTTTGGGTGGAAGCAGTGCAGTTAAATTCATTTATAACTTAGGCCATATTTGATGCGTAGGTTATCTTTGGTGCATATAATTGAATTATATTATTAATTAATATTTAAATTGAAATGGTCTCATCTCAATTAAACTGAATAAATTAATATTATAATATTTTTTTATATAGTTTGGATTAAATATTTAAATAGTTATATTATATTTAATACACATTAAAATGAATTATTTTTTTATTATTTAATATATATAGTATTATAATATTAATTAAAATTTATTATATTAAATAAAAAAATTAATTTTAATATTTTATTTTAAAAAAATTATATAATATTTATAAATAAAAAAAATTTAAATTTTAACAATTATTTATACCAACAATTTAAATTATTATAATAAAATTTAATATAGAATATTAAAAATAAATATTAAAAAATATCATATTATTCTGAATTTGAATAAATCAGAATGAATTTTGAATAATTGATCCAGTACAAATTACTATATCAAATACCATATTGTACAGCCTTAGAGTTTTAATTTAAACTATTATCTCGATTTGATTTCAACTTCGATGACGGCGAGTCTTAATCAATTTTTTTAAAAAAAAAATTGGGTTATTGCTAGTTAAGAAAAGATTAACAAATGTATATGATTACTTTTTCACTGCTATGGTCTTCCTGTTTAATATATTCTATTAAAATAAATAATAACTAAACTGAACTTTTAAAAATTTTAAAATTGATTCATTTTTTGCCGTTAAAAAAAAAATTGAAAGCCATCGATTCGATTAACTGAGAGGCTTATGCCTTTAGCCGAGAGTCTGGTTCATTCTCTAAGCGACGAGGATGGTGAAACCCAATAAATTACGAGCTTCTCTCTGTGCAGCAATCACTGGTAAGGCGAGCTTAATGTTTTTAGGAAATTTTTATTTTTTAATTTTTTGTGGGGGTAAAGCAAGATGTTCTTTCGCTTCGAATGAATGGGAACTAAATTCTGACAGTTAGCATCTTCATTTGTTCTCAGGTGAACATGGCATCATTTCGGCTTCAGCAATTCTAAGGTACTTGAATTTCATGGATTTTTTATTTTAAATAATGATATTTACTTTAGTTTTGTTTTACTTTACTTGAAATTGTATTTGCCTTTTCATCATAATATTAATGGTAATGCTAATAGTACTGTCAAATTGATGTTTTGCTGTTAGGGTTTTGAATTTATAAATGGGATTGTCAAAAACTGTCATATTAAAAGGTGGTGGTAAAGAAACTGGCTGTATGAATGAAGCAAAACTTGTGCCTGAATTTCTGTGATTTTAATTTCTATTTTTTTAGCGGAGTTAGTTTTAGAGAAAAGAAAACAAGCTGACACAGGAGTCCAATTCCAAAAATCAACATATTGTGTTATGACTAATGGAAATTGTTTTCTGGGGCTTTGGAACTTACTATTGGATAATTCATGGCGTAACTGAGTTTAGGGTATGATACAAGATGCGCCTTCAAAGCCAGATAGCGTTTTGAAAGGAGTTTGAGGATGTTAGGGTCTTGATATGTTTCTTAATGTTTGTTCTTCATCTTAAAACGAGTTCTTCTATTTATTCCTGTTTATTTAGCTGCCTGTAGTTTAATTCAGTTACTTTGTTTTAGGTCGTGGAAATTATGTAGTGTCGATACGTTGACAAAAGCTTCAAATCTATTTGTTTGCAGTTTCTCCAATTAATCCTACCATCTAGGCTGGTCGTTTCAACACGCTAAATGATTGTTGAGAGGGTCATGTTTATACTTGGATCTACTTTCTAGTTTGTGGTTATGCTTAAGAAATGAAACAATGCTCTTGAATTGCAGAATTATTTGCAATTGTAAGATTAATAACTAATCAGATTGTTGTCTACCAGGGCGTCAGCTTACATGAGAAACATTTGCCTTTCAGAAGGGATTCAGAGCTTGAAACAGTCCTTCCATAATGCCTCTGATGAAGATGAGTTCTCAGTCTTGGGACCAGTAGTGGGTAAAGGTGAAACTAATATTCGAAAATTGATGACTGAAAAACCTGATCATTATAGGGTATGCATACAATGTCTCACCTGGACTCTGATGTGAGTATGTGTTTGGCATGGGTTTTACAAATAGCTTCACCTTTTCCTCCTAAGTCATTAGTAACTTACAATTTTTAAATTTTCATCATTGAACTAAATATAGTCACGTGAGTTCTAATGAAGCTTAAATTTCTTTAAGCAGAAGTTAAATTCTACTATAAAAGCTTCATCGAGATCGTCTTTGCCTGCAAAAAGCATCCCCAAGTTGAAGGAGAATTTCTCAGAACTGTATAACTCTTCTCCAACAGTTTTCCTTAAGCTTGAGAACCAGAAGAATGTGTATGGATCTGATATTAACAATAAAAGCACATCTAACTTCAAAAAGCTCAAGTCTATTTGTGTTAAGAACTTGCCTTCTGTTCTCAGTCTCTCCCAGTTGAAAGAGGCACTTTCTGTTTTTGGGATGATCTCACATGCTTCCCTGAGGACAAAACAAGACGAACTTGATTGTTGTGATGTTGAATTCGAGGTTGGTAGTTAAATGCCTAGCAAGTTGATCACCTTATTCCCGCCCTCTTTTTTCCCTCATTTCTTACTCTTGGCATGGTTTTCTAATATTAGTTGATTTGTGTGCTTCAAGAGTGTAGAATCAAGCAAGAGAGCAATTTCAGTTGGTGGAATTACTGTAAAGAGCTACAACCTTGTAATTTGTCCACTTCATTGCCAAGAGACAGTTACCATTAGAATTAGCAACATTGGATCAGGTACCACCAACTCTGCCATACGTTCAATTTGCAAGTATTATGGTACCATGGAGGGGCTTGTGAGGAGAAAAGTAGATGCAGTGGATGCCATGTTTACTGTGGAGGACAATGCTGAGACTCAAAGCATTCTTCAAAAGTAAGAATAATTAAATACTTGCATTATTCTGATCTTTTGTGGTCATTCTCTATCGATTCATATTGGATGTGCTATTTTTAACTGAGAAATGCAGAAGCCAGTAGCATCTAACTGTGGATATTAGAAGTGCCGTTTTGCTTCTCCCTCCCTTGGATACTCTCATACTTTTGATGAATACTTTTTTTTTTTTTTGAAAACGAATACCTATTTTCACATATAAATAGAAGAAGAGTAAAATGCTGCTTCTGTTTAAAGCATTGGCTTTTGGATGATATGCAGGACTGGGAATCAAAACTGAATCTCTTTTGCAAGATCCCACTTTGAGAAATCTGATTTCATCAAAACAACATTTTAGAAGATATTACATTAAACACTAATAATTTAATATTGTTGTTTGTGTGACATGTTTTTAAGACTAATGAAAATATAAAACAAATTTTGGAAATCTAGGCTAATCCAACTTTTGGTGTAACAATGTTTAGCACTGAAGGTTGGGTAACACCTCAATAGGCAGATTACATGCTTAGGTCTTGGTTATTAGCATTAACATATGTTTAGTAGTAGGGAAAAAAACATGATAAGTGATAAGGAGAGAATTATCTAGTAGAGATAAAGGTGCAAGGATGAATGCTATATATGACCAGAGTAATATATTTCATATTGTAAATTCCAGATGGCAGATGTTATCATTTTAGATTCAAGTTTTGAATTTTTTTTTTCTTTTCTTTTTAATGGACGGCTTACCTTATTTCTACTTTTTCCGTTCCTTGTATGCCTATGTTTGTCAGATTGAAGCAGACAACAGTAGTCGACCACAAATGGTCAGCGCAATTGCATCATACAGACTCAACACCTGCAGGGATTATCAATCAGGACGATGGTAACTTCAATCTAGGGGTACAGATAAGCCGTAATTTGGCAGATTGGAACAGGCAAGCCGTGTACGTGGAGGACTTGGAGTATCTGCATAAATCCTTGATGCACATCGAGGCTCATTCTGACCACCAGTATTATTATAGAGAACAATGATGAAAACTTGGAATGCTGATTTTGATAATTAGTGTAGGGACTAACTGATGACATAACAGTTGAAAGCAAGGATATGTTTCGTTATTATTTAGTGATTAAATGGGTATTTATTATGTTCTGAGCAAAATATGGAAAATTATTTATATGAGATGAGTAAATTATTTCATAGATGTAATTGTAAAGACTGAATGTCGTTTGTTGACAGTTGAATATTTTTAAAATTTCTTATTTTTAGTCTCAAGTCGATTAGATAGAATTATGTTATCAACCCTTATCTTCAGTGAAGAGACCAGAGAGCGGCGGTCATAAGCTTTTTCGAAGACTTTCAATTAATAAAAAATAAAAAAACAGCAAGCAGCCTCATTACCTACAGTCTTACTTGGACTTCTCATGGGCATTGGAGTTCAAAAAGGTCTTCCAGCTCCACATTAGCTCGGGCTTTCATAGCTTGCCACGTCAAAAGAGCCCACGTCATTCTTCGGAACTATCAAATCAACACGCAAGAAGTACGTTCGGCAAAGCAAAGGGTGCCACGTGTATGGTTCTTTACAAAAAGAAAGACGACAATTTCTATACTGAAAACGACGTACCATTGAGCTGGGATCCGCTACTCGATACGACATTACGTTATGTAGAGAGCGAAAGAAGAATGGCCGTTTGTTATAGTACGAGGATGTATATGTTATAGTACGAGGATGTATATGAATGTTGGGTGGCTGATGGCTATTCTCAGTTGAAGAGTTTCAGAAAGTGAAAAAGAAGAGACGTAGAAATGAAGGGAACTACTCAGATCCGGCTATTAGCATTTGGAGCGTTGAGCTTGCTATCGTCATCGGTTATAGCAGCCGCAGATGACGTTGTTGTGCTAACCGAGACTAACTTCGAGAACGAGGTTGGCCAAGACAGAGGAGCACTCGTGGAGTTCTATGCTCCTTGGTAATTTTTTCTTTTTCTTCTTTTTCCCCCACCCTCGACTTGTTATCTGAATTTTAAAGGTTTTTCCATTGATTCAAGTCAGTCACAGGCTAGTCTTCTACACTTTAACGAGCGTTGATCTGCTTGAGTCGGCCGCTTTTCATTGATATATTTTGGAGGGTATTGAGAGAATGCCATTGTATTAAGCAAACACGTTTTCCCCATAGTGTTTTTCTAGTGTTGGAAAATTTCACTACTTTACCAATTTTCATCGTTTAGTACAATTTTGTCTGAACTAAAGCTATTTCTTTTTTTGGTTTCCGTGACAGGTGTGGCCACTGTAAGAAGCTTGCCCCAGAGTATGAGAAGCTGGGTACAAGCTTTAAGACGTCAAAGTCCATTTTGATCGGGAAGGTTAGTTGTCTATGATAGTATATGTATGTATTTCAGTGCATTTGGTGAACAAATATATTATTCGACTTTGGTAGAGTTCCTTCGAATTGGACTAAACCCCCCTTGCCATGAAGCATGAATCAAAACTTTTACTTTCCTTTTGTTTACTTCACGTAAGATAATATTTTGACTTCTTGTGTAGGTAGACTGTGACGAGCATAAGAGCTTGTGCATCAAATATGGGGTTTCTTGTTATCCAACAATCCAATGGTTTCCTAAAGGATCGCTTGAACCAAAAAAGTAAGGTTAATTTAACATCTTAAAACATTAGTTACGAGAAGTTCTGCATTTTCCACTACAGAATTTCAATCTTAAAACATTTGTTTATTGTTCCAATTGGCTGTTAGAAATCTTAAGGATTGAATTGTGATTGTTTGTTTGATTTGTATAGGTATGAGGGACCACGTACCACAGAATCCCTTGATGAATTTGTAATACTGGAAGGTGGTAGCTGTTCGCTCTCCTAGAGTATTTGCCTTATCCGATGGATGTTTACTCTTTGCATGAGATATCTTCACCCATGCTCATTTCACTAGTTTATAAATTTGTTTTGTTCTCTTTCATTTTGGCTGTTTCTGTTCCTTTTTACTAGGTTAAACCGCCTTTATGTAAATTCTCCCCACCTTGTTGTATGTAGGACCTTGTCATTTCTAGTATTACTGAACTGCTGATCGTGTATCTTTGGGTTCTAAATTATTTTTGTAAATAATGTGAAAATAGCTGCAGTTCCGTCCAACATAGTGGTGCTAACAGCTGACAATTTTGATGAAGTTGTCTTGGATGAAACCAAAGATGTTTTAGTTGAGTTTTATGCACCATGGTAAGCATGCATGTTCTCATCTTTTTATCACTTTATCTGTCTCAGTGCACACAGTATTATGAGATTTTGAGAATTTATGGAAAGCAAATTATGTCTTTTAGTTCTTTTTGTTCTTGCTTTCATAATATTTTGGATCTTTGTTAATGAAAAGCATCTTATGGATTCTGCTTCTTTCAGGTGTGGCCATTGCAAAAACCTTACTCCTGTAAGTTGTCACCCCCCTCGGTTATATAACATGTTGTTGGTGTTTTAACTTGTAATGACGAGTTATCTACATCCTTGGCTTTTCCTCCCCATTACTCCCTCCCTCTCTGTGGCAGACATATGAAAAAGTAGCCACTGCATATAAATTGGAGGATGTGGTGATTGCTAATCTAGATGTTGACAAACACAAGGATTTAGCTGAAAAGTAAGTGCAAATTTATAGGCTCTATTATCTTCTTATAGACTGTCTCAATTTAAATGTCACAAACGCATGTGGATCTTTGTGAAAGACCAATGCTATTTATGCACAGATATGGTGTAAGTGGGTTTCCGACATTAAAATTCTACCCAAAGAGCAACAAAACTGGTGAAGAATATGAAGGTGGCAGAGATTTAGAAGACTTCGTGAACTTCATCAATGAAAAGTGTGGGGCCAGTCGTGATGGAAAGGGACAACTTGCACCAAAAGTCAGTAACTTCAATTGGAAACTTACAGTTATACACTTTATGTTCTTTACTGATAGGTTTTGTATCTTTATAGGCTGGTATATATGCAAGATTGGATGCCTTGGTAAAGGAGTTTGTTGCTGCCACTGATGATAACAAGAAGGTGGTCTTTTCCAGGATAGAAGAAGAAGTTGAGAAGCTAGAGGGTTCAACTGCGAGGTACTTAATGGGCATTGACTGTTTGAATGTCATTTTAATTGATTTTTGTTCTTAATGACTTGTTCCTTGTAACGTTGTCAAGAAGAATTCTTGTGCTTTGCACTTCCATACAGATTCATTTTGACTTCTTAATCCAGGCTAGACCTTTCGCGAAGCTAACTTTGTCCCTTGTGGCCCTTTTCAGATATGTAAAGGTCTACTTGAAGGCTGCCAAAAACAGTATGGAGAAAGGTGCTAATTATGCCTGGAATGAAATTGAGTGGCTACTGCGCATGCTTGTCAAGGTATGTTTATGGTCTGTATCAATGTGCACCTAATTGTCTGTTTCTCCATGTTAGTGTCACCTAATTGAATCAAAAAGAAGCTCCTGAAGGGACAATCTACGGAAATTCTGCTCCTTTCATAGCTCAGGGTCAAACCAGGATATAAAGTAGGATCTTAAAGTAATCTTTTGATATAAATTTATATGGACAAAATATATAAAAGGTGTTAAATTTTGGCACCTGATTGCCCCGAGAGACAGTGACAGTTCGAAAAGATCATAATTGAGCAGTTTCTTAACGCCAATATCCTTATTTTTCCTCCGGAAATTTATGTAATTGAGTTGATTACGCAAGGAGGTAAATTTGTTACATTTCATCTTGAGGTCCTTAGCATTAACATATCATCCTAACAAAATGCAAAATGAAGGTAGATTTTGAAGAAACATATGAAACTGGTAATGAATGAAAACATTTATTAAAACTGCTGAATTGGGAATTGTATTTCTTCAATAGGTTTGGTATTACTCGATATTGCTCTACTAGAAGGTCTTAAAGAGTCTAATTTCATGTTGGTTTTCCTTGTTGGATTGAAGCAGGCAACCAGCCGAGTTAAAGCGGATGAGTTTTTCACATTGAAGAAAAATATAATATCGTTGTTCGCATGATCCCCAAAAGTCCAGCCATTCCATAGAGTATCAGTAGCTGTTGGATTTACAGGTCAATTACTTTTGGGGCTGTGATATTCTTCCTAGCATCCCCCATCTAATGTATGTATTTATCTCAGTATGGTTATTTGGATCCTGTGCGTGTCATATTGGTAAACAAATTTTATGAAATCGATAGACAAATGGGGGAGGTAAAATTCTTGTATTTTATCATTGCTTCATGTTTCATTTTCAACAGAAGAAGAAGAAAATTAAGACAGAAGCTTGTATGAATCACGATTCTACGTAATGCAATACTTTCTCCAATCACTTATCCATAGATTTGGCTCCTAATTTTTTCCATAATTCAAAAATGGTTATTGGAGCATGAATGTGCAACGCTATACTTGCTCCTTTGTCAACTTACAAACAGCTTGTGACATTTTTTAGTACAAAATGCAAGCTTTTTTTTCAAATAATAATTTGACTTTAAGAAGAAAAATGTCCAGAGGAATTGTCCATCCTAAACACATATTTCACGCAAGTGTTACTGATTAAAGAAGCCTGTAGTCTGTCTTACAAAGAATTTCACGCTTAATTCCTGTCTACTGCGCCGTACAAAGTTTACATTATTTGCATGCATCCACGTACATGTGTAGACTAGATACATTATAAAAAAATAAAGAGGATGGACTCATTCCTTTTACTAGGATTGTAAGTTGTGGACAAGTTAGTCTCCAGCATCAAGCAAAACATTTGAAGGATGTCATTTCTTCCATGCAGGCAGCAAGAAAATATATTGCTCTTACTGTATTGAAACAGTTCCGCACCAAAATCTATGATCCGTAGCCTTCTCTTCACATGCAACACAGAGAGAGCTAAAACAAGCTCATTATACACCATAAATACACACATACAAAGCAAAATGCACCAAAATCTATGAGCCGTAGCCTTCTCTTCATATGCAACACAGAGAGAGCTAAAACAAGCATTTTACACCATAAATACACACATATAAAGCAAAATGTATTTGGAACATCCTAGTGAACAATCAGTTAAAAACCAGCACAACTCCAGCAACTCATAACAAACGGACACCCCTAAGTAGGTTAGAACTGCCATTACTAGCCAATTTAAGCAGCTAATCCACAGAATTATCCTCTTTAACATTCACATCTAAGACCCTGCATGACTTCTGACGATTAAACTCAGGCTCAGCCATACCCATTGAAGAACACTCCTCAATTTGATAATCCCTCTCGTCAACTAAAGACTTCATGTAGGAGCAGGACCGCTCTTCAGCTTCCATATTATGTACAGGCTCTTGCCCTGGACCAAATGACAACTCAAAAGATGGTGGACCAGGAGGATGTGTTCTCATCTGTACGGACCGCAGGAGAGCGGCCCTCCTCAAGTCAGCTGAGTGACAAATATCACTAGGAGAAGATGGGAAACGTCCCTCGGAATCTGATCCTCTTTGTCGAGGCTGTGAGCAAGTGATGGTAGTGGCATTGCATCCATATGAAGAATGTGAACTGGTGGAAGGAGCAGAATAGAACCCACTAAGTGGTCTTTGGTATCTGTATGGAGACACTGGACTAGAGGGAGCACTGTCGGCTTGGGAAGAGCTTGTGTTTATCGTGGCATCACAAAATCTAGAATCATCAGAGTCCTCTGACATCGGTGAATATTGCATCGACATGTCGTCCCTGGTAGAAGGAAGTTTTGAAAACATTAATGGGGAAAATTCCCATTTTAAACTGGCGACAATCAAAATCTTCAGAGAGATTGTAACTGACTGGCAAGAAATAATCTCAAAACATGTAAAAAATAACATTTTATATAAAATTAAAATTCACCACCCAATTTTCTAGAAAAAGAGGAGGGGGTGGGGGTTGTTCAATGACGAACAAGTTTACCGAATGAGCTGGTATATTGTCCATAAACAACAGTTCCTTATGTAGAACATACGAAGCTTGCCTCTCAAAGGATAGCCAGAATGCAAGGCAGAAACCAAATGGCCTCTCCTGCAATGGTTGACACTCGAACCGCACCATATGTTCCATCAATGCTTGTCATTATTCCGGAATAGAACACTATGATATCAGACAAATATTTACAGACTGTAAGCATAATTAGAGGAACTCTGAACTGGCACACAACTCTTATCTCTAGTCTACACCCTATACCTCTTAAGCAGCTTTCAATGTAAAAATCAAGCCCTATACTAAGAAGTGTGTATAACGCAGTTATGCAAAATGGGACCATAAAGCTGCCTTGAGGACCTTTAACCAAAGAAGACACTGGCTATTTGGTAGTTGGTACATATAAAAGATAAAACTACTTTTTTTTTACAGAAAAAAAAAAAGACAAGGCAGAAAAAGCCTTCAATTGATGTAGTGTCCAGGGAAGGATACAAGCAAAACCTAGTTTACTGAATCATAAAAGCTACAATTTAAAGGAGGCAGATTTCCGTAAAGACTCCACTTGGCCAAAACACAAAATTAGAGTACAAATAAACTTGCTGACTTCTTCATCTCTTTCACTTATGCTTGACAAGATGATGCTGATCCACTAAAGCTAGTAGTTTCAATTACATTTGCATATGGCATCAGTAGTGAAAATACAAGGCAAACAAGAGCACAAGTAACTCATTAAGCTTCAAAGAAGTATTCACCTTAAATACAACATGCCTTCGGACCTGGCAGGAGATTCCATGAGATTCTCAGGAAGTGGATCTCCAACTGTCAACCCATTCAAACTAGACGCCATTATCTGCAGAAAAAAACAATTTTTGAGGAATTGGAGGACTTGTCAATAACATTTAAACAAATGTGACATTTAACTAATGAATAAACAAAATCAGAGACAGCACAAACTGAAATTTTAAACTTTGCAGAGAAGAGCACGTGGAACCAAAAAAAACAATGCAGATAATTTCCTTAAGCAATCCGATTCATGGGAAAAGAATGTTGGTCCTCCATTTTCTGAATACCAAGAGTAACCTTCCCTTCAACATAGAAGCTAAACAAATAACCAACTTAGTCAGATATAATTGGAGTTCAAATAACACCCATTTGGATTCGGATCGCGAAGAGAGAGAGAGAGGGAAAAGAGCTTTCTCGAACGGTTGAATCACACAGAATGGCAGATATTCGTAGAACATATAAATTGTAGAATTCCCCACAAACCATCAAAGATAATGGACGTTGAAAGAGAGAGAGAGAGAGGAAGAAGACACTGTATGGAACACAATAACAAATAAAAAAAAAACTTCGAGAATTACTTTAAATACAAATACTACACTGAAAAAGCAAACGAAGGCGCGGCAAGGCAAACCTCGCTGAGGTAACGCTTGTGTGAGTGCAAATTGTCGACGTAAACTTCATCTTCGGGATCTCTGCTTCGTTTCCCACCTGGAGACGACGTCGTGGATGAGGATGCTGCTGTGGAGCTCGACTCTGGACCCATTAATTACCTCTTCAATCTCAATCTCATTTCTGATCAAATTAGGTGAAAGTGATTCAGAAACTCTTGGGAGCTGGAATAGAAGAACAGAAATGGTTTATACTTTTATATTTCATTCATTGGTTAAATCTTTAATAACTGTTTGTGTTGCAAGCACAAGATGGATGGTTTTGTACGACAGAATAATGAGAACTCGTATAATGTAATCCGCTTTTCTTCTTCTTCTTTTTTTTATTCTTATTATTTCTATAAATGTAACGAAAAACTTATCGGTTTTATCGACCACGCACTTGGATAGAAGCCCGATGAAAATAGGAAACGAACTATTGATCCACTGGGCCTAAAACTTTATCTAATCCTCGCTAACACCGACCCAAGCCCCTCACCCATTGGGCTTTTAAACATTTTCTAAGGAGTTCCCCAAACCATTAAAAGGGACGTGTTTGTAAAAAATAATGCTTTATTAATGAAAATGTACGCACAAGATTCTGCACTATTTTGATCGACATACATAAATACTGTTTTTTTTATAAAAAAAAAATTATTATTATTAATTATATGCATAAATATATGCAGGTAGTTGATTAAAAAAGAATTAAGTACTGTATTTCCTCATAAAACTACAGCTAAAAGTAAATATAGATATAGATGCCAGAGTGCAGCGCTCAACATTAGCTTTTAATTTTTATTTTTTTAAAAAATATTTCGATATGAATCTCATCAATTCATAATTTTATTAATGGATAAAATTTAATTTTTTATTCAACATTAGCTTTTAATTTTCTATCTTTTTTTTCAAAAAAAAATATCTCGGTGTAAATCTCATTATTTCAAAATTCTATTAGTGGATAAAGTTTAATTTTTTATTTTTTAACCATACACTAGGCGGTCTACTAAATAATGCCTAATAAGATAACAATGTGATAACAGCAAACACCTACAAAACCATTTCGTGCGCTCTTCATTTGTTCTTTTTATATGTAAAAAAAATTGTGTAGATAGTTATTTCGGTATCTTTCTCATGAACGTGGAAAGAATTGAAGTCCAATGTAAGGAATCCAAAAATTATCGAAGTTTTTACTCACGGCAGGTGTCCAAGTTTACCTCTCTCCCTGTAGGCCAAACGATGGATATTGTTTAGTGTTACCTGCTGTAACTTTAAAATTAACAGTAAAACATCTCTCACTCAGATAGCCTAGTGTTCCCAAAACAGAGCAACCACTGGCGTACCTTACTCAAACACTAGTTTAGATCCTCTTGCATGTGAAAACTTTTAAGATCCTGATTCCCTGTATAGTTCATGCAACCTGGAGTTAGCTCTTCTTAGTTAATAGTGCTCTAGTCCTGCTCCAATGTCTAGTCCACAGATCCAATAAATGCGAGCTGCTGGCACCTTTGTCTGATTCCATCGTCATTATAGTACTTAGAATACCACACAGCAGTCACTAGTCCCTTGTTAGATTATACTACAATAAATCACAAGGACCGTATAAGTATGAGCAGGATATGGCTTTCCTTTTAACCAACCAAGACACAACCGCTGATCCAATTCTTAGTTCTTACTTTCAGACTCGCATGAAATTTATTACATTTACAAATTACGATTTGAAATGAAACAAAGGAATTAAAACCAAGGGTGGTTTCGGATGGTCCAAAAAGCCAAATACATGGGTCATTCAGCTATCCCCAACCCCCCAACATCGCGCCCACCCAATCAACACAACAAGCATATATATGCAAGTTGGTGCTAATAAAAATCCAAAAAAGATCACTAACTGAGCCCCAAAGAGTGGGTCAGATCTAAATACAAAACGTAACACAAACAGCCCATATGAGTCTAATCAACAACACTTGCATCTCACCAAACTGGAACAATTTCATGTGGGGGTCAACCTAATCCTTAAATAATAAAAGGACTGCATGGAATAAGTGCAATATGCATCACACAATAAGATATATGATATAATCTCGTATTCTACCCAATTTAAATCTTCATGCTACTAAAAGGAAAGACAAGAGATAAAACAGTCTGGTCCAACAAACGGAAAAAACCAAGACACGATATGACTCAAATAGGGTACCAACAATGACTCAACTCACTAACATGGGGTAACAAAAAGAGATAGCCTTTGTCTCAGCAAAACACAGCTTTCTATAACACAACGGGATTTACTTATAGTAAAAAGCAAATTATTACAGGGCAAAGATATAAGAAAGACAAGGTTTAAATCTATTTAAACTTCGTTTTTCAATAAGAAGCATATTCTCATTCAACTGGTATCATACGCATACAGCTTACATACAAAGAACGCTATTCTCAAACAGAGAGCTTGATTACTAAGGACATACACCATAACTCCCATACTTAACCTTGTTTTGATGAAAATGAAGGAAGTTTCAATGAGATACTGAGAATTTGATGAACATTAACAGCACCAACAGTTCTTATCAACCACCGATTAGCGACAAACGTAGCTTCTGCACTGTACATAATCAAAACCCAAAATGCATACACACAGAGATCGATGGCATATTCAAATTAATTCGACATGCAATACATGTGCAAATGCCTGAATCGATCGAGAGCTATCATCGTTTCTCTTGTCTACCTGGAAGAGACCGGGTTCAAAGCACGTGTTAAACCACTAAGCGCCCCGTATCCTTTAGAATTGAAGCCCAAGCATCCCAGCAGACCTTGCCTGTAGGGCAAGAAAGTCCTCTTCTTCAACTCCTCCGCTTGAGCCCTATTCGCCGTGTAGTGCAACTCGTGTGGCGACTGAGGCACCTTTCGCTTTGCCACCCCGTTAGTGGGTTTCCCAGAAACCCCTTTTCTTGCAGTAGCTTGCTTGCTCTGCTTCTTCTTGTTCTTCTTCTGAGACTCTGAAGCTGCTTGTGGAGGAGGAGCCTTTTCTTTCTCTTTAGAGGGAGAGAAAGAAATCGACGACCAGAACTTTTCTTTGGCATTACCTCGACCTTCACTTTTACTCCGGTACAATATTTCCTTTAGGAATATCCACTTCTTCGAATTCCTTCCAGAAGATGAAGATCTCGAAGACGAGGTCGAACAGGAAGGTGTAGTTTCCGAGGACACAGCCTCGCTTCGCTTGGCCTCTAACTCACGCAATTCCAGAATGTGGTCTTCCGTCTCTTTGGCTTTAGCTTCACTAGTACTACAATCGACTTGTTCAAGCCATTGAAGGTCCGCGTTTCTCAGAGGTGAGAGAGATCTCGCTTTTCTGTGAAGAGATCTGCTGCGTAGTTTTAGGTCCCTGCCCCTATTCATTGATCCTTGGCGTTTCTCTAACTCGGCCTCATCGTCTTCTTCTTCTTCGACATCTAGATCTAGCAATGGGGCTAAAATCTGAGGCCTCTGCAAGTGCGAGGAGAGCTTCATTGGCCTGATCTGGCCGTTCATAAAGAGTTCATCCGCCGAGCTCATCGATCCGATGGCCAATGAATTGTTGGAAGGTAAACGAGACGAAAAATCGAACTCAAACGACGATGAGTCGGAGAAGACCGTCTCGGAGGAAGAGGAGTAAGTGTACGAGGCAGACGGAGCTGAAGATAACATGAAGTGCATGGGGCTCGCCGGTGCACTAAAGAAGTAACCAGTCGTGGGACCGCGGCCTGGGCTGGAAGGTGCGCTGACGTACGGTGTGGAGCACGTGGAGTCATAGAGATCCTCGCTGAGACGATGGTCGTCGTCATCCATGGTTTCGCCATTGGCGAAGGTAAGTGATTCAGGGTGGGAAGACTGAGTTCCGCCATTGCTAGGGCTTTGAAGCAGAACCATTATGAGAGAGAGACAGAGAGAGAGAGAGAGAGTGAGTGGCTTGTGTGAGACGCAATAATTAAGCAGAGCAGAGGCAGAGAGCCACAGAGGGAGCTCACTGAGCGAGGAGAGTGGCCATGTGAGAGTGCAGGCGGTTAATGCTCTGTTTGCTTTGTTTTCTTTTTTTTTTATAATTTCTTTAGTAATAAAATGTCTGTTTTATAACGTCGATCAGTTTGTCTTCTTCTTAAGTCTTTCCTGCGAAATTACTGATACGCCCATGGCCCCATTACAATTTACCGCAACAATTTTCGATGAAAGGCGCGCATTCTTACGCTATGGTCGTTACTCGTTTGTTTGCTGTAAGGCCTTGACGCCACGAATTTACCAAAATATCCAGACTAGATGACAACTTCCTCTGGGCCATGCTGAGCCCAATGGCTTCTGTTCAGCTTTCTTTGCCACATTATCCGAGCCCATTGGGTTAATGGCCCAAAGAGGTCTTTCATTTTTTTCCTCACATGCCTTTTTTTGTTTTTTGATCGAACATTTTTTTATACTATAAATCCAGCGTCAGTTTGCCCATCGCCATTATAAACAAATGTTTGGGTATAAAACTAATCCTTGTTCATTTTCTTTGATTAGAAATAGAAATCAATACATGCATATTTTATTCGTATTTAAGGGCATGGTATGCTTGCTGTCTTAACTAATCCATGTAATTAAACAATGACTTAAAAATGATGTATGCTCTTCAAATTTTTTTCAAAATGAAATTCGTTTTCTACATGGGATATAACAAATAAAATGAATCACATATTTTTAAAAACCCTGCACCAGCAAGACTGAACCAGAAACCTAATTGAAACATAGTTTAGCATAAAATTAGAAAGAAAAAAAAAACTTTTTTTAATCCAAGTACTTTTCAATACATATATAAATTATTATTTTTTATAAATAAAAAATTATCTCAATATAAATCTCATTAATTTAGGATTTATTTGGTTTATATTACGAGGGAAAAACATATATATATAGCATTTGATATTAATTAGGTATAGATGAACTAAAAATATATCTAATTTGCCTACTACTATAAATTTATACGGGGATTCCATTAAAAATTCTCTCATTTCATTTGAAATTTATAATTGAATAATTTCAAATTATAAAAAAAAAATAAAAAATTCAAAAAAAGTTTTTAAAAAATAAAAATAAATAAATGCTTCAAACTCTTTTACTGTTTTAATTTTATAACCTCGTAGAAAATTAGAGCCTCACACCTCAATATTTTTCCATATATGACGTTTTGAGCAAAGCCGAGCACATTTTAAATAATAAGAGAGCTTTTGTTCCATTTATGAAGTGGGATGAATCTTTATTCAGTAACAGGCATATCAAAGAATCGATCACGGAGATTATGAGGCCCCACACACAGAGGGAATAAAATGTATATCAACGATATTATTCGGGGTTTTATGTCAAATTAAGTCATAAGTGTGAAAGCATAAAAAGTCACAAGTGTGAAAGCATATTTTGGAGTGGAACATTTTTGCCTCTCTTTACACACCCACTAGTTACTGCATGATTCGTTCTATTATATTCTTAGCAGTCGATTGGATAATTCTAATAACGCATTCAGACTTGGCCTGACAAGCGAATGTTACCCATCTTTTGGTTTATTTTAAAGATATCCAAAGTTGGCGTTGATTATGGTGCACCTTTCTTATAAATATGAACCTCTACTATAGTGGCAAATTAGTATATGCTACTGTACTTGAGCGTGCGTTGTAATATAGAATTTTCACACCTATTTATGAAAATTAAAATTAAAATTTTAATACGTTCCGTATGCAAAACGGATAATAAATAAAGATAAAAATAAATTTCGACCAAATAAACAAACAAATAAATAAAAGAAATAAAAAAACTGGTGGTAAAACTTCATTAGACGGAGTGTAGATGTACAAAATCACCATTCAGCGCCTCTTTTCATTCCTAGGTTTGTAGAAAAGGAGAAAGCTGACTTGTGACCCTGTAAATCAGCGCGATTGTGGTGCGTTCTTCAACCTTCCGGCTCAGACAGACATTATCACAAACGCCTTGGCGGCTACGTATAGAAGGACACTACTGTGAGAAAATGAAGTACGTGTTAGTGACAGGAGGTGTGGTTAGTGGGCTGGGCAAAGGTGTTACAGCCAGCAGTATAGGCGTGGTGCTCAAAGCCTGCGGCCTTCGCGTTACCTCCATCAAAATTGGTTATCTGTCTCTACCTATTACTTATTTCTTTGCTCTATAAACGAATATATACTCTGGGTTTACTTCTCCTTAAACCTTGGCGTGAATCGCAGTTGTAGTTTGTTTGTCATTAGGCTTATTGTATTCTGACAATGAAAATATCTCGTCCCAAGGAGTTTTTCTTTGCAGTTTTGATATCATTTTTTTTTTTTTTTTGTGTATTTGCTTAGTTTGATGCTAGTGGTGTTGGTTCGGTTTGGTTCTTTGTTATAGGCTGCAAGTGGTACATTCATCACTGTGATGTTTTGTTATTTTTGTGGACTACACGGTGACTCAACACTGCGAATGCGTTCTTATCTCCATTCGTAAATATGCATGCCCACCTGGACTTACATATTGCGCGTTTTCGTATATGTTTTTTTTTTCGTTCAATCATTCATTTGTTTGTTCATAGCTCCTGTGAATATGCTTTTTTTACTCTGTAATAATTTCTTTGAGATGTTGGGACAACCTCTGAGTTTTATTTCTCTTTTTTACTAATTAGGATTTGGTTTTCTTTGTACCCAGATCCGTACTTGAACACTGATGCTGGTACCATGTCTCCATTTGAACATGGAGAGGTTTTTGTTCTTGATGATGGTGGAGAGGTATCCTCCTCCCAATTTGTTTCATTATGCTTTTCACGCGATATGTAAGTTTAGTAGAAGATATAGGTTTCTCCATCACTATGTTCACTAATTAGATTTGTCTTAATAGGTTGACTTAGACCTGGGTAACTATGAACGCTTCCTAGATGTGACACTTACAAGGGAGAACAACATTACCACCGGGAAAATATATCAGGTGCTAATTATTTTGATGAAAAAGTTCTACAAGTTTATTTCTTAAGATACTGTATGTCACTTAAATAACTAATCCCTTTAATTTATTATCAGTCTGTCCTTGAGAAGGAACGGAAAGGTGATTATCTTGGAAAGACTGTTCAGGTAAGAGTGCATCTGTTACAGAATCAATTTTCTTAGTTTACTTCCTTAGTGAAATTATAGATAACCAGCATCCTGCTTAACTTGAGTGGATTCCCAGGTGGTTCCTCACATCACAGATGCCATTAAGGATTGGATAGAATCAGTTGCTGCCATTCCAGTTGATGGAAAGGAGGCACCTGCAGATGTTTGTGTTATAGAATTGGGAGGGACTGTGGGTAAAAAATTTGTAGAAATATATAGCCTACTGATGTTTTGATTATCATTACGCTCTTTTTTAAAAATTAATTTATCAGCAAACCGTTTGCTGAGTTTTTCCCCTTTCTTAGGTGACATTGAATCAATGCCATTCATAGAGGCTCTACGTCAATTGTCATTTTCTGTTGGTAAGTTTATATGCACTTTATTTGAGGAGATTAGTTGAAGAACCTTAGCTTGATTTTGGTTATCTGGAAATTTTCTATTGTCATGTTGTTGATATGCACTTTCGGTTTATGAATTTTCATGCTTTTCTGTAGTTGTTGCTCATGTTGATTTAATTCTGTCTTCAGGACAGGATAACTTCTGCCTTGTTCACGTGAGCCTAATACCAGTACTTGGTGTAGTTGGAGAGCAGGTAATATGCAATAACCTCTTTATAAGATTTTTGGATTCATATTTTTTGACTCTGTTTTTAATATTTTCATTTTCTTCCTTCTTTATGAATATTACTGTTTCCCTTGCAGAAAACAAAGCCTACACAACATAGTGTCCGGGAACTGAGAGCATTAGGCTTGACTCCTCATCTGTTAGCATGTCGGTCGGCTCAGGTATATATTTTTTCGCCTACTTGCCTTATGCCATAAAAATAGCTGAACTTTTGATAATCCCAATTATGGCTTGCTAATAAACTTGAGATTTAATATTTCCCTTATTGACGTGACAACAAATACCAAGATCCAGATTTAACTATATTTTTCAAAATCTTGCTTCTGGACCTTGTATGTTGATAATAGAAAGTGATGCTGTTAGAACATGGTCTCATGAGTCATAAATGTATATTTGAAGTTATTTTTGTTTGTTTCTCCTATGTTACTGAACTGGGTGATCTTAAAGTGTTTGGCTCCTCATAAATGATGCTAGGATTGGCCGGCTCATCCTCAGACTCCAAAAATAGAACAGAGATGGAACGGATTGTTTCAGTTATTTGAAATTTCTCATGCTTACATTTTTTAATTTTAGTTGATGAGTGACTATGAAAATACTGTGCCGAATTTATTGCAGCCTTTACTGGAAACTACCAAGGAGAAACTTTCTCAATTTTGTCATGTACCGGTAAGTTGGTGCTGAAGTTCCTTTCTGATCTTTTAACTTTATTTGGTAGAGTTGTGATTTTTTATTTGCTTTTCTCATTTTGTTTGCTATATTTTCTTTAGGCTGGTAATGTTCTTAATATTCATGATGTTCCAAACATTTGGCACATTCCTCTCTTACTTAGGGTGAGTTAGAGTTACATAACATTTCTTTATTCCTTGAAGATTTATTTGTTGCTGTTATATTTCCTTAGCATTGCTCTCATTTTAATGTTTTTGGCATGTGTGGGTGTCCAGAATCAAAATGCGCATAATACGATTCTCACACAACTAGACTTACTGAAGTGAGTTTCCTTGACTTTCTTCACATTTTTAAGGAGTGATTTTGATGCAAGAGTGCTGAGACACACATTAGAGGGCGTGCTGTATATTGATTCTGCCTAGTTTTGATAATTTTGGTCAAAGATGTTTTTTTGTTTTTTTTTTTCTCTCCTTCTAATGACAGGCATATGTTACATTTGTAGTTAGTTATGGTGTTGGCAATTGCTAGAACTAAAAGCATCGGTCAACTACATACAGAATGCAGGAAGGGTGGCTATGTAACTTATTATTTAAACTTTCTTTCAGGATTGCTACACCTCCTGATTTACAAGATTGGACTAAGATGGCAGAGACTTATGATAACCTTACCAATTCAGTTAGTATTGTTATAAGTAATTAGAATATCTTCCTTTTGTACAGTTCTGCTTGTTCTTTAAATGAGAATGTGCTGCTGTTTACAGGTTAGGATTGCCATGGTGGGGAAGTATGTTGGTCTTCCAGATTCATATCTGTCTGTTGTGAAGGTGCTAAAGTTTTAATCTGTTTATATATTTAGTAAGAATATGGCATAGATCATTTATATATATATATATATATATATATATATTAATCATTTGTTAATTTAACAAATTTGGCAATGCAATAGTTCATTAAAATGAATGCTTTGATACACATAAGACTCTGAGGCAGAGTTGTTATTTTTGTTATCCATTAATTAGGGTTTTAAGATATCCATCTAGAATATCACATGTATGTCATGGGGTGCATCTCTAGTGAGGGATCCCTTATTTAGTTAAACGAGGGATTGCTTATGTGGCATGTTTTAAGTGTTGCTACATGAACACCTGTGGGCCTGTAGCTGATGTGACACAGGTTTCTATAAGAAAACCTTATTTGGGAAAGTGAATTCTAGAGGGATAATTCCAATTAAATTCTTCTATGTTTGCATTGGGCCCACTGGTGCTTATGTGGTAGTGCCACATAACCGCTCAGGATCCCTCACTGGAGAATTCTTGTATGTTATGTGATGAATTTTTGGCTTATAGTTAGTTTGATTCAGTTGTTTGGTGTAATTTTTAGTGAAACTCATTTTTTAGTCTGTTTTGTGATTTGATATTTTCAAAAGTGTGGTGCTTTGGTTCTCTGGATGTAATTGCTATTATGAAATTTTCCTGCAGGCCCTTCTACATGCTTGTATTGCTTGTTCTCTAAAGCCATCAATTGACTGGATTGCAGCTTCTGACTTGGAAGATGATAGTGCCGAATTGGTACCACTTACATGTTGCACTTATATAGAATTCATATAATTTTCTGATAAATTGTATATTATCTTGACATTTCTTTCTCACAGACACCAGAAGCACATGCATCTGCATGGGAGACTCTGAGGGTAAGCTTACTGCTTGTATTCATACAATGCTGAACTTCCCTCTTATGTTGAATGGTCCTATCGCACATACTTACATTTGACTACTTTCATTTAACCTTCTTTTTTCTTTTTATCAACTTGTCAGCTTTTCTCTTTTGCAGAATGCAGCATGTGTCTTGGTTCCTGGTGGATTTGGGGATCGTGGTGTTAGAGGTATGATATTGGCTGCAAAGTATGCCAGGGAGAACAAGGTTCCTTACCTTGGGATTTGCTTGGGCATGCAGATTTCTGTCATCGAGTTTGCTAGATCTGTAAGTGACATGTCCTTTCATCATCATGTTTCTTGTGTGCATAAGTACATATGTATAAACATTTATCTTTTCTAACCCTATATGGTGTTATTTAAATTACTTGTTTTAGGTTTTGGGTTTAGAAAGGGCTGATAGCACAGAGTTTGATGCACAAACACCTAACCCTGTTGTAATATTCATGCCTGAGGTACAAATTTATTATTTATTTACTTTTTTGGCTTATATTTTATGTACATATATGATATATCTACTAGATTTAGTACATGATCACTATCGTTTTGTAGGGTTCTAGAACACATATGGGAAGCACAATGAGACTAGGATCTCGAAGAACACTATTCCAGACGCCTGATTGTGTTACTTCAAAATTGTATGTAACTTATCTGTTACCCCACTTTAAAGAGTTCATTGAAAAACTAGATTAGGACCTCTATGCATGCTATATGCAAATTCGAAATGAAATTTCATTCTCTCTCATAAAAAGGTCCAATCAAAATCTGACTTTTTCCCCATTGTTTAGAGTAAGTTCTCTGTTAGCATCCACTCTTACACATGCCTATGCTATACCTTCTGCTAATTGTTAGGTACCATAACTCAGACCATGTGGATGAACGGCATCGACATAGATATGAGGTTAGTTGTGAAATCTGGTTTAAGTGGGAATATGGAGTTTAACATGCATATTTTTTTCTGATGGACATGACGAAATATTTTAGTGGCTACTTGTTTTCAGGTGAATCCAGAAGTTATTGGAATTCTTGAAGGAGCTGGCCTAAAATTTGTTGGAAAGGATGAAAGTGGAAGTCGGATGGAGGTGAGTCTTCCCTTGGATTGAACTTGAGGATTTGTTAGAATTGAATCAGTCATATTTGCATAAAATAGATTAGTCTTAGCGTTTGGTTGAACGGGAATTTCTGATGGGCAATTATTTGTAATAAAACAAAGTTCAAATTCAGCAAGAAATAATCGAAGTTTTTGAGATTGGTTGTGTGACAATACTCTTCTCTCTACTTAGGAGACGCTACTAAACTTTATGTTTCGTGTCTTTTCTTTTCTCCTGCAGATTTTAGAGCTTCCAAGTCATCCATACTATGTAGGAGTGCAATTTCATCCAGAATTTAAGTCACGGCCTGCGAGGCCCTCAGCTCTATTCTTAGGTACTTGTTAGCCAATGAAAGATTTTATATTTATTAACTGTTCTTACTTTCAAATTTTATATTTATTAACTGTTCTTACTTCAGAGCCATAATATCTGTTTGAGCTACATTGTGCGTTTTAACCATTCTGAAGAGAACACATGTAATACCTCTTGATAAGTTAAAGAATGAAATATTTTGGATAGAATCTGGTGGAACCATGAGAGAATACAACCTTGGAAACAGTGTACTCTCTGCAATTCCATGTAAAATTAGCAAATATCTGTAAGGAAGCATCTTTACTTCTATCTAAAACGTTTCTAATGTTGCAATTGCAGGTCTTATATTGGCAGCAACTGGGCAGTTGGAAGCATATCTCAACAGGCATCAAAATGGGAGTTGATAGAATTCAAGTCTATCCCTTTACGATTAGCATATCATTCTTTTTAGGGTAAACCGTAGGAGGAAAAATGTTGGAAATATACTTTATCTGAACGGTTTTGTTGTGTTCAACTTCAACCTTCGTGGAACACGAGGGGCTGATGCACAGTGGCTGATGAATGTATGGGGTACACATAGTGGATCCGTGATACGGAGCTAATTCGTTGCTCCGCTTTTCTAAATTCTGATTCTATCCTCGGGAAAGGTCTTGGTTAAAAGAACATTAGGCTGTTCTCGGTCTTATTATCTTCATGCTTTCATAGCAAATACTTTGATTTAAGAGTTGGGTTCCATTGCTTTTATTTTTTAAAATTTTGTTACTAATTTTTGTATCTTCCCAGAATTCCTATGACACTGTTGGACTTGAAGAGATGCTGGCACATGTGATGGTGTATTTTTTTTTTCCTTCTTGGTAATGCTATGTATAACTATCATTTGGGATTTCTTTGTTGATCATCTCTTAGATGCAAGAAAAATTTGATGGCAAATCAATTTGCAAGAAACACAGGAAATTTGAGAATCAAAGTATACTGCTCTTGTTTAAAAAATTGAATGCTATAAACTCAATGGAAGCTTCCGGTATCTACAAATGCCGCAATGCCTCTTTTACAAAAAGGAAAAAAAAAAAAGATTGGTTGAAAAGCCAAGGGCCAGGAAGAAAGAAGAAAAATCAGTGAAGAGAGCAGTGATCAGCTTGTGCCTCTGTTTGGCGTCTCATTGTATTGCAGATACGAAATCTGTCTTTGGAGCTTCATCTGCTGGTAGAAATTAGCAATAAACTCCTCCGCCTTCATATCAATGCTCTCTTCCTCGTACGAAACCGTTTCGATATGATCATCTTCCTCATCTCCACCCTTCAGAAAACTCTTCCTTCCATCATTGTCGTACTCATCATAGGCTGCATTATCATCACCATCGAAATCATAGTCGAAATCAACTTGAGGATTCAAGCAAGGAATGTGAGGCAAGTGGAAGCGCATGCAGCCTGGGCGGTGCATTTTGACGTGGAAAATGGGAGTCTCGCCGAAAGAGAGCTCGCGCTCGCCGTAATGAATTTTGTCTCGAGGTGTGGCATGGCCGAGGCTCTTTATGAATTTCGGCACCAACCGGAGTTCCATCATCAGCCGGCGCTTGAACACCCCGCCTTTACGAGCCCATAACAATGCCAGACGCAGCACGTTCCACGCTCTACGAGCAATGTCATCGTTTCGCTTCCCCATTATATATTTTCAAACCTTTTTTTTTTGGCTCTGATAACTTGGCACCACGTAGAAGCTAGCTAGCAGCAGTGCGTATTTAGAGAGTTGTTTTTGGTTGTGGACATAGACTAGAAAAGCTAAGCTTCACTTCGTTTGTATTTGAGAGATTCAGGCTGTGGTGGGTTGGAGAGAAGGCAGTGTGATTATATATGTTGTTGGAAATGCTGTCTGAACGCGGCGTGCCAAAAGACAGATAAGTTTGGTGTGGAGATGTGAACTGTGGTGGTGGCTACCCGTAGCAAAACACGGTTGTACGCGGGAGCAATCAATCAAGCTGTAAATTTTTACGTTATTCCCAGACTACCCCTGTATTCTCTGCTGCCTGGAGCAACATAGAATGTTTTATTTGGAAATTTGATTTTTAAATTATTTTATATTTCTATAATTTTATATGAAGACACCAAAGTTGGTAAGACCACTAAAATTTAAAAATAAAAATAAAATAAAATTTGAGAGGTAGAGAATAAGGGGAATAAGGATGTACTACTAATATAATAATAATATTCCCACCAAAATACAGTTTTTTTTTTCTTTTTTATGTTAAAATTTATTAAAAATAAATAAATAAGAAGAATACAGACTGGCTGATTGAAAAGGCCAATTCAGGCATATGCAAAAAAATGAAATAACAGCTGCGAGGGAGGACCCGCTACCATACAAAAATTCAACGCTCCTTTTAGTTGTAGCTGTGGGTGTTTTGTTTTCTTATGCCCAAAGAAATATAAATTAATAATTCCTCAAAAAGTTTTAACACTTTTAATTTATACTATAATAGAGAATCCGAAGCTTATTAGAGGCTCTTCGACAGAGAGAGTGTTGTAAAATGTTCTCTAATAAAGACACGGAATTTTGTGTAATTTCCTCACGTCTCCTCCAAACCGTGTGTCGAGAGTTGTACACAAATTTATTTGTTTTTAAATATTTGGTAGTGAATTTTAAATTTGCAATGCAGATCTAAAAAATGATTGAAATATATATTTTAATGTTTGTGGCAAATAGAAAGAATATATATATATATATATATATTGAGGGTCAATGGAAGAAAGGAACAGCAGATCTTAGAACGAATGGAGTGCATGGACTGACTTGGATACCACTCCAATTGGGGTTGGGGGGGCATATATTGGCTGTTGTTTGGCTCCAGATGTACCATTTTAGCTAATTCATACACGCTTCTAATTTCGAACCACCATTCACTGGACTCTTCGTATAATATAGACTTGAAATTTTCAAACAGATTCAGCCCAATATTATATATAGAACGGAAATCTTTTAATTAATATTACCATTAAGTCGTGACTTGTTATTCACATAATTAACTGTATATGCTGCAACATTTAGGGGATTAAATAAATTGTCAATAATGCATGCGATACGTGAAAACAATAATTGGCAATGCATGGCATGGCATGGCAAGGGATCTGGGACCCATTTTGTGGGTGGGGGCCTACAACAAAAACTAATTCTCACCCAAAACGTAGTTTACACAATAAAAGTGGTAATTGGAAATTGCGGTGACAACTGGCTCTTGCTTCACATACTGATCAAATACCCATCGTACAGCTTACAACTTGGTATGGTAATGTTAATTTTGGAGGAAAGTTCCAAAAAAAAGGTTTTAATCATCCAGCTTCTTTTCCACTATTAAAAGTGCAATTCAAGCAAGACCACCAAACCTTTTGGTGAGCCTCATGCCGTTTCCATGATTAGAGAGTAGTATATATATTTAATATATGCTCTTTCTTCTTTCTTTTATTATTATTATTATTATTATTTTTCTGAATTGAGTAATGTACAAGTCATGCTATCTATACACATAGAATACGTAAGATCATCATCAAATAAAAATGAGTAAAGCTCTTGTTTTAAAAATAAATAATAATAAATTGGCTAAGGTAGGCCAGAAGGAACAACTTCATCTGAAATTTTTTAGAATATGACGATTTGGATTACCGAATTATTGAAACGAAAAAGACTTTGCTTGAGAATTGAGATCGAGCTGGGGAAAATTTTCCTTATCAATTAATAAAAACAAAATTGTTTTATTATTTGATCTACTCCCTAAGGTAACAGTGTGCATAGCATTATTATTAAACCAGCAATGGGGGTATTATCTATTTAATTTGCTAAAAATTAAAATGACGATAAATAAATAAATAAAAATAGAGTAAAAATATCCTTCATTTCCCTTGACGTTGAACTGCTAGGCGTGCAACACAATGTCAAATAATGTACGCAGAGTCAGATTACCAAAAAAAAAAAAATGTACGCAGAGTGAGTACGGAGTCCTACTCACCTACGCCTCGTATTCATAACTCAATGATCAGATGATCATAATCATATAGAGGACAATCATCTTTATTGTGCATAATGAGGAGTGGGACCCATGGCGAAACGGGAAAGCAGCAGGAAAAATAGGTGTAAAATTGGTGGCGGACCCCACTCTTAGGCCCCCCACACCGCCCCTCAGTTAGCGATGGTGGTGATGTGTGGTTCGGCGATCACGCTGGTTGCATGGACGCGTGTTTTTGGGACCCATTGGAGCAGCTTCCGGTGAGAGTGGGACCTGTTCAAAATCAGAAATTGATGGCATCAAACGGAGGAGTACCGCCAGATTTATTGACTTCTCCACGAAACAGCTGCCTTTTCCTTCGAGAACATATTTGTTTACCTCAAATACCGCCCCCACGTTTTCATGCTCCCTACTAAACAACCGTCCATTTCACTCACTATTACAACTCTGCCATCCCACTTCTAATAATATTACTACCCAAATTCCCAACGTTTGCCCTGCTACGAGCTTCTATGCCTTTTTAGCATCTAATTATACCCGTGGACCTATTTTAATTAATCTTATTCCTAATGAGGATTTGAAATTCAACATAACTGTACCAACGTATTAAAACATAACAAAACGTAGTTTTTTTTAAATTACTAAACTGTTAAAAGTGTTAGAAGCCTTTCCTTCTTTTATTCCAAGCAGAGGAACACAAATCAGGTTGATAGTTACAACAGAGTGTACATATTGACCTGGTGAACGTGCCTTCAATAAGAAATAAGAAATTAAAGACGACAAATTAATTTGTGGACGTAAAAAAACTGACTAGCTAATATGACTTATTGACGAGATTGGTTGGTTCCAAATAAAAGGAAATACTCGGTTAACTAACTAATGGTGTATAGAGGTTCGCAGTTGAATCTAAAGAAAGTAAAATTGTAATTTTGGCATACTGTGATAATTAACCATCGAATATAATGTCGTTTTTTATTTGAGAAATAATAAAATTTGTAGAAAAATATTAGGCGACAACCAATCTCAACGTATATAAATACAAATTGAAATTGCTCAACTTCACCACCAGAGTTTTCTTATCAAGGCCTGCTCTTTGCAGGACAGGCCTAAGAAGAAACAAACAAGAAAACTTTCATATTTCGTTGAACTAAGGAAGCAGTGAAGAGAGACTCTCTTCCTTTCTCTTCTATCAAAGATTAAAAAATGGAAACGAAAAGCACAGCGGTGGCCATTACTGCCAACAACAACAAGAACGTCAATGCCAACGTCAACATCGACGAAGTGGCAGCCAAAAAGAGGCGAGGAGGGGTACGACTGCTCAAGGTCGCGCTGTTTATGATCCGGCGTCGTTCCGAGAAATCGAAATCAGTGGACGTGGCTTCTAGGGGCTTGTGGAAGAGGCTGGTGGGATCCATGCGACCTCTGCACCTTCAAGGAAACCCGGCGTCGCCGCCACCAGTAATTAAAAACGAACCCAACATGACACCGAGGAGCGAACTGTACGAGGATGTACAACTCGGACCTCACTCTCCCAGAGGTGCTATGAGCTCGGCGTCGTCCGAAGACGGCATGAGCCGCTACGCTTCCGCTGTGAATCTTCAAGAACTCGATCCCACCAACGGAGAGGACGAAATTGATGGGGACGACATGATTGATGCCAAGGCGGAGGAGTTCATAGCTCAGTTCTACGAACAAATGAAGCTTCAGCGTTTGGATTCCGTTGACCGCCGTTACAACGAGATGATCAAGAGGTCAATTGGTTAAAAAAACGGTACGTTTCGACGAGTACAATGTCGGGGGATGTTACAGGGTTTCAAACTTCAAAGCTGCTAGTTGCAGCGTGTTTGCAATTTGCATGCATGCACGTCGAGTTAATTCATGAGTCTTTGTCAAAAAAAAGTTTCTCTATTTCTTTTATTTTTTTAATTGTTTTCTTGGTAAAAAGGGATATTGAGGTCGATTGCATGGTCCAGAATATACACAACACCGAAGAAGCGGGTTAACAAGGTTCATCGGGTGGTGTTATTTGAGAAATAAATAACTTTCAAAAATTTTTTTTTTTAACCTACATGAAATATTTAGTAGCTTTTGTACTTTGATTTAGGGTCTATTAGTCTAAAGTACTGCTCTATATAGGGAAACAATGGAGATGTAGGATTGTCTTTGTTTCCCCTGTGTTTTACTCAAAATATTCCGTCTTGTTTATTCCTTTGTCGGGTGAGACCTTCAATTTCATCTGTTACTTGTTTTCCTTTTCTCTATTGTTTCTCTCATTTTTGTTAGTTCTGATTAATTTCACCTTCTTAATAATTACTTTATCTACGTTGTATCTTTCAACTCTTAAAATTTTCTCCAATTTAGGTATTGAAACACATAATTTCACTCATTTTAATTAAATGGATGAGCACACATTTAATTTTTTTTTAAAAAAAGAACTGGCTTTTAGGTAATTTATCACAATATCGACGTATATATGATTCTTCGGCCCACTAATATTGTTAGACCTCGCCTAGCCCATGAATATAGTTTGGGTTCCCTAAAATTGAATTTCATAGACTCGACAAACAGATCTCCGTCTTTCCGTTCTCATTGGACTTCCATCAACTCTATTTTCTCTTCATATTTAATCTAAGCAGACTTTTATGCGACTACACTGTAAAGATATTTCGAGTGCCAACACAAAAATATTAATATATATATATATATATATATATATATATATATCATGTAACCAACTCTTTTAAAATTCATTTTCCATCAAATATTTAGTTCAATCCCCCCAATAAGTTTTTGAAAATAATAATAATTAATACTCCTCAAACCAATCACATGAATGCCATTCTGATAATTCGAACAGGATTCAAAAGAAAAAAAGAACGAACTATTGAAAGCCTATACCTAGAGAAGAGACTTACTAATTAAAAGAAAGAAAATCAAAGACAACAAAATTATATTTGACAAAAAATAATATCCAACGGAAAGACCTTTCACTCTCGTTTATCAACCAGACTAATACTATAACTGGTCGTCATCTTCTTTGACCCATTGAGATCCTGCCACATTATCAGTGGGACCACCATCTCTAGTCTACGTGGTAACAAACAAGCTGACGTGGTCATTTGATTGGATTTGCTCATCAGGGTTTTCAGTAGCCGTGAACAATCTTTGAGCACTTGTTCTTGATCCAACGAAGTCCCTTTTTCACCGAAGCCTTCACTCTACCTTCAACGCTGTAAACATTATATTTATAGATCCTTTTCTTCCTCTTCGACTCGGGGTCGGTGAAGCTCCACGCCTTTGAATCGCTCTGACTCGGTCTTCGCACGACGTGCGGTGGAATAGGAGGCAGACAGCTGGGTGACTGAGCTTCTGTTCCTCCTCCTACTCCATAGCTCTTCCCGCTCACAATCTCGTGCCTCCATTTACTTCCGCCGTACCCCAACTCGCCCATCCCAATTAAAACCACAGCTTCAACTGAACAATACTTGGATTTTAAAGTGGTTTTGAGAGGTGATGAGGGGTAATATTGGGAATTTAATTTAATATTCTGATGCGGGAAACCTTGGCTCTACTCTCGTGTTTTATTTTTGAATTTTGCGAGCCTGCACTTTATTGGAGCGGACTGAATAAAAGTGAGAAAATATAATTTAATAAAATGTTAATTAACTACGATGTGTGATATGTGTTTGTGTTGTGGACAACATCGGTTTTTGCGAATCTTTTTGTTGGACACTTTGGTCTTCTGCCACGAGTAATATTATTAATCATATCTTGTTTTATAATTCAAATGAAAATTAATATTAAATGATCTTCGTTTTCCACAAATAGCAGCTAGCTGTGAATAATTAATCGGTGAATAAACTAGGTATTTGCCTTAGATATCAATTATTATTTTAAAATAAGATTACCATAGGTGTCCAACATTAGAGGGTCATTGAGCTGGATTATGGGAACCTGAAGCTGTTGAGCTAGAATTGAACTTGGAAGGTTATATAGGTGAAACTAAGCAAATTAAAGGACACTTTAACTGAAAAATGGGTTGCATTTAATACTTTGGTTCCCAGTTAAGCATATACTTTCAGATATTGTAGCAAACTTTTCTATCTGCTAGATTTAACTTCTGACAATCATTACTTTCTGTAAGATATTTTGGGTAAGAGCTATAACTGGTAGGGCTCATCAACTTAAAGATATTAATTGCAATTAAGCTCCTACCTATATACTTCTTTACTTAATTAAGTACACGCAAGATTTCAGATCTAGAGATTTGTCTTACATGCCGTTTATTATTAATTTGTACTGAAAAATTAAAGTAATTAATCCGCGCAGACATAGTAAGTAATTGAGTTAATTTTACGTTTGAGCTAAGAATTAGATGTGGATCGGAAGCAGCTTCAATAGCAATTCCAGAAACTCTAATTCAACAAAATGATAACATGCTAGAAACTCAATCAGAAAACACCAAAAGATTAGGTCTCTGAACCGTGATTGGAGTACTTCATGTTAACCTAAAACCCCGTGAAGAAAAGAAAAAAAACCTTAATTCTCCAAACTGCTACCTAAGAAATGGAGGAAGAAATATTGAAAAACCAAATAAAGCACCACGTACGGCTTGATTGATCTACATATTCGTATATTATATATATATATATAGCAAGCTGTAATGGATCAACCAGAGAGAGAAAGTTTAAGGTGGAGATCAACCCCAACCTCTCTCTTGGGCAATTTACTAGAAATTTGACGGGCGCTAGTAGATGACGGCACAGTAGCAGCAAGCTGCTCATCAGGCGGTGAAATCAAACAGAAGTGGGGAGGAAAACGAGAATAGGAGGTGGATGATGATGGATAAAACCTAGCAGCAAGATTATTATTACAGGTGGTGATCAACGTCGACGTCGTCGATGATGATGATCTTGATCTCACAGAGCATGCATGTGAGCTGAGAACCGTGGCAGCTGCTATGAAGCGTGTTGGGTGGTGGCTCTGAAACTGAGCACGCTTCGCTCTTTGACGCTCTCTTTTGTGTGCATTTTGATGGCCACCCAGTGCTTGTGAATTTCCGAATACTCGGCCGCAGAATTGGCACTTGAACTTTCTGTTTTCTTCCCATGTTTCTGACGACGCTGCTATTTTCCCTGCACCAACTTCATGAGTATCGTACTGATCAGACTTTAATGGAAAACCAAACAGCCTAGGCGTTGATGTTGTTGGATTATAGTTGGACATTTTTGTTTGTTGGGTTTCTTAATCTCTCTGCACCCGCCGTTTGAGAGAGTTTTGTGCCAACAAACTCCCTATATTTATAGCAAAGCAACTTCAAACTTTATTTTTTTTTCCTTTAAATTTTTTTCCGAGAATATTAGGACAATCTTTTTTTATATATATTCTGATTATCCACATTAACCAATTAAGCTTAATGGTGCAGGATCTACTAGGCACTATCTTTTTCCCCAGTTGCATATATAAAGTTTGAAAGTAACTCCTAAAATGTACGTACGTGTGTAATTTACTCAAAAGTGCACCAAGTAAGTTGGGGTCCTAGTCCAATAATGAGAGACGAGACGACCCCCCTAGAAAAACGGGGGAGCGATATGCCCATTTGCAATCTGAATGTTGGTTCTTTTAGGCTGTCTCCATTTTCAGCGCACGTGCTTGTCATTTTTTTTTTTATGGGTGTAGGAGCATATCTTTCCTTTAACCCGACTTATGGAATTGTTAGTGCCAATGGGAAACTTGTAGGCATTTTCATCTTGATCTAATAAAAGAGTTTGGAGCAAATATAAACTAGTGTTTTTGCAATGGTACGTACTTACTGATGTGATTTTCTTTTCATAAGTAATGCTACCTATTTCTTCAACCATTAATTTAAAGATTTTAAGATGAAACTCAAGATTAATATATCTGATTATTTAATATATTTTCTAAATATATACATGCCCTTTTCCACATATAGTAGCTGAAAATTTTTTTAAAAAAGGAAATGGAGAAAAAAACTAGAGAAGGCTGGAAAATATATGATGAAGTTTATGACACATGATACATTGTGTTCGCAGTGAGGAAGTATATCATTTTGTTGTACTTTGTAAATAATGTCTGTCGCCGTGTAACGACAAGTTTCAGTAGCTGATAAGCTTAGCGACGAGATAGGTTGTCGGCCACTAAGATGCGCGCATGGACAGACTACCATTCCTCACCACTCTTGTAAGTAATTGTAAGCTTTGGATGATGATGATAACTGAGTAGTACACTTTCACACACATGTGTCTCCCATAACCGAAGCTTGATTGACGTTTTCTTTCTTAAGAATCTTTGCGACTTCAACATTCATCACACCCCATTCAAAGTGTGTCATCGATCGGTATATCTCCATTACCAATCTTCCTTCCTAGCTATATACTCTTCGTGTGTGCGTGTATGTGTGTATATATATATATACACAACTTATATTAATGGACTTGACTCGTAGATGTTTTAACCGATCCATATAGATATACGATTTTTCTTTTCTTTCTCGATATAAGATTTGAATCTAAGAGAGAAAATAAATTCCCACACAACCCTATATTACACATCATGTAATGTACGTCTAGTCAAGTAATACCCAAATCCAACTTATTTTATGTATAAGAAATATAGAGAAGCATCGTAAATGTTGTAAATGGCTCACCCTTTTTGTTAGCAGATAAGAACTCTATTTAAGTCACTCTGCTCGTAAATTCACAATCTCACATGAGGATGAGATCTTTGCTATCCCAAAAAACACTTCACTAGCTAAATTTTTAGCATTGAAGCTGTTATATATATGTATTTATCATATTAGTTTGTTTAGGAGGTAAACAGTGAAGTTCAAATTCAAGCGTATCTTATAAAATTTGGCCACCTTTGTACGTCTTATAATTAATAGTAAATTCAATGAACATTATGATATATACGTATATATTACTCTGTTTGATCCTGTAATGTGATTTTTTTTTTTTTCTTCAACAAAACATTGCAGAAAATAATTCAAATGTTACATGCACATGCTGTATTATTTGAGAAATTTGGGTGGAAAAACCATACAGGCTAGCTAGGTATAGCAAGCTACGTCCCCACTAGTACTAGTAATGTATGGTATTGGTGTCAAATCTTCGTTCCCCTCCATTGTTTGGAATCCAGCAGTAGGACAAAAATCATTGAGTGGGTAATCGGGCCTACTCGGGTATTATCGGGATGGAAGATATGCAGTAGACTAGTATCTAATTAATATAATTACTTTCTCTTCCCGCAATATATATATACACATCATAACTTTGTAACATATATGCATAGAAATTAAGATAATGATCAAAATTGGTAGATTTGTATTGTCATTTATTCTAGGAATTTGAGACAGAGTACTGAAGTACACAAAGACCAGCTGTTTCTTGAGTTTTGTAAATTCCTCATGATCTATAATTTTCACAACGGTGGTTTCTTTTTGCTTTCTAAATATGTGACTTTTTCATATCCATCCCCCACCTCTAGCTTTCTTTTTGACAGAAACCCATGTGGGGAACTTTGATTCATTGTATGATATTGGTGACGTCCTTTTGGAGCTTTCCATTAGAGCTCTCGGTGCTTTAATGGAAGGTGCAGTGCATAGGCGTCTCTGGTATATACAGTAGTAGTACTGCTACTTTGGAGCTAGAGGGAATATTAATTAGATTACATAACCTGCTATCCAATGATATATACTTGCTTTTTTATCCTGTACGTATAATCGTTGCAGGCGTGAGTCTAAATAGAGATCAGATATATACAAATATATCACCAATATTATTAATTTGCTCCATCCCTTTTAGATGGATGCAATCTTGCGCCAAGATATCCTTGGCCCTAAACGACGAAAAAGGTGAAAATGGATATGATACCTCGGAAATTATGATAGCTATGAAATATGTACAATTACACCTACATGATCTAATTAAAATCCAAAAATGATAAGCCAAAAAAAATTTGAGTGACAGTTTCATGTTGCACTTTGGTCTAGGAAAGGATAATCATCAGTTTTAATTACCATGTACTGCGAGACTACTGTCCTTTTCACTTTCGGAAAATTCCTTTGTTCCATGAAATGTGACTTTTAATGTTCCTTATGTACGTATAGCTAATCTATTTTCTCATGTATTTAAGCCATTAATTCAGTGCTAACTTTTCATCAGTCTCAATCTTTTTTTTTGATGAATATTTCATTAGTCTCAATCACTCTAGTGTTTATCTTCCTAATCATTAAGCCTCACATATACGTACAAAAAATCTTCCTTCATATCCAAGCTTTCTTTGAGATCGATCTTAATTAATATCAAAGTTGCACAATTAATATATATGTACACCTGATTGTCGGTTACCATATGATTTGAATGGCTTATATGACCAAAATCTTTTAATTGTGAACTCAGCGAGAAATCGACTTTTTGCTAACAAAATCTACTTTTTAAGATAAAAAAAAAAAATTGACACTCCGTAGACAACATTTTGAGGGAAAAGATCCACCTCTTAAAATAAAAATAGATATTCTGAAAAAAAAAATAATTGACTTTCAAAGATCAAAATCTACTACTTGGATGAGAAATCGACCTTCTTAAATAAAAACAAATTATGTTATTAAATAAAAATCGATCTTTATAGATCAAAATTGCGATTCTTTGTAGGTCAAAGTCGGCCTCTTCCGATAAAAAACATTGTGAAGTAAAAAATAAACTCTTTGAGGTTAAAAAAAAAAAGACTCTGTAAATCAAAATCCATTCTTTTGGGATAAAATTTAACTCTCTAAGGTCAAAAAATAAAAGTCTAAAGCAAAACATTGAACGTTCGGATTAAAAAATTGATATTGTGAGATAAAAAAATTGACTTTGAGAGACTAAAATTTATTTTGGAGGATAAAAACTGGACCTTTCAATGGCATATATGTGATATGCTTTTATGGAAATTTTTTTTGATATTTCTGAAATACATACTCCTTTATTATTAAAATTATACTATATAAATATAAATATAATATAATATTAAATGATATTACTTAAATGGTAAGGGAATATTTATTTGGGAAGTACCAAAGTTTTTTTCTGCCTTTACGTATTAATGTTTCAAGAAATTAAAGGGCATGTAAAAAGCTGCTCAGCAGACAAATTCAAGTTATTGCCTTTAAGTTTTTCGAAGCTCCGTGGTAAAAAGAAGAAAAACTAAGAAGTTGCTTGGCAACAGTGGTACCTGAAAAAGAAAGGAAAAGCAATAGGGGAATAGACTGTAGACATCGTATAATGAAACGTCAGCGGACAACAACTTAAGATTGCGAAATCCTTGAACATGGCCCGCCAAACCCCTTACACCAAGTCTTTGTCAGAAGGGTTTTAATACATATCTTATACTTACATATTAAATCACCTTTTTAAAAGGCCTTTTGGATTTCTCGCTTGTAGCTTTAAAGGTCAACTACATATATGCCCTTCTCTTTTCAAAAAAAGAGAAAAAAAAATCTTTAACTTCTCTAATCACTTGGTATTGGATCACTCGGGAAATAAGCATAATTTGTTGCCAGAAAATGAGTGATATGCTAAGATATTGTTGTTGGAGCTATAAATTGAAGCAAATGATGGCAATGATAGTTTTATATGCATGCATATGCTGTACTGTAATTCTTTCCAGTTGTAAGTGGGTTCAATTGGACCAAAAGAAACACCTACAAATTCATGTGATTTGAGTACAATGATTTGCATTAACATAGGGCCCTTGTGTCTTTGGCATACATACAACAATGCTTTTCAACATCCTCATCCATAAAATTTAATGTTTCACAGCTAAATGCATAGGATAATACATTGTTATAGCAGAAAATATATAATATTACATCACATTTTGCAGGTGTACTGTATTTGCACAGTACACATACTACGTAGAGAAATGAGCTAAAATCTAAGCAATGCTGAACAAACACATTGCGCTCAAGTTGGTTCCTTTTTCTCTTTGACCGTTGGGCTATGATTGAAAGGGATAGGAGATGAGCTCTTCTCTACAATTTGGGCTAACCGTTTGATAGACCGGCCCATTAGATCTGAGACGCTCAATAACAGCCCAAGCCAAGCCCATATGTGTTATGTACCGTGTCTATCTCCCGCTCAATAACATTTCAACCGTTGGATTCATCGCTGTGGATAAATTTCAATCTCCTATCCCCATTGTAATGGAACCCACCATAGCAAATTATCCACACCCTATGGCGCTCGATAATCCCATGTCCCCTGTCGGCGCACAATAGCTCGTCCCCCACTATAATGGATTGCTCGCCATGAGCGCGTGTCGCACGCGTGATCTCGACTCCCTCACGGACCTCCCATCCCCCTGTTGAATTCACCGTACTTTCTAAGAAATTTAAAAATCTTTTTGTTTTTTTTTTTCCACAATTTCTCACACTCATTTTCTTTTTCACAATCTGGGAAATCAGTGATGTATCATTTTGACCTCATTTTCTAGGGCTACGAATTGGCATTTCTGTCGCATTTGGATTGAATCAGATGAATATGAGCTTGGCTGGATCGCCTTTGTATCGATTCCAGATTGTTGTATTGTTATATAGAATATTTTCTCGGATTCCAAATGATCTGGAATTTTAGAGACATTTACGAGCACATTAGCTCAGGAAGTAAGCTCAACATATTGCATTTAAAACCCCCTTGCATTCAATTTTACTTCTGAATCATATTTGTAGACAAGTTTTCATAGAAAGAAATATGCCATTCAATTCTGGTTATATGCGTTGTGGATGATGAAATACGAATTGACATATTCTGGGATTGATTATTATTTGTTAGTTTGTTAGAGCTAATTATACACATTTAAAACGCTGAGTTGTAAATGATTTTCCTGACTCTGGATATTTTCTTGCTATTTTTCATCAAAGGATGTTATAGGATACTGAGTCTTATAGGTTTGTACTGTAGCAAACATATTAATACATTGCTGAAATGGCAGTAAAGCCTACCATTGGATACACCTCTTATTTATGTGAAGAAAGAAAGTTGTAGGTGAGGTGAGTAAATGAAAGAAAACTAAAGTGAAAGTGCATTGTTATTCGCTACAGGAGAAGAATGAGAAAACTGAAAGGTATACCTGCTAAAAAAAGATTTAAAAAAAAAAAAGGACTTAGCTGGGGTACATATACAGAAATACTAAAAATTGATCTTTTTTCCTTTGATTTTACTTCAGTAATGATTTTGGTTTGGTATTGAGGTAGCAGTTAAATTTTGTGCAGGTCATATAGTTCCAAATGCAAATTCTGTTTGCTATTTGAGCTAGCGATTGAATTATGTGCACGAATCATATAATTTCTGCCTCATTCATCTACTGTGGGAACAATGTCTGAGTTGAGAAGTTTAGTTAAAGAAACTTCTGATAATGGAATGGATTCATCTCCAGATGATATTGGCACTGTTGAGGAAGTGCCAGAGGAAACAATTTTGTCCAGACAGACTTCTGTTAACCTTGTCCCATTTGTCGGTCAGAGATTTGTTTCTCAAGATGCTGCCTATGAATTTTATTGCAGCTTTGCAAAACAATGTGGCTTTTCAATCAGACGTCATCGCACTCGAGGGAAAGATGGTGTAGGTAGGGGTATTACAAGAAGGGATTTTACCTGTCATCGTGGTGGATATCCACAACTTAAGCCATCTGATGATGGGAAGTTGCAAAGAAACCGAAAATCATCTCGTTGTGGATGTCAAGCATATATGCGGATTGTCAAAAGGGCAGATTTTGATGTTCCTGAATGGCGCATCACCGGTTTTAGCAACAACCACAATCATGAGCTTTTAAAAGCAAATGAGGTGCAGCTGCTTCCTGCTTTTTGCACCATGACTGCAGATGATAAGAGTCGGATTTGCATGTATGCAAAAGCAGGGATGTCAGTGCGGCAAATGTTAAGATTAATGGAGCTTGAGAAGGGTGTGAAACTAGGCTGTCTACCTTTCACAGAGATAGATGTCAGAAACCTGCTACAATCTTTTAGGAATGTGGATCGAGATAATGATGCTATTGACCTTCTCAAAATGTGCAAGGACAAGAAGGATAAAGATCATAATTTTAAATACAACTTCCAGATAGATACAAATAACCAGTTGGAGAATATTGCCTGGTCATATTCTTCTTCAGTTCGATCATATGAGGCTTTTGGAGATGCTATTATATTTGACACAACACACAGATTAGATGCCTATGATATGGTTATGGGAATTTGGCTTGGAGTGGACAATCATGGAATGAATTGCTTCTTTGGTTGCGTACTCTTAAGGGATGAAAATATGCAGTCTTTCTCCTGGGCGTTGAAGGTAAAAACATTACAATATCAGTAGGCTCATATTTATTAGTTTTATTCTCATATCTTTTTCCTTTTCTCCCCTCCTTGATAAGTTTACCCCTTTTCTGTTTTTTAAAACAGACATTCTTGGAATTCATGAATGGAAAGGCTCCGGAAACAATCTTAACTGATCAGAACATGTGGCTTAAAGAAGCAATTGCTATTGAAATGCCAAGGACCAAACATGCTTTTTGCATTTGGCATATAATTGCACGGTTCTCTGATTGGTTTTCTGTAGTGCTTGGGTTACAATACGATAAATGGAAGGCTGAGTTTCATCGGCTTTATAATTTGGAATCAGAAGAGGATTTTGAAGTGGGGTGGAGGGAGATGATTGATGAATATAGGCTTCAAGGAAATAAGCATGTTGTCAGTTTATATGCATTACGTACGTATTGGGCTCTGCCGTACTTGAGATGTTACTTTTTTGCTGGAATGACAAGTACAATCCATTCAGACTCCATAAATGCCTATATCCAACGAATTTTGAGTGCTCAATCTCTTCTTCATAACTTTGTAGAGCAGGTCGGTTTCGCTTTTATTATAATTATTATTGTTGTTAATTTTACAAGCTCACATATGTTTCCTCCTATGCAGATGGCTTCAATTGTTGATTTTAAAGATGAAGGAGGAGCACAACAAAAGATGCAAAGGAAGGTCCACAAAGTCTCCCTCAAGACTGGTTCCCCAATTGAGTCACATGCTGTAACTGTTCTTACATCATATGCTTTTTGCAAACTACAGGAGGAGCTAGTGTTAGCACCGCAGTATGCATCTCTTATGTTGGACGAAACTTACTTTATTGTGAGACACCACACAGAGATGGATGGAGGGTTCAAAGTACTCTGGATCCCTCATGAGGACTTTATTAGTTGTGACTGCCATCAATTTGAATTTTCAGGCATAATTTGTCGTCATGTTCTTCGTGTCCTCTCGACGAACAATTGTTTTCACATTCCAGACCGATATCTGCCCATCCGTTGGCGCAATGTGTCATTAACAAAACCCTTCCAAGGCGGGGAACAATCTGAAAAAGTTCAGTTGTTACAGTCCATGGTTTCAAACATTATCACAGAATCAGTTGAAACGGAAGAGCACCTTGATTTTGCTTGTGATCAAATCTCCATGGTTTTATCTCGTATTAAGGAATTTCCAGGGTCAGGGGATTGTGCTAATCATATGGCTTATAATAGCAATAGGCCACCATCTGGGTCGTTAATTCTTCCAGAAGTTGAAGATTCTGGTGGCATTGTCCAAGGCTTTGCTGCTGGGAACTCCCACGAGTCTATATCCTTGGGAAAGCTGAAGGAGAGAAGATTGAGAGAGGGGATGGACATCTTTAGGAAGCGACGCCGCTGCTCTGTCCCCTGCTGTGGGCAGTTTGGACATGATGCAACTGATTGCCCAATGATTGGAGATGGTAGTCTGAGTGGAGATGGGTTAGGATTCTTATAAATTAATTACTTAGTAGATTGCTGGAGAGTTGGGGATACATATTGTATTGTGTTGGTTACATGACTGCTTTCATTCGTTTATATATATTAGAAAATTTCAGTCCGTTTTGCCTTCTTTCCTTGTTAAGTCCTTACATTTATAGGTGAATTCCATAAGATTTCGACTTCTCTAGCATTAAAGTAAGAGCCTCTTCCGTGAAATCACCATGCAGCTTGTTTTATATAATGAAATATGTAACTAATAAGTTAATCTGAAACCCCAAAGCTTTTGTAATTTTGAGAATGAAAGTCATTCAAAATGTCAATGCTAGATTTCATTTACTTATACATGGTAACAAAGATACATAGATATGTATATATATATAGTACAAGGAAGGCAGAATAGAGAATACATGCATTGAGATGAGGGACTGAATGAGCTTCTTCCTCTAGTTCTTTTCTTGTTCAGCAGCCAATGAAACTTTACTTAACCTACTTGGTTGTGTTTTGGCATCATTGGTTCTGCTTCTGCCTCCACTGCGGCTTCTTGAACCGTAGACTGCTCTGTGGGCAAGTGCTTTTCCAAAGTGAGTCTGTTCGATGGAATTGTCTTGGTTGCTTACACTGTGTGTGTCTGAAACCTCAGCATTTCCCTTCTCAGTAGCCATCTCTACCGTTAACCCCTCCTCTGACTGGAAGAGGGACTAGTCGCTGCGACAATGTGTGCACGCAGACAGGGGTGGTGGTTACTGGCTTGCTTTATATTGCTTTTACAGGAAAAGTACATTAATTTAACAATAATAAATCTTATCGATTTAAGTTCTGAAATCTAGATTAGGGGTTCAAGAGTTATAAGTTAAAGTTGTCTGTGGCCGAAAGAGAACCTGGTTTTACTCTTCCATTCTATGTATATTTCTTTAACAAGAAGAAACCAAATATACCAAAGCAGCGAGTTCTTTCTACTTTTTGTCTCAAATGAACACCCATTCTCCTGAAAAAATTACTATTTTTTCTTTTCTTAGCCCGTATCCAATGCCAGGAGTGAACTCTTTTATTGCCATTCAAATCCCTGTCAAAATATGGGCATTTATTAAAACTTTCAGTTTGACGAATCCATAAAGGTTATTTGTAATAGGGATGAGTTCACTACCCCACCAACTGTTACTTCTTTCTCTCTGCCTCGTGAAACCGTCGACCGCTTTATGCTACAAATAACAACAATCGTATCGACAACTCCATACCAATTTTGGAAATCTTTTGGTAGAGTTATTCTACCATCTCCATCTCCTTTCTTAAATACTGTGAATGCATGGACTCAAATATAGTTTAGATTGTAGATTTCTTAAGTAAATGAATTATATATATATATATATATATATATATATATTAACCAAAGCAATGACAACGTTCTCACTGCAAAAAATAAAAAGTGGAATTACAGTTGGATATGATCATATAAGGATTGGTATTCTTTTGGTTGAGAATATCAGTTGAATGAAGATGCCAAGAATTCATAAGAGGGACTAGGGAGGGCTAAGTTCTAGGCCATGTGAAGTGTCTTTAGCTTTTGTACTAATTATTAACTTTGTGGTTTTCTCACAGTGGCTGCTAAAAGCTAGAAGCTGCCATACGTATGACAAAGATCTATATCTTCTCCCTCTTTCTTTTTGTTCTTAAAGGGAGTGACGCAATGGTCTGTTGTATCAAATATGTCATCTAGTCTTAATCTCAAACACCTTTTGCTCACAAAGTTTACAGTCTGAATGGCTTAAGCTTGAAACAATCACCATGTCAGGTCTCCATCATAGGCAACTTCACACACACAGCCTTTGACCAAGTCACAACCCATGGGACCTTGGCCAACCAATTTCGCAATAATATATATATATAATCCCAAATCAAGCCTCTGCTTGCCCCCCACTCACTTGGATCCAAGCAACTAATTGCTTGGAGCCTAAAAAGAAAGGGACAAAATGAAGCTTGCGGAAGAAGCTATCTATATACTACGTAATTTTTCTTTATATTATAGGGTATTGCAGCAATAGCTGATAAATTACACACATTTTCTTGGGTGTTTATACTGTGTAATTTATCGTTGTGTAAGTGTATCTATCAATTTATGCAATAGTATAACATATCTTTATACATTTAGTGGCCTTTTCAACGATGTTGATTGTTGCCAAATATGTACGAGCGGAATAATTTAATCTAAAACACTTTTCCTAAAGCAGAATACTAGCAGATATTAGCAGACGTTTGATTAATGAAATAACTTTTAAGGAAAAGAAGAGGCGAGGGCAGGGACTGCTCTAGAAATAACTATGATATACCTATAGAAAACGCTGACAACCACATAAAGCATACAATTTAAAGGTTTAATTATGTAAAAACTAAAAATACAACACTGCTCGAAGAAACATAACGCTAGTGATGTACATGTATCTGTTACAAATTTACAATTTTATGTATATGCCTTTGATGTGAAGGAACCCAGCAAAAAGACACCAGAAGAGGATCTCAAGTATTACGAACACTAGGGTACCCCAGTTCCCGGAGTTAAGTATGGTCCGTAATAAATTCTCTGTGCCATCTACCTGTGAAAGCCCTAGTTAATTGTTAAATCGAATCAATCAAGGCACCACCATCATGGAATCATGAGCCAAGTTCATAATGCAAATGAAAAATCAAAGTTAATCTCGTTTCGTGAGGTCCATCACAGTAATTTACATGTGTATGCAAGCTTTCAGCATTGAATTATACTGACTTGTTTGTTACGAAAGAGAACTTACCAAGTTGTTTTCGGGTGTCTTCCAATAGAAACCTTGCAAAGCAGCTGGGAAAAGCTCACAAGCAGCCAAAGCATATACAACAAGAGCATTCATCCCCATCCATTCAAATAATATCGTGGGCTTTCTAAATTTTTTTACATCGACCTGCATGGCTTGCCAGAACATTATCAGTCATTTTACAAGTCAATGTATCACAGACACACTTATTGAAGATCATAAGCATATGCTCAACTGCGATTTGTAATGTTGCACTTGTAATTCTCATCAACACCCAAGAAGAGAGGATTAACTTACGATGTAATAGATAATGGTTAGACACAAGCCAGATGCTCCAGCTGTGATGCATGTATAGCTCAAAGTGTACAGTGGTTTACTGAAAGGAATACCTGTCATATGGTACCATTACCAGCACAGAAGCAGAGTGAGATTTCCTCAAGAGAAAAGGAAATGAGAAAAGGTGAGAAAAAAACGAAAAAAAGAAAGAAGTGAGCTAGATTTTATGTTTTAGAGAATACCTAGCATCTGCAAAATATATCCCAACAAGAGAAGAAATATTGAAAACAAGGAACACAAAAGTAGCCTCTCTCTTTGGCCCTACAACAAAATATATGGTTAGCAATATGAAACAATCTAGCAATGTTCCTCAGAAAGATCTGTCTGAGAACATGACACACATTTTCACCAACTCAAGATGATTAGCTTTCAATTGCATACATGTTGTAGTGCAATAAGGAACATCGTACCTTTAAATGCACAAGTATGTGTCCATATTGCAATCCCAGAAAACATGTAATGGAAGCCATCAACGAACTGGAAATTTCTCAATAAACAAATTAGAAATCAACTACAGTTACCTATCAATTAGTATCACATAAATGAATCTTGGTCAATAATAAATGAGGCCCACTTTTCTTGGAGGCTCGGATAGCCTCCCTTATTGCCCCACAAACTATGCTAAATTTATAGTGGGACAAGATCTGTCCTCTTCATGAAAACAGTTGCAGTCCTTAACTGTGACAATTTTAATAGCAAGCTTTGTTTTTCGCTTGATAGGTCCTACAATCTGTACTCTCTTTTGGTTCTTATCATGATTAACACTTAACCATACCAGTGAAATCAATTTTATGACTTCTAATACAGGACCCAAATAACCATTTGAATAATAGAATATCTTAAATGAATGAAAACAGCTCTCTAACTTATGCACACCAAATTTCATTTAATACACTATGCATAGAAAATTCTGTCTATTATAGATTTGTAAAATTGAATCATACAGGAAATATAGAAAAAGGAAAAGGAAATACTGCAGTAATCAACCTTAAGAGTCCCTCAGGGTCAAATGGTGCGAGACACCAAGCAGGTGAATTTGTTGGCAGAGGTCCATAGTCTGGAGAATTAACACTGCATTCCTACGAATACAAGGAGATTTAGAGTTCTTTGAAAGTTAAATAAGATAATGCAATAAAGGGGATTCTATTAGTAATACATCAAAGAAGTCCAAGAAAGTAACCTTTGTCCTTCTATAGACAGGACGTTGATAAAGATGTTGTTCTCCTAGAATAGTTCGATCAATTAAGCCAACAGCATTGCAAGGAGGTTCAAGACTTCCCCTCACTTCACAATGAACCTGGAAAACATACACAGTGCTTCCAATTAGTTCCACCTATTAAAGGCGATGAATAAGCATGAGATAATAATTATTTCATTTATGTTAAAAAAAAATAAAATAAGGGAATACAAGAGAAACCAACTCATAACCAGAAATTTGTCCATGAGATAAAGTACGAGAGGGCAGGGAACAGGGAAAAAAAAGAAAAGAAACTCACAAGACTCAGCAGGTAAGGTGACATTTAGTACTTATTTGAGGATTGAAGACAATAATTATTTCATTTATGTTAAAAAAAAATTAAGGGAATACAAGAGAAACCAACTCATAACCCGAAATATGTCCATGAGATAAAGTACGAGAGGGCGGGGAACAGGGGAAAAAAAGAAAAGAAACTCACAAGACTCAGCAGGTAAAGTAACATTTAGTACTTATTTGAGGGTCGAAATATTTTCATTCTCATGAAAACATGTGATACATGAACGCTGGATATCATATAAGATGTATGACTTCACTCACAATTTGAGTATCCAAAGCATAACCAGATACATTCACAATTGGAGCTGCAAATTTCCAGCTTGGAACATAAAGGCCATATGACAGAAGCATGTAAATTGAGCACAGTAAGATAGCAAACAACCTGCATTACATGGAAAAAAAAAATGAAAACCCTGAAATATAAGGGTAAGAAAGAAACAAATACATATGTACACTTGGAGGGTGATCTGCTGCATGTAATCGCATAAGAGCAAATTGCAATGTTGGTGTCTTGCATGTGCAGGATGTTGCAACTTGCTACAGATCACCCCTCACATGTATACCAGATCATAAATCAAAAGTATGTCTCCCAATCCAATATCTTTTAAAAATGAAGGCATGTCAATGAAAATAAAAAATGGGGTGCTTGCATGTGACAAATAAAAGCATCATCAATATTTAATAGAACTAACCACTGAATGTAGTACTTCCTCATAAAAGCCACTGGTGAGTCCACTGTGATTTTGCTAAGAAACCAGATCTCTGAGATTGAAGCCAACAGATACCCAATTGATATCCTCTGTAAATGACATTTTCAAAATTTCAAACCGCATAGCAGGCCACAACACTTTAAATATAAAAACAAATTTAAACTGGAATTTCAACAATGTTACCTGCAAGACACCTAGCCAGCGTAGCTTGCGTAGATCAACTCCATATGTCAAATGGTTACGCCCGTGGAAAAACCCACCTAAGCATACATTCCAGAAAGAAAATAAAGTGCAAATCTTGATTGACCACAGTGCAGATGAATTAAGGTACTTACTACAACTAGCACCCCTCATAACTATTCAAGACGCTTCAAACAACTAGCAAAAGTTATTTATACCAAGATAGCCAAATGACATTACAGTACTTTTGAGCTAACGCAAACGTTATTTATACCAAGATAGGCAAATGACATTACAGTACATTTGAGCTAACGAGTTTAAGTTCGTCATGAGCTAATAAAATTTTAGTTCCTGAGGAAAGAGAGCTCCTTAAAGTAGAAAAGCTACACACCTTGCAGTAACAAACCAAAGAGAAAGAGATTGACTGCTCTGAGCATGACTTTTTTCATAGCAGTTGGTTTGCTGGATATTTTCTGCGTGTTAACCCAAACAATAACTAGAGTCAGCTTAATGACTAGTTTGTATTTTGTTCCAAGCAAACACCAATCAGCTGCAGCAAGCAAATTGATAAATTTCTGGGAGAACTTTCAAGCAGCTACATATAATACCACTAATACTACTATTATGAGCACAGAGAGTAAGATAGAGATATATAAAGTGTGTACCTTGAAAACTAAACTGATAGAAACACCAACCCCGAAAAGAAAAAAGGGCATCACAAAATCTGCAAGTGTTACACCTAACCATGGAGAGTGATTTATTGATGGGAAAGCTCCTCCGGCATCATCCACTAAGATCATTAACTGGGCTCAATAATTAATCAAACAATTTAAATTATATTCCAATTTTCTGCTCTATTCTTACGAAATTCAGAGAATTGAATTGGAAGAGGAATATTATAGGAATTTGGAATTACCGCGACTGTGAGGCCACGGAACACGTCGAGAGAGACGAGACGTTGTTGATTCTGATTGGCGGGTTTGAGCACCGACCCATCATCATCTGGACAGTCCGGTGTTGAACACGGAGCCGAAGACTGGCGTAGAAGAGGCGCACTCCGCTCTTCCACCACTTCGATCAACGTTGACATTTTTTTTTCCCTCGCGCGAATAATACACGACGCTCCGATTTTGCTCCACCCAGATTCCCAACGGAAACCAGACAGGAGGGCTATTTTGGTCTTTCACATTTACTTATTTTTTTTATTCTTCATTTTTCAATGTGGAGGTTACACCTTGTAGGACCCTTTTTAATATTAAAAAGGAAATAAAAGAAAAGAAGAAGAAATTGTACGCCAAATATTTTATTGGTTTTCTTAAAATAACATTTTTAAATATTGCTAAACTTTTCAGATCATGAACCATACAAGCACACCCTAAATTCGAGTAAAAGAAAAATTGAATACTTATTGTAGTTTCTTCTAGAGAGGAGAAAAAAAGTAAAGGGTCTAGCATAATGATCATCCAATTTATTATTATTTGAAGGTCCAATGCGTTATTAAAAATTTACCCTATTACACGATTCTAAGATGAAAGAAGAAGAAGAGAAAATACACGTATAATTGAATTGGGCAACTTTGCAATCTCTCTATATATATATATATATATATATATATATGTACGTATATATTATATAAATGTATGTGCATGTAGATTACGTCAAAATTTCAATTTTTCAATATCACTCTTTCAATAAATTTCTGCTGTCTTCATTTATTCTTTCGTTCAGGCATTGCATACAAAGAAACTAAGGAACACCTATCTCCTTTCCATCATCATCTCAATATTTAAGTACAGCGAATTCTAAGTATCCTTGGACATCCCACTGCTTTTATAAAGCTTACCCAGTTTCTGTGCAGCAGTAGCCAGAGTGCTGTCACTTTTACAGAAAGCAAATCTGATGTATCTCCTGTGGTAGCTACAATCTTCCTTAGGAACCTTATCTGATAATAAGTTTGCATGAAAAAACCCACAGCCTGGCACAGCTACAACCCCTGCTTCTTGTATTAATTCCTTAACATATTCTACCTGAAAAGCAAATTGACTCATAAACTTATTGCAATACTGTTGTTTAAGAATCAAAAGGCGTAATGAAAAATAAAAATGCATTATGAATTGTGAAAATGAATGGACTAACAGAGTAAAATCTTACATACATCAGAGAGTGCGCAATTTTCAGGAAGCTCTGCAAATAAAAAGAAAGAACCTTCTGGCTTAAACTGAAACTTAAAACCAATCCCGGCAAGCATCTTGATCATGAAGTCTCTTTTTGATTCATAATCCTGAGTATCATCCAGAACAGTTCGCAATGTTAAGAAATATAAGTAAACAAATTGTTGTGCACATTACAATCACACACAGACAAAGTAGGATCAAGTCTTCGCTCTCTGGACGCCTACTTTTTTCAGCGATTCAAAGTATTCTGGGGCACTTCTCAAAGCAGTCAATGCAGCTTCCTGGAAAGGTGCTGGAGCAGAATCTGTAATTTTAACATGAATGTTTCTGATTGCAGAAGCAATAAAAGCCGGAGCAATAGCCCATCCTACCCTCCAACCTGAAAGACAATAGAACAAAAATGTTGCAATCTGAGAGTCAAGAGAAGTGTGTGGTCTGAGACATTAGTACTGATGACAAGTAGAAATTTACAGAATGATCATATTCAGATTAAATTGATCTGGATGTTGGCCTTGACCTGTCACACTAAATGTCTTAGATAAGGAAGACGTGATGATAGTCCGTTCTTGCATTCCCAGAAACGAGGCAAGGGATATGTGTTTATTATTGTCAAATGTTACATGCTCATAAACCTGCACAAGGAAGACAAAAGGTAATTCATCTTCTTTTTTTTATTATGAATTTCAGTCAGAAATATCCACAATTTTGGTTATGATAAGCAAAAATAAATGTCATACTTCATCTGTTATAGCTAGACAATTTCTGACGCGGCATACTTCAGCAATAATCTCAAGTTCATCTTTAGTGAAAACTTTTCCAGTTGGGTTCTGAGGACTGTGTGCAAAATTATATTTTATTACATTTCAAATTCGTGCTCCATATGATAATTAATCTTAGAGGAAGTTGCAAACCTGTTCAAAACTATAGCTTTGGTCCTCCCAGTTAAAGACTTCATAAGTTTGTCAGGATCCAAGGTCCAGTGAGGTGGGTCGAGAGCCACGTATACCTGTCAGGTCCATTTTGTTTCAAGGATTTAAATGATTATATATAACTTCAGATTTTGGTTAGACTAATCTATTGACAAGAAGCAAATCTGACATCTTTTCATATTAACACAAACTCTAACTTCTATGGCTGGTACTTACAGGATTGCCGCCTGCCATGGTGATACAACCTTCGTATGTTTCATAACAAGGGTCAAACAGTACAACCTCATCGCCCTTGTCTATTACTGTCCAAACATATAACAGGGCAAGCAAGCAAATGAAAAGTAAAATAAAGAATCAACGTTAAATAAACAACGAACTTGAAGAGTGATCCTAATTAAACAATTCAAAAGAAGCTTACTTGCAAATACTGCAGCTGCAAATGCCTCAGTTTGGCCACAGCAAATAGCTATATCAGTAAGGGAGTTGATGTCCAAGCCATGCATTTTCTTCACCATCTCTGCCAAGTGGTCGCATATTCCTTGAACATGCCTTACAATCCCATGCAATGCAATCGTTAAGCTGAGCCACACCGAGTTTCAAGCTAATCATGCATAGTCGTTATGCTTCTAAAGTAAAACTAATTAGCCAACCTGTACTGATTGAAGTCGGAATTAATGGCGGCAATAGCAGAGTCTTTGATATGGGTAGGCGCTGGAAAATCTGGAAAGCCTTCGGCGAGATTGATGGCGTTGCATCTCTGAGCAAGATGCGAGAGTTCTTGAATGGGTGACGCTGTAAATGACTTTGCTACCGAAGATAGCTTCTTCTCCATTTCTCTCCTTCCTTATCTTCTGGGTATTAATATTCTTTTCATTTCTTAGTAAAAATTAAAAAGTTAAAACCCGGTTAAATAGGCCGACCCGAATAATCCCGAATGCCACGCAAATAAATAACACACTGGCATTTTTTTTTTTTTATCAAATTCAAAATCGCCGGCGCTTCCGTAGGCCAATTTCCCCCCAAACAAAAGAAAATTAAAAAAAGGTAAAAAATACAAAGCCAATTTCCCCAAAGCCTTTAGCATTCCACAATCAAAACCAGTCACTCTCTGCCTCACTTTCACTCCCTCGGCTTTACAGTCTCGCTCTCCGTTTTATTTCGTTCTCTTTCTGTCGCGTCGCTTGCGAGTTTGATTACAGGAACCATGTCTCTGAGGCCGAACACGAAAACCGAGGTTCGCCGGAACCGGTACAAGGTGGCGGTGGACGCCGAAGAAGGTCGTCGTCGTCGGGAGGACAACATGATCGAGATCCGCAAGAATCGTAGAGAGAGAGCCTGCAGAAGAAGCGTCGAGAAGGCCTTGTCCCTTCCTCCACAATCACCGCGACAAACTTCTCCTCAGCCTCCGGAAACAAGGTTCTCTTCTCATTTATCTTCCTTCTTCTATTTGATCATAATCGTCATTGCAAGGTTTATTGTAAGTTTACTGGTTTTGCTTTAATTTGTTGAATAGCTTTCGTTTTGTGCTTTTCTGTTTACAATTAAAGTTGATCCGCCTCTAATAAGACGGTGTTTGACCTTTCTATGTTTCATTGCTATGTTATTATTTTTCTCATTGTTATACATTGAAATGAATGGAGCCAACTTACGTATTTCTAAATCCAATCGCAGTTAGAAAATCTTCAAGCTGTGGTTGCTGGCATTTGGTCCGAAGATAGGAGTCTGCAGCATGAGGCAACCACTCATTTTCGAAAGCTTTTATCAATAGGTTGGATCTGTGTTGAAACGTTTTTTTTTCTTTTTCTATTATTGTTATTTATAATTTTTGTGCAAGTAGTATATTAGTTTTCTGATTCTGAAGTTTTGGCCAGAACGCAATCCTCCAATCGATGAAGTTATACAATCTGGTGTTGTTCCTCGATTTGTGGAGTTTCTGGCGAGAGATGACTTACCACAGCTTCAGGTTTGTATTTGTGCTCTACTTTTTTGTTCAATTTCAGCTTTGGATTTTTTTTATGAAATTTTTTTTACTACTTTTGTCAGCTTTTGCTCTGTCCTTTTATTTTTTTTTGCTCTGTTCAGTTTGAGGCTGCTTGGGCTCTCACGAATATTGCTTCTGGGACATCAGAAAACACTGGGGTTGTTGTTGATCATGGAGCTGTCCCAATTTTTGTAAAGCTTTTGAGCTCTCCCGCTGATGATATCTGTGAACAGGTATATGCTATAATGCAGCCATGCCTAGAATCAAACGCAAAGTTTTGCATTTGGTTAGTTGCATAGACATGTGTATCCCCAAATACATAGATTCTATTGGATATTAGGCGGTTATATGCCATGGGCTTCTTGTTGATCGACTACTGATATAACCACTTGGTGATTCATAGGTTGTTTGGGCATTAGGAAACATTGCTGGTGATTCACCTAAATATCGTGATCTTGTCCTTGGCCATGGCGCCTTAACTCCACTGCTTTCTCAGTTTAATGATAATGTGAAGATTTCTTTATTGAAAAATGCGACATGGACATTGTCAAACTTCTGCAGGGGAAAGCCTCAGCCTTCCCTTGAGCAGGTTGAACTTTCATAATGACTTGTAGGTTTATGAAATTTCTTTGAGCAGGTTTAATTTAATTTTTCTTTTACTGGAAATAGTGATTACTAACAGCCTTATGCCTTTGATATGCAATATGCCAGACAAAGCCTGCCCTTCCAGTCCTTGAGCAACTTGTACAGGTTAATGATGAGGAAGTGCTAACAGATGCTTGCTGGGCACTATCTTATCTTTCAGATGGCACCAATGATAAAATCCAAGACGTTATTGATGCAGGCGTCTGTCCCCATCTTATCAAACTTTTACTGTGAGTATGAATTTTCTGTATTAGTATGCTAATTTTGTCTGAAAATGTAACACATCCTTTTGTTGTGTAAGTTGAGTATTTCAGAACCCTCTTCTTTTTCCCTCTTTCTAGCCATCCATCTCCAACCGTGGTCATTCCTGCCCTACGCGCAGTTGGAAACATTGTTACAGGGGATGATATGCAAACTCAGGTATTCCCCATTAAATGTATGTGATGAAATGTTAAGTCATTCTTTTTCAGTAGACATTACCAAAAACTGTATGTAAATGTGATAAACACATGAATAACAAAATTTTTATTGTCAGTTGTAGAAAGAAGGCCATAATTTCTTTTTACAATTGATTTTAGACAAAAATCCAAATGTGTGAGGTTTACCCATCAGAAATGTTTTTCTCAAACAAATTATTCATTGGTACTACAATTTCATATTATCGTTTCAAGTGCACACTATAACTACATGCTTCCTATTTTACTGAAATATTTGCTTACCTTCTCCCTTTTAATATCGTGTTATCATTTTTTAGTTATGGAGTCGATATTCTTTCTGCATTAAGGTTTTTGAAGGCCTGTTTCTGTGTGTGAGACGCCCTTCTGTACAAATATTCTGATTTTTAGGATACCATAATTTCCATCTTGAACCAATAGTTTGATCATTCCTAATTTTCTTTAATTCAGTGTATAATAAATCATCAAGTTCTTCCACCCCTTTTCAACCTGTTGACACAACATTGTAAGAAGAGCATCAAGAAGGAAGCTTGTTGGACCATCTCAAACATCACAGCTGGAAATGTAAATCAGATACAGGTAGGCAGATATATTTTTCTGTGACAAACAATTCCTTAATGAGCTTTCGAGAACGTATGACTTCAAAAATGTCTATGCCAATAATTTGCTATAAACTGAGAAGGGCTATGGTTATGTTGACGGTTAATAATCTCCTTTTATCTGTTAGTTGAACTTCATGATTTTGAGGTACACAATTTTGCCAATTTTGCAGGCTGTAATTGAGGCTGGTATTATTCCACCACTAATCTATCTTCTTCAAAATGCTGAATTTGAAATAAAAAAGGAAGCTGCTTGGACAATTTCAAATGCAACGTCTGGTGGCTCACATGAGCAGATCAAGTATATTACTTCTTCAAAAACATTTAGACATTTGTCCATATATACTAATATACATCTGTAGTCTAGGTTTCGTCTTACACCTAAAGGTTGACTCCATATATTTCTGGTAGATACTTGGTGAGCCAGGGGTGTATAAAGCCATTATGCGATCTCCTTGTGTGTCCTGACCCGAGAATTATCACCGTTTGCTTGGAAGGACTTGAGAATATTTTGAGGATTGGGGAAGCTGAGAAGAATATGGGTAACACAGGAGATGCAAATTTGTATGCCCAGTTGGTCGATGATGCTGAGGGGTTGGAAAAGATCGAAAATCTTCAGAGTCATGACAATAATGAGATATATGAGAAGGCAGTGAAGATTCTCGAGACATATTGGCTGGAGGAAGACGATGAACCAGTGGCGCCACCTGCTGATACTTCCAATTCTGGTTTCCACTTTGGAGCAAAAGAACAACTCTCTATTCCTTCTGGTGGATTCAACTTCGGTTGAAGGTATGAACCCTCTCCACCTAACGCTGGTGTGTATATGATATGCATTTTTCTATACTGGTGTCTTCATTCTTTGCCCGACCTACTTTTTATGCGAACATAATCTTTTACCTTCTGTAGAGCTTAAAACGACATCATGGCTGTCAAAAAATGTTTACACAGGCCCATTATGTACTTGAATTGTTGGTTTAAAGGGAGGGTTACCATAAGCAATGTTAACATAGCCATAGTGGGTGGATGGTGGCAATTTAAATTTGGAAAATAAGTTTGCATGCTGTTTAGATTTACGGTGGCGATCTAAACTTAGCAGATAGCCTAAAATGGCAGCTTGTGTGACAATGAGGTTTTAGATTATGGTAAGTTACATTCGGATGCTACAGTTTTGCAGATAGCCTAAAATGGCAGCTTGTGTGACAATGAGGTTTTAGATTATGGTAAGTTACATTCGGATGCTACAGTTTTGCGCAGGGTAGGGCATGTTATGAGGTCGGTGACAGCCCACAGCAGGTTTAAATAGTTAAATGCCTTTCTGACAGAAAAATAAGTACCCCTTTATTTATTTTTAATCTTTTATTTCCCCTACTTGGAGAATGTGGGTTGATATCATGGTCTATGATCATTGTGATACATGTCTGCAGGCTTTTGGGTGGCGGTGGATTGATGTTTAGATTCTTGGGCCTTCCCTCTGAATGATTCAGTAAGAAAGGAGGTTACGATTCTATTAGTTTTGTTTCATGGATTGGATCCTGTTGGGGGTCCAGATTCAGGTACGTTGAAGGGATTGTGGATCAAACCGACGTTACTTTTCCGTTGACCTCAACATTGAAAAAGGAAATGAAAACGAAAGCCATATTAAACTTGTATTAATATGAGAACGAAATTTATAGTGCATATATTGGTTATCTCGTCATTTGGCTTGCAATTTTGTCAAAAAGTTCTCTTTTAAATTGTTTAATGAAGCATCATATCATTTAAAGCTACAATTTTTTTTTTATAAGAACCCGTGTTGCATTCTTTCAAGTGTTATTATCATTAAAAAATTGCCAAAGTTAATTAAAGTGACGCAAAAACAATAGGTTAAAAAGCAGTGTGATGCTTTTTATTTTTTAGGACAGGTAAAACTTTCTCATTATATGTTTGTGTAGAATAAAAGACGGAATGCGATACAAGTATATTTTGCATTTGTTAGCTATAAATTTTTATGTTTCATTAAATAAAAAAATAAAAAAGAGGGAAAAAAGCTATAAAATTTTCTTATTTTGAAATTGAAATTTAGGCAGGTTTTTTGTTTCTTTGGTAGAAAATTAGAACTTAGGCTGGTGAATCTAAAATGAGACAAATTAACAGCTGTCCTCTCAGAAACTCGCCATCTAGCAAGAGTTCAAGTTTACCAATTTACCCCATTAACGGTAAAGTCTAAGAAGGCGAAACTGCCCGTCTTTGTCATCTACGTAGTCGTTAAAATGGGTCCAGAGGACGGGTATACCCATAAAAGTACAAAAAAAAAAAAAATACATACACAGAATAGAGAGGAAACAGCTAGGAAGCAACCCGATAAGCGATAGGAACATATATTTTAATATGGGGCTGTGGCTGCCCCACCCGTGAGTCGTAGGAGCGCACTGGATAATTTAGACAGGTGGGGAACTGTTTTGTCTCCATCATTCTAATTTCTTTTCTAGATGAGCGATATATAAATACATATATATATATATATATATATATATGGGCCTGTGGCTGCCCCACCCGTGAGTAGGATCGTACTGGATAAGTTACACAAGCGGAGGACTGTTTTGTGTCCATCATTCTAATTTCTTTGCTTAAAACTTACCGTGCAACAGCGCAACTACCAAACTGTTGAAACAGATCGCTTCACGCTGCTTCTCGACTTGTTCAAGTTATCTTCAGTAGAACCAGTGAACACCACCACTAATTGGTACGTGAATGCCCAAGATGAAGAGCCAAATTTGTTCTTGGGGAGACGACGACTACGATTCGCCCAAATTCGGTTCTTTTTGCTGGTGGAGATCGGCTGCGGATTTCGATGAATGTGCCAAGCTCAAGTTTGGTCCCCTTAACGTTTCAGACCTCACGCCGAGGATTAGAGTGCTCAGAGAATTGGAGAGATTGGCTCTGGTTGCTCATGAAGGGCTTAGCGAGCTTCGACACAAGCTACTCGTGTATCGCTCTGGTGATTTCTGGATGCCCACCGGTGGTATCATCAAAGAAAAGATGGACATACCGCCACTCATCACTATTCTCCTGGCGGGGTTTTCTGGTTCTGGCAAGAGTTCGCTTGTGAACCTTATGTACAGCGTTCTCGGCCGGTCTGGACTCGTACCCTTCGCTGTCACTCAGACATCGTCCGGTAAGTTCATTGCAAAGACCATTGTATTGGGTATATTTTTATTGAATAATGTTGCATGTGATCCTCTGCCAACTAGGATTTCTCTGACATGAAAATGAGGGCATGACCTTAGCAGTTAATTGGTTTCAAAATTTCGTCTTGTAGGACATCCTTCTAATTATACTACCATGTTTCTGGAAGAACACAATGTGATGAGATCAACACAAAGTGGGTTCTGTGTGTTTGACTCGAGGGGATTTGATTACGACAAAATGGATGAGGGCCTGGACGAGTTGTCGACTTGGATGGATGATGGGGTTCACCATAACCAGCTGTGCTTAAGACCAAGTGACGATGCGTTAATCAAATATGACATAATTAATCTTATGTCAAGGTCGTCTTCAAAGTTTGTTGTTAGGAGAGTGAATTGTGCAATGGTGGTGGTTAACATAATGGAGATCTATAAAGCATTCGAAGCAGGTGATTCCAAGCCATTGAAGGCCACTAAAGAGCTGTACTGCCATCCTGCCTTTAGTAAATGCAGTGAGTTTCTTTTTTATCCTAACTCGTTTTCTTATTATCATTTTAGTGAAGTGACCATGAAGTTTGCTAACAACCAGAATTGGTGATTGGTTGAGCAGAATTTTACATGTGATGAATCATTATGTTGTACCACTTATAAATGGGCAATGTTATAAACATCCATTCAAAGACATGCAATGATCAAAAGTAGACCGTAGTTTAGGTTTTTTAGCTGACAAATTCATGTGTTTCACACTAAAGTTTTCTTTATTTCCCTATTTCTTTTTTTTTCTCTTTTTTTTTTTATACATTTATATTATGAAAAAAAAAGGAAGTTTCCTTCCATTTTGTCGTTCCCTCAACAGTGTGTGCTCACAGCAAAAGGAATTTCCTTTTTAGGCATTGATTTTACCGTCATTGGGATGGAAAGAAACAGATATAGGCTGTCAATTGTCTAGATATTTCTGGAATGATGTTCCCGTATCAATTTAGTCATTGCATCCCTTCTCATAGCCTTGACCGCCAAATCCATTTCCACACCTTGAAACTTTGCACTTCCTGTGTCATTCCTCTTCAACAGTCTATGGGATGCAAATCATTCTAGTGAATCCTTCTCTTCTGCTAGAAGTTTGTGTTCTTTTCGAATGCATTACATTTGATTCAATCCTGTAGGTTGTTTCAGTTGGTAAATGCTTAACCTTGCTGCTGATATTAAGACACTTCCGTAACACAGCTGTAAATCCTTCTCTTCTGCTAGAAGTTTGTGTTCTTTTCGAATGCATTGCATTTGATTCAATCCTGTAGGTTGTTTCAGTTGGTAAATGCTTAACCTTGCTGCTGATATTAAGACACTTCCGTAACACAGCTGTAATTTTAAATGTCTTTCTACTTGCGTGACAAAGCGAAAATAAGCACATGCATATAGAGAAGGTACGTAAGGTGAAATAATGCCTGTGCATCCATTGTAACTGCAGATGAGAACCTTATCTTGATCTTGACACATGGAGACATGTTATCAACCGAAGAGAGGATTGAAGGCCGGCTAAAAATATGCGAATATTTAGGTATATCTGAGACTTCAGGAGTTTATGACATAGTGTGCCTCACAGAGAATGGATTTCTCGCAGAAGAATCAGATCCAGTGTCAGCTTATGCTTTGGCAGAAGCTGTATACAGGGCATTGCTCATATCAGACAGGAGCCACCTACCAAAGAAAAACTTCCTAGATTCGGCAATGCCTATAATATCATGGCTCATGTGCTGTTTAGGTGCTTTCTTTGCTTTCCTTGCTGAGATCTGCTGCAAACTGGGCCACGTGGATGATAAACTGAAGCTGTGAAGTAGACTCTGCATTTGTTGTGTTAAATTGTGTAATATTGACGACCATTCTAGATAAGGTTATTCATGGCTCAAAATGGGCTAACTAATACGGTACTTTTAGCAAGATTTGGATAGATTTTAGATGCAGCTTTAACTCCCGATCTGTATGCTCTCACATGATCTTCTCTATATTTAGTTTTAGTAAGGAAGCTGTTCTGACTAATAATATATCTTATCTCAGCATGGGTTTGACATAGCATATTCCCAACATAGTGCAGAAATGTAACATTGCGGACTGCACCGTCCTAGGCATAGTTTGGTCTTATTGCAAAGTTGGTTTTGATTCGTTAATTAGGATGTAGAAAACGTTAGCTCAAGTTTACGTGTGTTTACAAAGGATAATAATTTTTATAAACTTGCAGATCTAAGCTCTGAATTGTGTCATTCTTGTAGCTGTATTTGGTATCAAGTTTAATTGGGTTTGGCAGTGGATCCATTTTCTTCTGTAAGTCATGGGTTTATGTATTATTTAATTAACATTAAAGATTGGAACCGGGCAGAGTGTGTTTTTTAAAAACGCATTATCTCAGAGTAAGCATATGGCTCACTTAACAGATCTAATTGACACTGCCATTTATCAAACTGGTTAAATTCACTAGTGGAGATTGTTCTGGACATGAGTTTATGTTATAGAGGTGCTGAAATACAACTCTGGTAAGAGCTCGATGCAAAAAGGTCTCAAATAATATCATCTTTGTTTAATATTAGATTTTATTTTCGAGCTAGAGTCACCCAAAGCAATTATTTTCAGAAAAAGTGGAAAAAATAAAAAAATCCTCTTAATGAACGAGTTTGGACAACAAGGACTCATGCTTCATCCATATATGTACTTGGTGTGAAAGAATGGATACCTAATTCCACTAATAAAACTTCATATTTGGAAATAATTGTGGGGTTAAGAGTTTAGAATTTCAATCATTCTGTCTCGCCATCTCTTCCTCTTTTCATTTCAGTGATAAAGTTTTGCAACTTTTGTTCTGTCTTGTAGTACTTTGGACCACATCCAAGAAAAGTTGCGACTAAAGAGGTCCCCATCTATGTGTTGGTGGTTCTACACCACTCGACTTTTAAAACCAAATAAAAGAAATGGCTGTCTGTTTTTGCAGATAAACCAGAATATATGGTCCGGGTTTCGTCTGTTATTGCATCTTTATTCACTCAGCTGCTTGCTTATTAATTTTTTATGTGTTTTTTTTAATGTATTTTTGAGTTCCTAATAGATAACAATTAATGGACTACAAATAATCCAATTGAGAACAGATAAGGAACTTAAACTTTATAAAACTTAAGGAAGATTAAATTAAAAGCAGTTTTCGACATTCCATATACCAGAAGAGGCGGCCAGATAGATGCTCCTCTAAACATCTAGACAAAGAGGATTGAGTCGTGAGGAAAAAACTCCAATTCACAAAACGTGCTATATGTATGTGTGTGTGTGTGTGTCTATATATATTTATATGGAGGTCAACGTTAATTCTCTCAGCCTCCATTCTATACTATTGTCAAAATCACATTGCATCATTTCACATTTGTAATACAATTTTACAATAGAAACAATTTATTTTTAACTTACAAAAAAGGAAAAAAAAAAAAAAAGCAATACTACTTGAAGTTAGCTCCCAGATAAGATTCGAACTGCCAGGTGGTGGGGATCCTGGGACAAAAAGAAACAAACCAGGGGGGTGTTTTTGTCCTTAAAGAATATTAGAGCTAGGGTTTTGCGTCTTCGATCCCCAGCTTTGTTACTTAAATTTTGGCCCAAATACATGTCCCTATATATATATATATATATATATATATATATACACACGTTGGTGGTAGTATATATAATGTTATAGTAGTTGTTTATTACTTGGTGCTTTTTTTGGTTGTCCCTCTGGCTTGCCAGGCAAAGTCTTCCTCGCTATTTATATGTAATAGGAGACTTAGAATCTTTGGTATTTATGGATCCACGTAATTAGTTCATGTAAAGCTAGCTAGTCAAGCCTCTGATCATCCCAAAACTTGTTTGTTTATTTTGTTAGGGAAGTGGTTGGTTAAATAACCGAGAGTATACCATCTCTCGGGCATTAATCTTTGCTTTGAAAAATTATATGCCTGTGTCCGTCATGGAGGATTAACAGTACTGAGAGGCGCAGGGATCAGAGTCAAAAGGTCATGAATATTAGCTCATCAACAAGCCTGCAGGCAAAAGATCCACTGAAAAGCTGTACAGGTTGCCAAACAACAAGAACCCCTCTATGGAGGGGAGGTCCAGCTGGGCCTCGGGTATAATATTATATCATTTATCAGCTTCTCCTTTTATCTCTCTCTTTATATATATGTGTGTGTGTGTGTGTGATTCCTAATTACGCATGGATGATCTGTTATATATATATATATATATATATTGATGACTAATTACTAAATCTGATTAACTTTTCTTCTCAGTCACTTTGCAATGCATGTGGGATCAGATACAGAAAGAGGAGGAGGGCTGCTCTGGGTTTGAACAAAGGAGATGAAGCAGATGATGATAGGAGTGAAAAGAAGACTATAATGAGCAGTAGCAGCAATAGTAATAAACTTGGAATGTCCTTAAAGCTTGGATTGATTACTATACAAAGAGATTTTGTGTTTGAGGAAAGCGTGTTGAAAGAGGAAGAGCAAGCTGCTATCATGCTAATGGCGCTATCTTGTGGTTCAGTAAAACAAGAGAGATACTGATCTATTTTACCCCTATTTTTGAATATCAATGCTTCCCTTCCAACTCCTTACAAGCATCCATTTTTATGCCCGGATGTCCTGAGGATATGTTGTGCAAGGAAAGGTGTAAAAAAAAGCGTCTGATATATTTAAATGATATTAAGAAAATAAGTACATTTGATTATGTTGTTGTTTTGTTGCATCCATTTCATCGATCTGCTACCTGGGAATCTTTTTCACCTGGCTGGATTTAAATTTTGTAAAATGGGCCTTTGTTGTCCCATTTCAGCTGACTGAATTTTATAGATGTCACTATTTCAACTACTATTTGAAGGTGATTTTTGGGTTATGTATATGCTCACTATTTAAATGGTAATGTCAGAAATCTCAAGATTCATATTATTAGCCAAAAATAAAAAGAAAAAGAAGAGGAATACCCAATTGTATGTTCCTTCTACATATAGAGCAGGAATCTTAATTGTTTATGTTTTATAAACAAAAGTGAAAATGAAAGCTTAAGAAACACTAAAGTGTTGACGGGTTCAGTTCCGATCCTGCTAGAGATTTCAAGCTTAAACAGGAACCAAACTTCTTCATGCTTCTATGCGTTTCTTTTCCCAAGATAGAGACACGAACGACAAGGGATGAGGGTGTGACACGCAAAGTACACGAATGCACCGTAAACTGTAGCCACGTCAGTGGTATGCCACGTGTCGTCGAAGAGAACAGCACCCTCCAGAGAGTTCCCAAGGTCTTTTCACACCACACTGTTGTCCGCTCTCTAAGTAATCAACCAAAAAAAATAGAAAGAGAAACTGAATAGCATCAAAAAAGCGAGAATGCAATCGAGATTGGCAATCCCAGCAAGACGGTCAACTTCCTTCTTCTCTTCTCAAGCCCTCCGACGAGGGCTGGCCTCGGCCGCCGCCAAACGGACCGCTGACCCCGCAGTTCATGCTGTAGATTATGGAGATGATCCTGCTTTATTTCCCGGGAAACCAGAAGTAAGATCTCTGGCTAATCTGAATTAATTAATAACCAAATTATGCATATTTAATCTTTTAATCTGGATTTGAATATATTACAATCGGGAGTTGGTAATTACATTAATAATGGCAGGAGTCGGCTGAGCCTAAACCTGCAAACCTAGAAACAGATGGCGCAGAGAACTACTCCAGACCCAGAAATAGTGCAAGTGGAACTGATCCACTCGCACCTCCTAAACCCCCACAAGCCACTTCCCCAAGGCTAGAGAGCACGGGAGTCAACCAGCCCTTGAACCCAACAGTTCAGCAAAAGCGAAGCCATGGCAGTAGTACTAGTACCCCACCTATAGATGTGACCTGTGCGGGGCTAGACGGCACGCCATGGCCGAAGGAGAAAGAAGAAAATAAGGGAGATAGAGAAGCACAGCAAGAGGATGACAACGACTACTACAAACACCACAAGGCGTCTCCGTTGTCGGAGATCGAGGTGGCGGATACCCGAAAACCCATAACCCGAGCAACGGACGGAACGGCGGATTATGGGAAGGGTAAAGATGTGATTGGGTGGAGACCGGAGCAGCTGGACACAGCTGATGAGGCGCTTAGTAGAGCTACCAAAATTTTCACCATGAATGCAATGCGTGCCTTCCCTGATCCTGATGCCCCTCACTCTCGTGCGCTTAGGTCTCTCCGTGGTGAGACCTTCTAAGACTCAATATTTGACCTGTAAACTTGCCTGCAATATTTTATTTCACCAATGAATGCGTTACGAGTAACATCTTTTAACTTCTTCATTCTAATTTTCTATCACTCAAAATCTTTCCGTCGTTTGAATTTTCTTTTATTGAGTCTCAGTGCTTAATTTCTACCAAAATAATTATTCCAGATTGAGTACGTTCAGTTTGTATAAAGTTACTAATAGGTAAATATTATATTTTTGGTGGTTAGAACTTAAAAAGCAAGTATTTACCTAAATAATTTTGCTGGTTAGTTATTTGCTTATTTAAATACAGGTGTATATATATATAGGAAAAAATTTGATTGGTTATTATATATTTTCTTTTTATAATATACCTTCTCAAATGAGAGAGGGTGAAATAATATTAAGGGGATGTGTAGGAAATAAAAGAGGTACAGAAATGGGAAAAACAATAAATCGAAAATAATAAAAAACGATCGTATGGTAGCGGACTTTTTCATGCATCCAGGTGTCTGTTTCCCACGACACGTAAGAACAACCTAAGAACGAATCTAGTCTCTCGCGCAAAGTAAATTGGGACTGTAAATGGCCAAGGCAGTGAATCTGGCACGTGTCATTCAGAGAGATCGCTGCTTTTGTTTTTATAATTACGTTTTACGTATAAAAATTGTGATTTCTCCGCTCTAAATCATCGAGGAGAAGAAAGGTAAGCGCATAAGAAAACCAAGATGCAATCGCGATTGGCAGGCACGGTCACAGCCACAGCAAGAAGGTCAGCTTTCTTGTTGTCTTCTCATTCTGTCCGGCGAGTAATCGCCTCGGCAACCCATAAACGCAACGCTGTCTCGTCGGTTCATGCCCTACGTTACGATCCTGTAACATCTTTGTGCCTTAATACCTTCTTTTAATTATTTTTTGGCATCAGTTTCTGATGGTAAATGTTATTTATTTGGGCTTTGATTTTACGTGATATTCATATATATATATATTTTTTTTTGGAGGAATATTCAATTGCACTTTATTCACTCATCTCATATAAATTATTTTGCGCTTTAAAAAATATTGCATGAAAGGAGTGTGTATGTAGTCTAAATGTCGCCCAAATAGAATATCAAGGACTGGTGCCCAATCAAACTCGGACCTGTCTTGTTATTGGACCACATCGTTTGGTTATGGTCTGGGCCCATCAATACAAAAACTCGTTAAGAAAAGATCTAACACTGTTGGTATTTGCAGAATTATGAGTTGTGGAAAATTATCATTATTGAAAGTTTTGTTGATTTTCTTACCTGATATTGTTTACAGTATCCCACATGTCAAAATGATCACAAAAGTCGTATGGTGGTATTATAGTAAGAAATAACATTTCTTTTTATACGCAAATGTGCTATTGGATATACGTTACAACTTACATGTGATCCCATACGTACTCATTCACTGTTCCATTGCATATTTTACCAATGGAGCAGCCATCGGAGCCAAGCCTTGGGCAGAAACGCAGCCACGCCACAGGTTTTGAAGATGTGAGCTGCGTAGGGACGGATGGCACGCCGTGGCAAAAGGACGACAAGGGGGAGGTTAATAGGAGAGAGAGAAGAAGAGATGGTGGTGGTGGTGACGACAAAGATGTGAGTAATATTAGGCAACAACGAAAGCAGAGGAATGTGTACTATAGCCTAACTAAAGATGTGATTGGTTGGAAACCAGAGCAGCTAGAAACCGCCGATGATACGCTTGTTAGAGCAAGGAAGATTTTTACGGATGCTACCATGCGGGGTGACCCCGACCATCCTCACTCCAGGATCCTTAAGAGATCTTCGTGGTGAGGACTTCTGAAATTGACCTCACCCTTTACATCAACTCGCTTCCCAAGTTTAATTCCATCACATAATTTGTGTCAACAAAGTTTTGCATGTTGTGGATGCAATATATGGGGTATATGATTAATTAATGAAGAATTTGCTTACTTCTTTCTAATGAATAAATCTGAAGCTGCTTTCACACGGAAGATGTCTTTATGAAAATTAGATATATGTGATTAATTAGTTCATCATTAATCATCATATGCAAAAATATTGATCATCTGTATATTTTCTTCTCTGTGAGATCTGTTATATATTATGGCAGAAGCAATTAGTGATATATGTGTGTGTGTGTGTGTGCGCGTTATTTAATTTTTGCATGATTGCATCTATTCCATGTCGCATATAGGATATGTATGTGTTACATCATGTCACTCGTATTATTCACACTGGTTTGAAAAATGTATATATAGAGAAAATGGGGATTGGGGTGCGGTTGGACATGCATCATTTGCTCTATATCCTGGCCAGTTAAATTGTGGATGAAACAAAGACCACCTTCTTTTCTATAAATAATTAATATTTTTCATACGCAATTCTTTTGATTACATATATAGTACCTTAGAAGATAAAACACCGACAAATGGTGCGGTCATCAACACATGTACTCACTCTCTCTCCCTCCCTACTCTTCTCCAACTCAGCAACCAAATCACTATTGTCTTTATATTATATATCTTCTCCTTCACCCTTCTCTCGACTGTTCTCTCCTCCATTCAATACTGAAATTCAACCAAAACAGTCACCACTGCATGCATAGAAATGGCCAATTTCATTCCAACGCTCCTCCTCACTATTTCCACTCTCTTCTTTCATGTCAACGTCCAAATAACTACAGCAACAACTGTGGTGTCCAAAGACCAGACGTCCTGCCAAATGTGTGTCGAATGTGAAAACCCTTGCCAACCTCCACCATTACCGCCACCGCCAGTCGTTGAATGCCCACCACCACCATCACCATCGCCACCGCCACCGCCAGTCGTTGAATGCCCACCACCACCATCTCCACCGAAGCGGCCGCCACGGCCGCCACGGCCTCACGGCCGCCACGGCCTTCGCCTCCACCGCCTGCTCCTACTGGCCCGGAATGCCCACCGCCTCCAGTTGTCGCACCCCCGTCAAGTGGGGCAGGTGCTATATCGGTTCCCAATGGCCCGCCGGTTGGACCTCTTCTTCCAGCTCCGCCAAACCCAACAGTCCCGTACTATCCAGTTTACTATTACACCCCACCTCAACCCTTCGCGTACGGCTCTTTTCAACCGAGACTGCAGCCTACAGCTTTGCCCTTCAGTTTTCTTATCCTTGCTTTCCTTTTATTCTTCTTGTAATTAAGTAACCTCCCTCAATTAAGTACCCCAAAATAACTGGTACGAGTAATTCAGCCTCTGAACTATGTACGTGGGGTTGTTTTAGGTAGTTTGTAGCATGATCATCTCAAGGGTTACAAAAGTAGAAGGAAAGATGATCCATTTAGGATTATTTGTGATTGGGAGCTGGCGCCACAGGCTATCTTTATCTTCCCAATGGACGCCAACAAACCGAATAAGGTTTCTGTTCCTTCGTGGACGTAACTATCCATTTGTCTGTCATTGTTCGTGAGAATAAATCAGCATGTAACTAATTTGTAGTTGCTATAATGCTTATGAATATTAGCTCTTTCAACCTTTCTTTTATCATCTTGGTTGCTTAAATAATTTCTTTCATTTCTTCATAACATGATAGATATTTTGAAATGCATGCGGTCTTGGAGTATTAATTGGTTTGGCCATCATTTCTCATGAAGCCTTCAAATTTACAAAAGAAAATAATTAAATAGATTGACCCATAATTAGAACTGTGGACTCATTGCTAGTGAAAAATTTGCAATATATTTAAGCAAAGGAAGGTTGCTTATAGATTACTTTACATATTAATGATAAAGCCGCCCTCTCAAATGTACGTACGTGCTCAGTGCATGCTTATAATATAAGAACCTTAGAAGGTAAAACACCGACAAATGGTGCGGTCATCAACACACATGCACTCATTCTCTCTCTCCTCCCTCCTCTTCTACAACTCAGCAATCAAATTAATCACTAGTCTTTATATTATATATCTTCTCCTTCACCTTCTATCAACTGTTCTCTTCTCCACTCAATTCTGAAATTCAATCAAAACAGTCACCACTGCGCGCATAGAAATGGCCAATTCCATTCCAATACTCCTCCTCACTATTTCCACTCTCCTCATCTTGCATTTTAACGTTCCAATAACCAAAGCAACAGCTGTGGTGTCCAAAGATCAGACGTCCTGCCAAATGTGCTTGGAATGTGAAAACCCTTGCCAACCAGTGCAACCTCCACCATTACCGCCACCACCAGTCGTTGAATGCCCACCTCCGCCCTCGCCGCCTCCACCTTCACCTCCACCGCCTGCTCCTACTGGCCCCGAATGCCCACCGCCTCCAGTTCCTCCTTGTGAAGAAAGTTGTCGCTCACCGCCGTCAGATGGGGGAGGTTCTATACCAGTTCCCGATGGCCCGCCGCGTCCTCCAATATTACTGCCGATCGGACCTCTTAGTCCAGCGCCGCCGAACCCAATAGTCCCATACTTTCCATTTTACTATTATATCCCACCTCCACCCTCCGAGTCCAACTCTTTTCAAAAGAGACTGCAGCCCACAGCTTTCACCTTCAGTTTTCTAATCCTCGCTTTCCTTTTATTCTTCTTGTAATTGAGTGATCTCCATCAATTAAGTACCAAAATAAGTGCTTGGGTAGTTCATTCTCTTATCTATGTATGTGGCGTTCTTTTGGGTAATTAGTAACATGATCATCTCAAGGGTTACAAGTAGAAGGACAGGTGATCCATTTAGGATTATTTGTGATTCGGGAACTGGCGCCACAGGCTATCTTTATCTTCTTAACGGAAGCCAACAAAACGAATAAGGTTGTCTTTTCCTTTGTGTAGGTGACTATCCATTTGGTTGTCATTGTTCGCAAGAATAAATCAGCATGTAACTAATTTGTAGTTGCTATAATGCTTATGAATCATTAATTCTTTCAAGCTTTCTTTTATCTTCTAGGTTGCTTAAACATCATGTAATATTTTTGTAATTTCTTCATAACATGAAAGATGTGACTATCAATTGGTTTTAGCCATCTTTTCTCATGAAGCCCTTCAAATTTACAAAAGAAAAAGATTAAGTAGATGGCCCTTAATTATAACTGTGGAATCATAGCTAGTGGAAAATGCAATATTTTTAAGCAAAGAAATGTAACTTATAGATTACTTCACATATTAATAATAAGCCGCCCTCTAACATGTACGCACTAAGTGCATGCTTATAGTATAAACATATTTTTTGAAAGGAAAAAAAAAAAACAAGTCGAGGAAATATATAGACAGGGAAAGGTGGGGAGGGTGGGACTGAGTATCTGGGTCAAAATGAGGAAGGGTTGTGTGCTCATAAACATGGCAAGCAAGAGAGAGGGCGAGGTTTAGGCGGATCATGCGCAGGCCATGTGCATTTTTGTTTTTTCGAAGTAATGTGAAGCAATTGCCAATTGGTGATGATGGAGATGGGGTTTCATGGTTTTTTCGAAACTGTGCGATAGGTATGGGGTTGGGGCGCACATGTCAATGCCAATGCCAATGCCAAATATGTTACGTCTCTTGGAGTCTGGAGATTTATGCCACTAATTAAAGGTCTATAACAAGTAAAAGGAACGGTGATAGTGTCTAATGAGAGCTAGGAGTTGCATGTGATATTGTGGGGGTTCAACAAAAGGGTGGCGGGTCCCTTCTGCTCACAATGCACATACACCGCACCCACATCCATTTTGGCTCTTCCACACCCAATTCTTTTCTAGAAGATCCTTCTGTGCTAAGTGGTCATGCTTTGGATAGCGACATTTGGGTACACCTCAATGATTCTTGCTTCATGCCTCCACCTGTCCGTCCTTCTTAATTCCAATAGGCTTCGATAGACAATCATTTTTCCCACAATTAACTACTAATTATTGTAACTTAATTGCTTCTATGTGGTGATTAATAAAATTCCCTCATTTAAAACCTTATCATGAGGATATCTTCTACAATACTAATTTTGATGCTCCAATTTTAACAGTTTTCTCACTATAACAAGCACTTAATTTCCATATATATATATATATATATATAAATAAATAAAAAAAGGCAGTCGTGATTTGTATGTTTCCAAATACAAAAAGAATCTTTCATATATATATATATATATATATATATATATAATTGAAATCCCCATTTTTATATTGACCAGCCCACGAACCACTGGGTCCAGACTTCAAAGCCCAAACTAGGTGGGTATTGGATCTCTCCAGACGGCCCAACCCCAATCACCGACAAAACAATCCCACATTAACACGTGGGCAGGAAAATAAAAACCGCCAAACACAAAAAATTTAAAAAAATTGAAAATTCAAATCCTTAAAGACATCATCAATTCTACAAAATTCTCGCGCTCTCTGAAAAATATCGCAGAAATGGGTAAGGCTAAGGATAATGGTGTTGGCAAGAAGGAAGCCAAGTCCTCAGATGCGCCTTCAACCCTCCATCCTCCGTACTTTGAGGTTCTCAAAATCTTTCCCATTTTCTTGCTTCTCAGGCATTACTCATTTTCATGTGTTTTCATTCTTGTTTCTGAAACTGGCAGATGATCAGCGAGTCTCTATCAGCATTGAAGGATCGTACGGGCTCCAGCCAGCAAGCCATTGCTAAATTCATCGAAGCCAAGTATAAGGACGCTCTTCCTCCGAATTTCCAGAAGATCTTGTCCGTCCAGCTGAAGAAATTTGTAAAGTCCGAGAGGCTCGTCAAGGTCAAGAACTCCTTTAAAATTTCTTCAACAGAGAAGCTAAAATCCACCATCAAAGAGTCCCTGAAGAAGAAGAAGGAGAGTACAACCAAGAAAAGTCCGGCTCCTAATGAAAAAGTGGCTAAGAAGATTTCAGAGAAGGGGATGAAGACCAAGAGGCTAAGTCTGGTCAAAACCCCAGAGGGTCTGAAGAAGGTTAACAAGGGTGCGGAGAAGAAGCTTGTAGTAACTGGAAAGACGAAGAGTTTGAGCCAGGTTAAAACCCCAGAAGGGTTAAAGAAGAAGAAGAAGAATTTGACGCCAACCAAGAGGAAGAGTACTACAGCGAATCCCACAGGTTCTCCTAGGCCAACTAAGAAGGCTAGGAAGTAATAGTTAATTACTATTACTAAGTTATTTTGATATAAATTATGGTAGATTTATTTTTGTTGCTGGCTGTGGCATTGTAGGTTTGATCTATGCATGGGAATTGGAAGATGCCAATTTTGTGTATCATCAAGAGCCTCTTATAATGAATTGTGAACCCTGTTTTTTTTTTTTTGGCTCTTCTATATGCGATTGTTAGCTGTTATTTTACTCAATATTTTTATCAGTCCTTGTGTTTAATCATTTTTATCAGTTTAGCCATGTTCGCTAACCTTTTGTCATCCATTTCATCAGGTACTTCAAAGTTTTGTTTCTAAGTTTTAAAATGAAGAACTGTTCTTCAAAATGAACAATCTTGTAGTTCTCAATCAGGGTATGATCAAACAACCTTTTCTTAGGTCTCTTTATTGAAGGTAAAGAATGCTCGTTAAGTAAATGATGTATGTGATGTTGGGTAGTCATCTATCTTTGTTAGTGTGTATTTTATATATATATATATATATTTGTATATGCATGTGAAAATCAGCTGGTATACTAATGAATGTATGAGTGAGAAGTTGACCTGTATGGAAATAAATGTGATTGGCTGAAAGAAACTTAATTATGAATGAGAATGACAATGTAATTGAAGTTTGATTTGAAATCGTGTCTTCAAAAAAATTTCTTTTTTTTTTAATGCATTACTATTTCTACATATTGGTATTTTTTTGGTCCTGGACACACACATATATATTATTATTATATGTTGTCGTCCTTTGCTTATTTTCTTTTTTTTAATGAAGATAGCAATTACATTTCTTAATTCATCCCCTTGATAGTTATAGCTTATAGCATGCCAATAATGCATCCACAAGGAATAATTGAACTACTACAAAAGTTAATTCTATATTCATTTCCCCCCCCCCCCCTTCTCTTTATTAGCCTTATGCACAAATTCTACGTTTGCAATGGGGTTTGTCTCTTTTGGTAATTACATACGTAATTACACAGCTATATTTCACATCATAAATTGTTTAAGCAATTGACAAAAGTGGACAGCAAATACTGTAGTCCCCTTTAAAATAATAATACGTGGACAGCAAATTCTGGAATCCCCTTTAAATAATAATTTATGTAGAAGATATAATCTGTTTTGTAGTAGGCTGAGTCAAGTATTGTTAAAATTGCTAGGCGTGAGACTTTCTCACCAAAAAAAAATTCTAAATGTGTGATCCCATAAAAGCCATGAATTAATACCAGATGCTTAGCGTGGTGGATTTGGATTTGGATCATATAAGTTCCTTAAGAGTTCAAGTTTTGTAAAAGAAAATCACTGCCCATTTATCCAAATTGAATGTGTAAACCTCTTTGAGGTAGTTTTGTGCTTAATGCAGTTTATATTCATAAAAAAAAAAAAATTTAAATGCAACATGACAATCCCCAGCCAAAATGATTCTGTTGCCGTATGTGATGGCTTAGTAGATGGAACCAAATGAGGGTGCTGTATGCATCACTGGGTTATATATCTTACGTCCAATCTCCAAATCACCAGTCCTTCCTACCCTTATAATTGGAATTTAAGACACAACCTTTTATAAGCTCAGAGAATTTAATAAAATTTGACCCCACTCTATATATTTTAATGTCGTTTTTATTCTCTCTGCTCTTTTGTGACTTTGTCCATGCCTAATAGCACTCTCCGATCCACCAATCACAAATACAGAAGAAGAAAATTAGAACACGTATTACCCACCAGGCACCCAACTTCTTGTCATTCAAAGAGCGCTTCGAAGTTGGAATAACCCTCTCGCATTTGGAATCCGATTTATCAGCAAAAAAAAAAATGATGAAAAATGAAAATAGTTGGCAAGGCCCAATAAGGTGCTTTGACTTGCCCCCGTGACGGTAAATTAAATATTACTTTCATTTATGAATATAAATTGGTTTTCAGCGTTTAGCACTCTTACATGCACGTGGCCTTCAACGTCACAGCACACCCATGTTTTTTTCTATGCTTATAGTCTTACTGTTCTGGTTTTGGAAAAAGTCATATTATTCTGATTTGATCATTTTGATAAGGGTGTGGATAAGGATGAACTCTAATTACGAGACCAAGTTATATATATCGATGTTATATTAAAAAAAAATAAAAAATTAGTGCGTCGAACTTCAACTCTAACTACACTGGCAGATATAGATATAAAAATTTTATGGGTTTGATTTTGCTTCATTAAGTGGTGCATTCATAACTAATAATGGTTGGGTATGAGCATTTTACACATCTATGCCTAACATTTTAATTATGTCTCTGGTCAGAAAACAATGATTATCTGAACCATCGAAACAGTTAGTATTCCTCACCTTAGATAGGGTGATCCTCGACACACCCAAAACTCATTTCTATTATCTCAATGAATTAAGACTTGATGATCCGCCAACTGGGGCCAGATTCTATTGTACTTGTTCTGTCGCTCTATAGTCTATACCTTTCCCACCTAAACTCCCTTTCCAGTAGTAAAAAATGAACGGCTCAGATGGAGTTTCCGCACACGTGCCATGTCCAACCACATTGAATATGGAGAGCGGTTCCCGTGAGGAACGATGGTCCTCGATAGCGTCTCTCATTTATGATCACCACCCTCCGTTAGATCAATACCATGTAATTAATTACAATTACGTCATACTAAATTATGATTAAATTTCTATATAGTACGGTGGTGTGTATATATACAAGCAGCTACCAAATTTAATGAAAGCCCTCTTCTCCAATCGCTTAACCAATAGACCCACCTTCTACTTCCTGATTCATTCTTAATACACAGTGAGGGAGAGAGCAACACACAGGCAATCCATGGAAGGTGTGTCTGCAAGTATGTACAAGGGGGTGAAAGGGTATTGGAGGAGAAGACGATACGAGAAGTTAAATGGGACGGGTCGGAGGCAAAGGAGTCGCGTGGAGCTCGGGTCAACCAGGAGGAAGCGGGTCTGGCGGATCAAGATCACACCGAAGCTGGGGTTCATGAAAAGAGTGCCATCGCCGAAGAAGTTGTTGATTTGGCTGAGAGACGCGTACGTGAAACTGATGGTTGGATTTGCAAACTCGAGGGTGTTCAGCCCTGTCGCTGCTGCAAACGGCGCTGCTGCGTTTGGGAAGCGCCCACTGAAAGAGTATGATGAGAGGATGATCATCGAGATCTACAAGTCTCTGGCGCTGGCCCAGGGCCAATTAGTGCCCCGTGATGCTGCTAAACATGGCTCTGAAATTGTTCACAGACGGTAATAAACCTATTTACAAGTTGTGCAAATAAGAATCCTCTCAGACAATATATCTTTCGATTTATGCTTTTTGTTTTGTTCATCTTTTCTCTTTGCAATTAATTGTAACGAGTAGATTCATAATTAGGTGGCAATGAGATTTTGAAAATCTCAAATGAATTAATCCACTTCTTGTTCTTTATTGTTTTTTTATTTTTATTCTATTTAGTGTTTGATGTGCTTAAAGGACGAAGATTAATATGATTCATAGCGTGGAGTTGAACAAGCAAAAGTAATGGATAGTAGTGCATGTGGGTCACATGAATGGTGGATGTATATAATAAGTGATAGAAAGAAATAGGGTGTCAAGGTGATGGGGGACAAGGGACAAGTTGCTGACTTTTTGACACTGCATGAAGCACCAAAAAGTGGCGCCCTTCTCATCCATATAACGCTTTGGTGGATCCAAGTGGGTTGAGATCTACCATAGCCATAGACTATTGCATTAATTCTATTTTGGAGTAGTTTCTTCATTGTGTTTGTGTCTTGTTACTTCCCAAATGTACATACAAGTTTAGTATGTAAAAAATTGTATGTAAAGTGGTCAATGATCATTTCAATAGCTTCAGTTCAGTCCGTTATAGTCATCGTGACAATGAATTTTGCTATGAGCTTTTTTTAATTGGGTGGGACAATCAGGTCGATGCCATTTTGGAATATGATTATGTGAAATGTTTTTTTTAATACAATATTCAACAAGCCATGCGTTGCATGCACCATTTTAATTATCTTCCATTGTTTATTGACAAAAATAGTCTATAATATTATTGATCATATATAACAATAAATAAGTGTACTTCGTCCACTTTGCTCCATGTTCCTTTTATATATATTTTACAAATTTTCAGTTGGCATACCACATCAAATATATTTTCAGATATGATCGATATATATATATATATATATATATAATAATTAAAACAAATCAAAGAAGTTGATAATGGTAGTCATCAAGTGAGTACGATGAGTTTTACAGAATCTTCATATAGACGCAGATTAAAGATGCAATTATAATTGCTAGCTATATGCCTTAGGCCACGCAAAAGCGAACAACACAATCCATGGTTAGGCTAAAATATCAGCAATGGCCAGGCGTAACGAATTGGCTCGATGGAATATATATATATATATATATATATATTTTTTTTCTTTTAATTACTAACCATATATTCAGGATAATTTCTTTATTCAAAATTAACAAATATTTTCGGATGACATAGCAATAGTGTGTGATGGGTTTTTTAATTATTTATTTACTTGTTTAACAAGTATCTTATAGTTGTATTTTTCCACTAAAACCAAAGATTATTTTAAGACGCATGACTTGCATGTGTTAAGTCTTCTCACGTTTCCTAACTTTATTTGTTTTATTTAATTATTGTTGATTGCTTCTATGACTATTCAATGTTTATTTGTTTGTTTTCTAACTTTATTTCATTGTATGATTTCACATATTATTGTGGTTCTATTTTTATTTTATTTTTTGGCCAGAATAAGGGTTCTATATTTGTATTTCACATATTATTATTAAGGGTTCTATATATTTTTTTTTTCTTTTTTTTGTCAGAGTAAGTGTTCTATTTCACATTAGATGACATGTTACACTGCAGCCAAATTATGGTACCTTATTTTAAAGTGATAATAATAATAATAATAATTACCAGTCGTTATCTATTGAACAACTGGGTCAAAGAAATGTAGATTTTTTTTTGTTATGTTTAGGCAGAGTAAGCAATGTAAGCGTCAATATTAACTCAGTAGACTAGCTTGCCTACACTTTAATGGGGCTTCTACATGTGTATTTTGGGACCACCATCAATGGATAGACCGTAGAATTCATTTGTAATAATATATATAGCACCGTCCAACTTGATCTCAGTGCGTCGATGATGCATATGATCTAATTCTACCGTAAACAGATTAAACTTTGGAGTATGAAAATGTTATAATAAAAGAGCAAATTTTGGAGTGTTAATATAAGATATAAAGAGATTAAATTTGGAGTGTAAATTTAAAACGTATCAAATTTTGGAGTATTAAATTGTGTACTTTGTAAAACACAAGCAAACTAGGCGAAGACCCCATGAAATAAAAACAAAAATAGGCCACCAAACAGCAATGAAGCAGTAACTGCCTAGGTGGTTCTTGGTCTCTTTGTTCCTATGCGCTCGTTGGGTTAACGTTGGGCTATTATTCTCAGACATTCTTAGCAGAGCCCAACTTTTTTGGCGTGGTTCAAAGTTGAAACGAAGTTAAACCCATTTGGCTCAGGATTCCAGAGCACTATTACAAACCTGGTCCTCCGCAACATTAGCAAGTTTGCCAAATGACAAACACACGAGGTTATAAAACATGGGATTTAGTTTTAAAATATTCAAATGGTTTTCATGAAAGTTATGTTTTTGTAGAGTGAACCACTTCCTACCAAAATGTTTGCAAACCGATGCTCAGACTTTCAAGTGTACCAATATTTTTATGTTTCTTAAAATATTACCAAGTAAAACAATAATTTAAGCCTTTCCTATCAACTGCTCTATCTTTTTCTACAAAACTAAGCTTGTTAAATTAATATATTTTTGGTTAAAATAACATAATTATTGGAATAAGTTAACAAGCGTGACGATTAACACGAATTGCAGCACTTTTAAAAGAATATATATTCCTTAAAGTCTTTTTTTTTATCACCATCTAGTCGATTTTCATCATAAAATATTGACTTTATTTAATTTGTAAATAATTGATTTTGATCTCCTTAAAGTCGATTTTCATTATTAAAATGTTAATGTTAATTTTATTTTCATTCTTAATTGTCTATATATTTTTCATTCTCTAAAATTTTATATTTATTTTTCCAGAAGTAAATTTTAATATAAAAAATCAATTTTCATCTATAAATAGTTAATTTGTATTCTCCAAAGGTTAAATTTCATCCTTAAATGTCTACTTGAATTTCAAAGATTGATTTTCATTCATAAAGTTGATTTTTATCACCAGATAGTTGATTTTTATTCTCCAAATGGTCGATTTTTATAATTAATGTTAATTTTCGTCCATTAAAGATCCATTTTATTTTTAAATATTAATATAAAAAAGTTAATTTTCTTGATCAATTTTTATGTATAAAATGGTGATTTCAATCCACAATGTTGGTTTTACCTCTTAAAAGAGTCAATTTCAATTTTTAAAAAATTGATTTATATTCCCGAATGATTAAGTGGATGAAGTTTGAAACTTGTATAGAATTTTTTTTTTTGGAGGGTGTGTTTTTAATTCATTACAAGGATAATTTTGAGACAAAGCTAAATTTGTTTTGGTGGAACTGTACTCTGATTCGTGTACCTGCATAAATTTTCCGTGGAAATTTGCCAAAATGTTTGATTATATTTGCGTGATAAACCCCAACATGCTAATATATAAGAAAAAATCACAGTGTAATGTTTTTAGTCACAATACTAATGCGTAAAGACCAAAAGGAAAATACAAAGTTCAATTTTAATTATGAATATTTACCATTAATTTAACAAGACTGCCGTGGGGTTGATCCACGACAATGACAAATAATAAAATAAATAATAGCTGCCATAAAATACTTTATTTTTCTTCAAAAGGAAAAACAAAAATGTAAAACGAAAATTAAGCAAATAAAATATGTTTTCTTCACCTAAAACCTTTACTTACGACACGTGAAAAGTTAGGAAATTGAAGGTCCACTTGAGACATTATTTTAAAATATGTTTTTGTTTACCTAAAATCTTTTGTAGTTTTCATTTTTGAAAGTCGAATAAATCAAGAAGATTTTTTTTTTAATTATTTTTTAGAACATTTGAGGAATTAACTTCGGATTGTATTTGCTAATAAAAGCAACAAAATACATGATTTGTATTAACACTGCACACTTCAACATAATATGTAATTTCACTTTTTAAAAAGGGCAAGTGGGAACTTTTATTTTTTACAAATACAACATCCATAAAACAACTCAGCCGATTTCAATCCTTCATGGGCAATAATTACTAGTGTTTTATTACTATTATTATTTACTACCATTGGCAAAATATATATATTATATATGCAATTGGTAACTCAATTATATTATTAAAAAAAAAAGACTAATTACTATTTCTGATAAAATTTTCTGGTTATATAGTAAAAATATTCCTGTGGTACAAAACTAATCATAAAAAATTAATAATAGCTTTAAAATTATAAGCAAAAGCAAAAAAGGCATAAAAAGCTGTCTTTAGATGTGTTTAGCTGCAATTGGCAGGATATGAACATCAGGCAGCGTACTCTGCCAATAACTAAGACAAAATAAAAAATAACAACGGTAGCTTTGTGCATAAAATATGTGGATTTATTACACGAACTGGACCTGTTCAATACAAAAACCAAGTCCTCACCCTGAGCACCTAACGGCTAAGAATTAAGAAAATGAAACTCATTGGTTGAAAAATAAAAGAAAAAATGAGAATTCCCAAAGTGCAGCTCTCATTCTATAGCTGTTGGGTTTTGAAAATCGGGGTCCTGCCAGTGGCGACTCGTGGTCAATACGTAGTGAGTTTTAACGGCTACCCCAATTAACGTCTATAATCTGACTCCACCAACAATTATCTATTCGTGTTTTCTTTTTGTCTTCGTTGACAATTTGTATGTAGTACTACTAATTACATATTTACACACACACACACACACACACACACAGAGGATCACTCTGCACACAGCATAATTAGAATCTAAATTCGACTAATCAAAATAGTTTTAAAAGTAGAAAATGTTTGTTGTTTTTGCTGCATGAATAATAGCGACATGGGCAAATACAAACGAGTTATTAAAGTAAATGGGCAAATAATTGCGAACGGATGGAGGTCCACATGAGAAAACAAAAGGGGCGTCACCAAAATGAGACTTGCCACAGTCCACACAGTCCATGATACTGAACCACCAGGCGAGAGTGGAGGACAGCCTGGTAAATTTAATCGAGTAATAACGTGTACGGACGAGGACTGTGATGGCAGATGGCAAGCCTACCGAGGAACACGCTTCACAAAGCGTAATCATGCACACAGAGCGAGAGAGACACCAGCTGGTGTTGCTGAGCGCAGGCAGGAGCACCGTACACGGTACACCTGCATCTTCTCAGTTCGGAGACTAGACATCACCGGCCATTTATATGTTGGCCACGTGTCAGACACATTTGGGTTTGACCGCACCACCAGCTGGTCTCGCACCTCCACCGCCCTCTGATAATGTTTTTTCTGCTGACGGACTTTCACTTCCCAACTCGGCCCTTTCCGCCTCCTCGGGTTCCGTCCATTTTTATTTTTTTTTAGATTACGTGATAAATGTGTGCTAAATGACAAAATCATTTTACTGATTGATATGGGGTCCATAGATTCTGCGGGACCCCCTCCCACGTGGCTTTTATGTCAATCTGCTATTAATTTATTTTTTTCAGAAAAAGAAAAGAAAAAATCCACGACCAAGTGAAGTGAGCATGGAAATGAATTGTTGCAGCAGTAAATGAATTGTCTGTTCAAACCCAAAAAGAAAAAAAAAAAAGAAAAAAGAAAGAAAGAAGAAGAACTGTTGGCTGTAGCAATAAATAAATTAAGCAATGGAACTGAAGCTCCCGCGAAGCTGCTTTGACGAATCTTGAAGAAGTATTGGCGTTCATAATTAGCGAGTCGATTATTGAGTGCTAAGCTATATATTGGCGTATGCAGTTTCGTGTTTAGTTTTTTCTTTTTTCTTTTAAAAAAAAAAACCAATCAATCTTGTCTTCGTATCTTATGATTCCCTTTTAGTTTCTTTGCGCAAAAATACATATGACTTTTTTTTTTGAGGGAAAAAAAAAAAAAGATAAAGAAGAAGACTTTGATTCCTTCTATGCTCTTAATTTTATTGTTAATGCCATATATTTATTATATGAATTTATAATGTGAATCCTATTTTGCTTCTCCATCAAATTAGAGATCTTATAATTCCTTATTTCCTTGTAAGTTTAGGCAAAGAATAAGCATAAGCATATAAACAATATGAAGATTACAATTTACAGCAAACAAATAAATTTTATTATGCACGTATTATTTACAAATATTGGGGGACAACTCATTAAGTTATTTTGTTTTACCAAGTATAATAAGCATATAATTTGCCTTCAATCTTACAGTTAATTTTGGATTACAAAAGAAACCAAATATCGAGGAGCACATTCCTAATTTTTAATAATAATAATAATTTATCATTATTATAGCCTTTATTAGACCAGCCAGCTGCTAGCCAGTACACAGGTACAAGTGTGACGCGTCCCATGCGAATTAATTTTGGCACGAACACATCTGTTACCAATTACAATTGTTTCAATAAGGTCAATGGGATCTGTGGCAGTCAATACTCTTAACTTCTAATTGGCAGACGCCAGAGTGATAGAAATTAGCGCTGGCAAATCTCTCAGAGCAACTGTGTTTATACCATACATGGCAATATACTTTTTAATTTATTAATTAAATTTACATATCAACCAAAACAGAAGAAATATTTTTTAAAAAATTCCTAAAAAGAAAAATGTTTTTTTTTAAATTATATTTTGATATATTTTGTAAATCAGGCAGAATTAAAATTAACAAGAAAGTAATTTTGGAAAAAAAAAAAAGAATAGGATAGAAATAATGATATTAATAAATGAGTAAGAGAAAAATGTTGCCATCTTTGACAACAACACAATCCCTACAAAAGTAAAAACCAAATCACAAGAAGTTTTAGTTTGGGTACCAAATCACAAGAAGTTAGCAAATCATAGCTCTGCCTTTTTGGGCGTAACATAAATAATCATGGACTGCCTAAAGCCAGACCTCGTTGACGAGCCAAGACGGTGGAGACCTCAACCCTAATATTTTAATGCCCAATACTTGGAATCGGGTCAACCCAGCTTTGTTGGGTTCGGAGCATAGCGTATCTCACACTCTCAAATCGCAAATCAGCAGTGGGCTTGACCCAAGTAAATAAATAAAGCAAAAGAGGACAGGGACAGCTGGTCTTTCTTTATTTATATATGAATAAATATTTTGGTCCCTTGTACGTGGCTGTGCCACTGCTACCAGTAACAGTAGCATACGCATTGTATAATACTTGGTTACGAGGCAAAATAAAAGAGTTTTGTTCCCAAGATTAATTAAATAACAGAATATAAAAAAAAAATAAAATTAAAACAGAAATAATAAGAAGGAAATGAGCTTTTATAAGAAGAAATTAGAATTACAATATTAGGAATGGCCGTGGAAATTGTAAGGTGGAAAACGCAAAGCCGGAAGAGAAAAGGTCTGGGAGTGTTTCTCTTTAGTCCCCTTTTTTTTTTCTCTCTCTCTCTACTTGTGCCCTGTGCGGCTTCTTCTCTCCCAAATACGCAGAAGACAGAGAAAGGGGATAGAGCTAAAGTAGAGAGAGAGAGAGAGAGAGAGAGAGCGACGAGGGGGGAGTGACCGCGCCGCGGCGGCGCACACTAGCACCCGAGGGCCTTATAGTGCGCCTCCCCTTGTTGGGATTGGATTATTCTTTTCTCTAGGAGGTGGCTTCTATCCCACGGCAGCACATAGATTGATTGTCAGTCACACTCAGGAAAAAATAAAAAAAGATCGATTCCGAGAAGGTTGTACTTTGCGCCGGTATTGGTATCTTTTTGCTTTTTCTTCAATTCTGGTTGGTGGTTAAATAAGAAATAAAACAAAATCGGTGCATTTGTACAAAACTCTGGCGGACCTCAAAGGAACCCTAGCGTTCCTTCGATCCTCTGTCTCTGCGATTCTAGCAGATCGGTTCCATTTCAAGTCCAAGAAGAAAAAGTTGAAGGGGGTCTACTGGGTTAGGATGTTCTGGATTATGCAGTTCTCTGGGTTTTTCTCCATCGCAATGCTTTGGATCATTATCTCGCCGTCGTTCCAGTCCTGGCATCCCGCCGAAGCCATTCGATCCCACCACGATTCCAGTCACCGCTTCTCCTTCCGGAAGGCCGCAGAATACAGCAATGCCGCTGAATGTGGCTCCGGTGGCTCTAGAATTCCGGCGGAAATCAGCATCTGCGATCCTAATTTGGTACACGTCGCCATTACCCTCGATGTTGAGTATCTCCGTGGCTCAATTGCCGCCGTCAATTCGATTCTGCAGCACTCATTGTGTCCGGAGAGTGTATTCTTTCACTTCTTGGTCTCGGAGACCAATCTGGAAACCATAGTCCGATCCACTTTCCCTCAGTTAAAGTTCAAGGTGTATTACTTCAATCCGAGAATTGTGCGCAATCTGATCTCGACGTCGGTGAGGCAGGCGCTTGAGCAGCCGCTGAACTATGCCAGAAACTACTTGGCGGATTTGCTGGAGCCTTGTGTGAGCAGAGTGATATATTTGGACTCTGATCTCGTTGTGATCGACGATATCTTTAAGCTTTGGACTACGAGCCTGAATAATAGAACCATTGGGGCACCGGAATACTGTCACGCTAACTTGACCAAGTATTTCACTGCTGGTTTCTGGTCGGACGAGAGCTTTCCCGATACATTTTCTGACCGAAAGCCTTGCTACTTCAACACCGGCGTTATGGTAATAGATCTGGTTAAATGGAGGCAGGGAAGGTACACGAAGAAGATTGAGAGATGGATGGAGATCCAGAAGAGCAATCGGATCTACGAGCTGGGTTCGCTACCACCGTTCCTCTTGGTTTTCGCGGGACACGTGGCCCCAATTGAGCACCGGTGGAACCAGCACGGCCTCGGTGGCGATAACGTGAGGGGCAGCTGTCGTGATCTCCATCCAGGTCCGGTTAGTCTTTTGCATTGGTCCGGCAGTGGCAAGCCATGGCTCAGGCTTGACTCCAAGCGGCCGTGTCCACTTGACGAGAACTGGGCGCGATACGACTTGTACAAAATTTCTCAGTGAAGTTTGTCGCCGGTAAATGCCCCCACCGGGAACGTTTTGTGACGACTTTGTTCGTTTATTTACCAAATTGCCATTTTTTTTGTGTCTTCTTCATTTTACTATGACCTACTCATTTTCCTTTATTTTTTTTTCATTTTTTATTAATCTTTTTTCAGTTTCAATTTTTAACTCCATCTCTCTCAGGCCATTTGTATTCTATTGTTCTATTACTCTTTGCCTCTGAAAATAAAATTTAAAAAAAAAAAAAAAAGAATAGAAGGAAGGACATTCAATTTGTTACTTGTGTATATACACTGTGTGTTAGATCTGGCATTCGTTGCAAGTCACTGTTGCTTGTAGGGCCAAACAGAAACCATGAAATAGGAAGAAAATGCTGTCCTCCCATGGAGGAGACATTCACATGTGCGAATTAGTTGCCTGGAAGAGAAGACTATGAAATGACCAAACTGCACTTATAAATCTCCCACTAAAGTACTAAAGTACTGCAATTTGTACGACATAAATTATTAGCTTACTGGGCTGATGTCTGTCTAATTAGCTGTTTGGTTCCTGGGAATTTTCTTTACTTTCCTTTCCTCAGCCCCAACCCCTATGGCTATAGGTATAGGTACTGTCTTGTCTTTTTCCTTAATTACTCTCAAATGGGCATTTAATACATTGGGCTCAAGCGTAGGTTAATCTGGTAAATAAGCTACTACCCTTCTTTGTTAATTGTTATCCTTTGTATTTGTTGATAATATAAATCAGAAGAGGTGGGGATGATGACCACGGAAAGACAATGTGAGGTGGAGAGGCACGTATGTGTTAAGTCGGTGGGGTGTGTGTGTGTGTGTGTCCAATTTGCTCGAGGCCAAAGAGGAACCGAGCGGGCGGTCTCTAAAATACGCATGGGGGTGGTGCAACCAGCGACAGCTGCTACAGTACAAAATGTAGGGACTTTGGAAGAGTCTATAAGGTTTCTGTGATGGATGAGAAATTAGACGAGCAAATAATACAGGCCCATGGTTGCTTCGGTGGCAGCAGTGGAGAGCTTGTGAACTACCACCCTTCGTCCTCCCCTTTGGTGGTGGGTCCCTTTACTTGTCTCTTGGTGGTGGGTCCATAGTTGCGAGGCACAAGTTACTCTGTTGGCAGCTCCATATTCTCTTGTTTCATTTCCTGTCTTACCTAGTGTATGTCTAAATCTAATATGTGTCTTTTGGATGATTTGGTTCTGGGTTTTTACTTAATCGCAAAGTATTTAATATTTAATCCAATCTTTTCATTAGAAAGTAGAATTAAGCAAACAAAGCTGAAATTATAAAATCATTTAATAGGTGAGGGTCAGGAAAAGGAAGAGGGAGAGGGTCCCTGATGCCACTGTTGCGTAGCAAGTGTCCAAAGTTAAGGAGAGAGGACGGGGGAATATTGGGACCGATTCCCTCGTGGCCAGTTGCTTGGAGTCTCCTGGAATCAAAGACTTTACACGATTGGGTTTTCGTTTTCATAATTTTGCTCAATGCTGATGCTCTTGTGGGAGTTTTATTAAATACTTGCCCACTTGTCATCTGTATGCTCATGGGGTTTCTTATGTTGGTTCGACATGTCTTCTGGCTGCTTAGTTTTTTTTTTTTTTGTTTTTATTATCAATATAACTTGTATATGAAAGTTTATATTAAACAAAAAACTAAATTTACATATATAGATAAATGATTAGGACTTGGCAACAGAATACGTGGGGCCCTACAGAAAGATTGGGGGTTAGTGAAATCGTAAAAGAGCAATCTGACTTAGATAGCATTGTTGTCACAATTATTATAATTGTTTGCTTAATCATTTTGATTATGGCTGGATGACTCTAGAAAAGGAGGCAGCCATGGAAGCAGCAAGCAATAAACTATGTAAAACAATGGATGAGTTTGTATCGCTTGTGGCTGAAATGCGATTTATGAATTCAACAAGAGGTTTAACGTGCCGGGGCCGGTCATTAAGATTAGGTAAAATCCTTTTTTGGTATTTATATATCTGGAGTAAGTGAAGTAGTGAAAGTAGGTTATTCATGTGCATTGAATTGCATTATGGTCTATTGGTCTGTTTACATGTCGTAGTCATTTGCAGATTTTTCTTCTTTTCTAAAACCAACAAAATTAAAGTAGTGCCAAGTATCAAATACAAGGGATAATTGGAAGCATGCGTGCCAAAATTTGTCCACGTCCCATTTAATTCAAGAGGAGGGTATTAAAAACAACAGAAATGGTAAAGATCCAAAACCCATCGCAATCTGTTGGTCCCCATATAAAAATTTTACTAGTATATTTTGAAGAATCTTGTTCTAAATATTACTCACTAAGACTGTACACCATACATATAAATATTTGGTCCTTTATTTGCAATTGCAGCAATATTTATGGTGTTTGGTTGTCTCCTCAACCTGGGAACCAAAGGGGTACTGCATTCTGTGGCGGACAAATATACATAGCATTTGTAAGATTAATATTATTACCAGGCAGTAGAGCCGTGGTTGAGTGAATGAAACCGATGGTCTGAAAACGGAAGGGAATGAAAGGGGCAACGCAAGCACACATTGTCATGGAAATGGAGACGAGGTCCCCCAAACAAAAGTTAACAGCTAGCTTAGCTATAATACAGAATCTTAAGGTTGGGGACCATACATAATAATCTTCATGGTCCACCACCATTACATGTATATCTATATTTGTACATACGTTAAAAATGTCCAAAACACGTAAGTACACCTCTCTTCTTTACGACTGAAACATATTGTTTTCTACTTGAGAACCACGTGGTTTAAACATATAGATTTTGTAGTATAAGGGCCCGGTAACCAGCGAAAAGATGACACATTGAAATGGATTTTCTTTACGACTGAAACATATTGTTTTCTACTTGAGAACCACGTGGTTTAAACATATAGATTTTGTAGTATAAGGGCCCGGTAACCAGCGAAAAGATGACACATTGAAATGGATTTTCAATTCCAGGATTCAAATCGCGGATGATGTGGAGAAATAGCTGCAAAATTTGTGATGTACAGTAAGGTCCCATAAAGCTCATTAGTAAGTGAAGCGATTGTCTTTGTGGTGTGTTAATTGTAAAACCCAACTTTTAATCACAAGGAGATCTCATTGTCAAATGAATGGCATTGAGTTGACAAGGACTCCTTTCGTTTTTTCAAGTGTGTGGATGAATTGATAGAAGAGGGAATTGGTAACAAATGAAGTGAAGGAAAGAGTGTCTAGGTTGATGTAAAAGTAGTCTAGTGGGACAAACAAACACATGCCGCCTGTCCATGCCATTGCTAGTCACATTCTTATATTACATCCATTTTTCCGGGGAACGCTCACACAGCTTATGTTATGTGTGCTGCTTTGATGGACCATCTAAGTTTTGATTCCTTTTTCTAATTAACACTTGTAAAGGAGTGGGTGGTATATGAGAATACTACATTCAGAATCCTCAATCCAAAAGAGTGTTAATTACAAACATTAATGGTTGGTTTACAAGGAAAAGTACTAATTACAACGCCATCATTTAGCAGTCTTAGAGAAAGAAGAAAAGCTTCCGAACTTTTAAGGAAAGAAATGATATCTCAAACATCAGTGCAAGCCAATATGGTAACAAAGAATATTAACTACAAGAAGTTAAGTCTCAGCCAAATTAAAAAAAAAAATGCAGAAGGTGAAGTTGAGAAACTTCAATTTTTTGCTGCCTAACTACAAGAAGTTAAGTCTCAGCCAAATAATTTTTTTTTTTTTAAAAAAAATGCAGAAGATGAAGTTGAGAAACTTCAATTTTTTGCTGCCATGGAGTCAGCAGACAACTTCACGGGAACTGGAACTTCATGTAATCTTGCCTTCCAGAAGGAGGGCTTATGTACACCCAAAGCAGAGAGATAATGATGGAGAGCAATCCAGACCACACAAAGACGATGGTTGGCACTTTTCCTCTCCTTCCCATCAACCCCTTTGCAAAAGGGTAGAGATGGCACAAGACCCAGAAGCTAAAGAACACCCCTCCAACGAGCTTGCTCCACTGTGGAAATGGGCTGTACATCGTCCTCGCTACTCCTATAGCAATTGCAATCGTGTTCACCATCATGATCGTTATTGGAGGTACCATCAGAAAGCTCCACTTCACTACATATAGATCCGCGAATTCATCATCTCCATCTTCAGGTGTGGCCGACTTAGAGGTCAATGTGAATGAGATATCAACTCCTGCTATAACCTTCAATAGACCTTGCAATACAGCAGCAGGATGTGCACTAGTTCCACCAATCAACCAAAACTGTTCGTTTCGCCACCAATCATGAAGAGTGATTCCAGACCATCTGATTTCAAGGATTGCCAGCAGGCACAAGGTAATTGTTATGGCCAACAAGAACACTAGAAATGTCACACTTAGAGCTTGGACTATGAACTGCCCTGTAAATAGAGAAACTGCTGGTAGGAAGCAATAAACTATGAGAAACAGTGATGTGAAAGGGTACATCCCCACATTGAAATATGCCACCCTCTGCAAGAATTTCATTCGGTGACTAGCAAATAATGCGTTGTTCCTTGAAAAGAAAATCTCTACAGACCCTGTTGCCCATCGAAGAACTTGGTGGAGCCGGTCCGTGAGATTGATAGGAGCAGTCCCTCTAAATGCATCCCTTTTAGTGACACAGTACACTGATCTCCACCCTCTGTTATGCATTCTGTAACCAGTTACCACATCTTCTGTCACGGAACCATAAATCCATCCAACCCTTTTCCCCCACTCAGTTTTGTCTTCGTAGAAGCAAGAGATTACACTTATTGCCTCTGCAACAGTTGCAGCATCTAATGGCTCACGAGGCACAGCAAGAGAACCAGCAGGCCTACCTTGGTTACCTTTCCCTTGTAGATCTTGAAGCAACCTCCCTTGATATTCTGCAATTGGGATTGATGCAGCCAGAGAAGTGGAGTTTCCAAACCTTTTGGGAAGAAGCAACGACTCAATATCTGCATCTTCATCATCATCATTGTGTTCCCCATTGATAGGCAAAACTACCACCTCATCTTCTTCCTTCTTTGATGCCTTCTTGGGTTTTCTTAGAAACAACTTAATTTTCTTCCTGCCAAACCAGCCATGGTGTTCTGTAGCTCTAGGTGGACTAAACCCATAGAGAGCTGTTCTCCTGAAAATGCAGCCAGTCCCCACATACATTGGTCCTTGTAAACCATCAAGAGCTCTCATACTTACGTCAAAGAACACCGTATTGTGATTTGCATATCTATCATTCGGATCAATCCCTTCAAACCTTTGTGGAAATTGCACATAACAGATCCTATCACCTCCCCTATCAAGCATAAAACACATTCCTTCCCTGAGAGCCTTGGAGTTGTAAATGTAATGATCACAGTCGAGATTAAGGATAAATGGACCATTCGACATGATTGCGCTGGTGCGGACTAGAGCATTCATGGCTCCAGCTTTCTTGTTGTGGTCGTAACCTGACCTCTTTTCACGAGACACATAAACCAGCATTGGCAATCTGATATCCACTTCTGTTGTGTCAAACAAGTTCTCACCATCTGCTTCTGCCCCATAAACAGGTTCTGCATTAGGTGGAGCTAACATGGCCTGCAGAAAAGGAAACTCATTTTAGTACTTTGGATTTCTTCTAATTAGCCAATTAATAAAACCAATTAATTCTTAATATGAAATGTCAACAAGTACCTGAATAATACCAGCATGGTCCCCTCTTGAGTGGTCTGCCTCTCCTGAAGCCCATGTTCCAGGCCAATGGGAGCCATCAGACATCCAAGTAGCCTTTGGAACCTTAACAGATTCTGAAAGAGTACCGCCCATCTCCATCTGTTTCTTCTTTGTTCGTAGTTCTTCGTGGGCATTATAAGCATCCGATCTTCTCCTTATGGAATCCAGCAATGAATTTATCCTCACTTTAAATTCATCATACTCTCTCTTAACCCGTCTCCTTTCCCTTACAAAATCAAGGCGTACTTTATTCTTGAGGAAATCACGCTTCTGTCCAAAATATGCTTCGGGATTCCTTGGTTCAATCCCATGCTTGCGGCAAAAAGGAACCCAAATTCTTGCGAAGCTGGCGGTCTCAGCAAGTGCTTCAAATGTCAAAAGGGAACCACCATCATCGGATAAGTAACAGGCTACTTTTTCCACCGGATAATCAACTGCAAGGATCGAAAGAATGGTGTTTGCAGTGACAAGAGGAGGTTCTTTCTCTGGGTCTGCCGTGGAAACAAAAACATCAATCCCCGGAAGGTCGGATCGCCCTTTAGGGTTCCGAAGATTTGGAGACTCGAACCTTTCCTTAAGTACAGAGAGGTCTGTGACTCTGTTTACAGGGCACAGCTTAGGTAGCTGATCTAGAAGCCATGAAAATGCAAACCAGAGCTCACATACAGTTGACATTCCCCATAACCACATTGCTTCACGATTTGGATGTCGGATCCTCCATGTTAGAAAAAATCCGAGGGCGACAAGACGTAGCATTATTAGTAGTCTGCATGCATAGTCATAAAGATTAAGTTTTTAAAGTTCCCATAGGCTTCACCAGAACAAATCCAACAAACTAAACTACTCTCCATTAGTCAAAGCAGTAAATGAAAACCAGGAGAATCAGAGCAATGCATTGAAAAGCAATCTAAGATCGAGATATTGCAGAATTTCAGTTTAAGATATAACATGAAGAGACGTACTGTAGAAAACTTACCTGTATGGACTCAAAATTGCAGCAGAAACACCAACCTTCCTGGTCAAAGGCCTCCTGCTCCTCTCTCCAAAATTCGGAGGTTGTTCGAACCCGTCAATCCCCGACCCGACTCCATACCCATCTTTAGGCCACACTGCATTTCCATATCCATAAGTTCCCTTCGTCTCGAAAAGCCAACGGGTGTGATCAAAATCGGATGGATGGTTCTGAGCCTTGAACGATTTCACGAGTGAAAGCCTCTTGTCAAGCTTAACGTCTGCCATAGAACGCAATGGCAAGGCCTGGTCCTCTGCTTCAGAGTTAGGATCGTCTTCATCAGTATCGCTGACTTCCTTGTAAGGTTCTTTGCACCCAGGACAGCGCCCACCATTACCAACACAATCCAAGTAACACTCTCTGCAAATCTTAAACCCACACTCACATGGAGCGCTGCTGTCCTTGATTGCTTTCTCATCACAACCCTTCATCCCACAAACCAATCCTAATTTCAAAGGCTCAGGCTGCTCCGTCGAGCACTCAATCACGTGCCCACGAGTCACCGAATTGAACCCTCCTGTAAAGATGGTACCTGAAATATAACTTCTCTCGGGTTTTATGGCTGTCGATCCCTCTTCTGCGAGGCTAGTCTGAGAGGTAGACATGGGATGGTGATCAGGAGTTGGGGGAATATGAACAGTGTAAGTAACAAATTCGGAATTCGCTTCCTCTGTAGCATCGTCTTTCGACATTGACGAATACTTTCCACCGCTAGAGGCCCTCCGGTTTGCTCTGTTACTCAGAGGGGAATTTGGGTTGTTGGCAATTGAAGCTCGCGGCACTGGACTAGTTAAACCCATGCTTCTCATCCCTCCTCCTGAAGACACCGTAATTTTCACCGGAGAGGAAGAAGAAGATGACGAAGTGGTTTTCACCATTTTTAAAACTAATTTCCCACTCAATCAGCTTTAACTTTCAGAAGATATACTTTCTTTTCCTTGAATGAAGTAGAAGATGTGCTTAAAAACTGAAAGAGGCAAAGACTACAAGAAGAACACTTGACTAGAAATTGAAATTCCTCGAGAACCCATGAAGAAAACTGTAAGCAGCATATGGGGTAATTGATCTGAGGCTATGAGATGGTTGAATTAAGGTGGCATCTGAGCCAACGGTCGAATTTGAATTTTTTTTGTATTCTTGATGTTTGTGAAAGAGAATTTAATTTCAACGGTCGAATGATCCTAGCCGTAGATTAGTTGAGATCCTATGGATGGCTTTAATCTGAAACGGCCGGCATGGTTTTGAGAGGGATTTGCAAGTGGTCCCACTTTGGGGATGAAAGTCGAAAAGGGAAGGACGAAGGGCTTTACAACCTCAACGGTCGGGGAAAACTAAACGGATCCTTTTCATGCAATTAAATAATGTTAATTTCATGCAAATAAAGTTTGTTTATTTATTTTATTTTTTTTTGCAAATAAAGTTAATATTAATATTAATTAATTGCATGAAGAAAAAATGGAGAAAAGTAAGTTAAAAGAAAAAATTAAAAGAGTAAAGTTTTGAATTTTAGATTTGTTTATTTATTCAAAAGACTTCAACATAAAAGCTATACCTTCTTTTTCTCTCTCCTTTTCTTTTTTAAGATGATAATTATTTTTTTATGAAACAGATAATTATGTATTTGCCTACTTTAAGCATTTAACATAAAAGGCTTTTTATTAAACAATCTTAATCTATGTAAGAACTGAGAACCCATTTGAATTTCGTGATTATTGGTTTTCTTTAACATTGTAGTCAATGTAAAATATATATAAATATATATTTTAAAAAATTATTTTATATACACATTTTTGAGTTTCTAAGATATGACCATCTAATTCGAAATTAAATTACGTTTATTAATATGAGCAACAAAAACAGCTCATTTTAATGTATATATTTACTAAACCTAACCATTAATAATTCCAAGGCATCAATTTTATCCAGGTATATATCATACACTACATTATTATTATTATTATTACGGTGATGGGCAAATTTAGTAGTCTACATATTTTATCTTTTGCTGCTATAAAATTATTATCATTAAATCAACTCTCAAAGAATAAAATATTGTCAATAAAGTCAAGAGAGCTAAACAAACCGACAAAATCCTTTGCTTTGGATTTTGTGCTGGTTGTATGACCAGTATCCCATAAAATAAAAGAAAATAACAAAAAAAAAATTAAAAGAGAAGATAGGCAATAGACCGGAATGAATAAGCACGCAAAGTAGCTAACAATGAATAAACCCCCTCTTGAATGATAGCTTCAAATTCTGGTTTTCGAATATTCACAGCTTAAACCGTATTTACAACTTCAAGCTGTTAATAATTACAACTTAAATAAAATTTAAATTGTCTTCTTAATAAATACAGTACAGTTTAAATTTATAAATTTTAAATTCACACTATAAAAATGATTATATAAAAGTATAAATCTCTGTATAAATCGGTATGGTGAACAAAAGAAGTGATTCTGTTTGTAAACCTCTATGTATAACTTCTCTCTGAAATATAATGGCTGTCTTCTATAGACGTAAGCAAATAACCGAATCACGTAAATTTTATATTTCTTTTATTATTTTATGCTTGTCTTTCAATTTTAGACATTTGGCACAATACCTCCAACCATATCCTAAGCTATCAAAATGCATATTTATATTGTTTGGATTTATAATGAAGTTATGAATGAAAATGAAATAAAATATATGTCATGCATGGTTGATGGTCCATGATGAAGACCGATCTGTTGTCTAGCTACGTACCACGAAATAAATTATCATAACCCCATCCAAATGATGCAAATGATGAACTTGTGGGATCCAAGTCTATACGATTTTCAACTAAAAGCTTGTCAATATGCTCAGTATTGCTTCCCATATTACTAAATTTCAATTTCTAGAGGTAGGGTAAGAACGGAGTATAAATCTTAGAATATTTCACTAAATTATGCATGTATATAGCAAGAGGATTCATAACCCCAATGCTTAATTTATTCACAGCAGCGTCAAACAGGTTACAGAGCTTTGGCGTTCATTCAAGCCGTTTTAGGTTTTGCCAAATCGCCCGAGGCACCTTCATCAACTTTTCTTCTTCTATGATGATGAGTTGTTGATTAGTACCAATCTTCCACAATTCTCAACTGATTCATTTCTTCAGGTTCATTATAAATGTTTCTCTTGCGGACCACACGTTGCCATACGAGTCTTCACCAAATAATCACAAGCACGGTCAGTTATTAATAGGTTCATGATTACATCATCATTGTCATCTGATGACATCACTAACAAAACAAAAACTGGAACATTCACAATCAGATGTGACTGACAATATTATGAGTTGATAAAAAAACGTAAATAATTTCAATTTCTTTGTTTGTTTTAATATTAAATTAAATGTCGACATGATTTAAAGTTCTTACGATCATTTAACTGCTGAAGAACTTAACTTTTAATACTACAATTCTTCTTGTTTATTTCTTCAAGGAAAATAAAAATCTAGTGAGCATAATTTAACCGTGTCGGATAACATTGCTAGTGAACGATGTCATAGGTACGCTGTCATCTAGCAAACGAAGCACCGAAAGCCTTTCACCAATTGTGTAGCTTTCAATTTTCAATTTCACTTGCCAAAATTCCTTTTTATTGATCTGTGTGTCTGAATGAAAGAATTATTACCCCGGACATCATCAATTTATATACATATATATACAGATATATATATCCACCCTCAAAGGGAAAAAAAGGAAAAAATTTCACAAAGTTAGCAATTTACAAGAACTATGGGAATGAGTGAGTGAACGTGGCCGAGAGGTATCAGAGAGTCAAAATTTCCCAAATGGTCTTGTTTTGTACATGTACTGCGCCTAAGCATGTTAACTAAGCGATTAAGGTGCAGTTGGTGTAGTATTATAGTATCTCCTTCAGAATCAAGAGCACTAACATGACGAAGCACATTATAACAAGTATCGTTGCACACCTCACCATTCCCCCTTTCTTCTGCGTTCTCTCCGCCTGCATTAGGAAAATTATATACGAGAGTTATACGGTTTCACAGACTCACTGCTAATGTTGGCAGACAAACTACACAGTTATACTAATAAACAACACCTCTGATCCATGCATACCACCCCAACCTTACACATATGGTAGCAGTCAAAAAGAAAAGAAAGAAGGCTACGTGTGTGTGAAGAGAGAGGGAGAGAACCTTCTGGAGTTGTTTAACACCTTCCTCAACTGACGTTGCAACATTCTGAATATTGTAGTCTATCCGATCAACTATTGTGCCCTGGTAAGAACATAACAACTTTATTAGTCACCTTGAGCTACCTAGTCTGTTTGTGTGACATAATACAATGATGCAGCTTTAACCTGGTCTATCACTAAGACTGAGAGGTCCTTCATGATTTGAGCAAGTTCATTAAATGATTCCACCACCTGCAACCAGACTTATGTTTTCAATTTAAAAATGAAACGCAAATAATTCATCTTCAAACAATCCATCAATTTCCTTCAGCTACCTGTTTGATCGCTCTCTCCCTTTCCTCCGTGAATTGCACACTCTTTTTTAGCTCAGACATTTGGTGCTCATTGAAACCCTGGATTTAAAAAGGATCAGATCACATTTAAGGAGCAACCCAAAAAAAGAAAAAAAGAAAAAAGAAAAAAAGAGAAGGATAAAAATGAAAAAACTGGATCAACAAAACTGCTTATGTCCTGCACGCTCACTTCCCTCCCTGCTGTCAGCTAAAACGTATTGAGAAAGAAAAAAAAATATTCAATTCATTTTTTTTTTTAACCAAAGAGAAATAACAGCATACCAAGTCACCAAATTCATCATCTTCCATTCGAGATTTATTATCATTCAAGTTCATCTCCAAGTCAACCTTATCATGTCCCTACACCCCAAAAATTAATAGACAAATGAGGATTAGTAAAAGCAGCATATTCAATCCAGTTGACAAATTAGTGGCATATTTCTGTTAGAAGCTAAATCCATCACAGGCCATTTATTTATAAGATCTACCTCTATTTGCTGCTGCAAAATTCTCATATATGTTGACTGTTTTCTCCTGAGATCCACTGAAATGTTTTTAAGATTTGTTGCAAGCGAACGCTGTCCCATGAATTTTCAAAGATGAGTCAATCTATCACAAAGAACTAATTCCTATGCTTTAGAAAGTTAACAATAAATACAGCAGTGGGATTCCATTTTATTAATATACAAGTACTAAACAACAATCAGAACCTGAACTGCATAAGAAAAAAGAAACTAAACAATTACTTAGACACAATGCCACATAACACTTTATCAGGAATAGACATTAACAATCAAAATCATACCTGTACGTTTTTTCTGACATTATAATCCTCAGATGACTCATCAGCAGAAAATTTCTGTAATATCTTCTCAGACCTCCTCAGTAAATCTGTAATCTCATGGGTGAGAGTCGCAATTGTATGTTGTTCTTCACTGTCCTCTCCAAAGGAGGGAGTGAGAACCTTGTAATGAGCCTTAACTAACTCAGCCATTTTGTACTGAGCATACTGAATGTTAGCAGCAACTTCTTCAGAATAATCCACCCAATCCGGTGGTAGTAGACCCACAGTAAATGCATCCATACTGCAACATGGACATGTATTTTAACAACTAATAAGTATTCACGTTTTCAGAGCAATACTAAGGGGTTGTGGCTTATAGGAGGCAGAATAGCCAAGAAAACCTACGTTGAATGAACCGAAAATGTCAAAGCTACCTCAGTTTTTGAATGAGGAATTATGAAAAAAATATAATCAAAATGAGAGTTGCAAATTCACAAATCACTCTGCACTGCACCAGAAACCAAAAGCCAATGATGAATGAACAAACAGTAAGGAAGTAATTTGGCGAGTCGTACATAGTAATTACATGCAATATGATTACTATGCAATATAGCATATAAGTCTAGCAGTTAAAGTGAGTAGCCATCAACATTCTAATCAATACAAGTTTCTGTTTATTGTAATGAACTGAACTAACACAACTATCTAGATTAATTCCAACACCAATATTTACTCTTCTTCAACTAATAAACCAAAATAAATATATTTGGCTCAAAAGAATGAACTAAGCAACAGAAAATCTCAAAATTTCCAATGCTGTAACTTTCCTCCACTTTCTCAAGAATCAAACAAGATGAACAGAAATGTGAATCCCTAAAAGAGAAAACGAGATAAATGAAATACACACGCACCTGGAAGGCCCTGGATCTTCAGTGCTAAGAGGAGCATAAGCAGACCGTCTGGAACCAAGCAGAGACGCACTCACCATTTCAATGCCTGAACCAGATGCTGATGAGGACAAAGGAGCACGCGCGCTCTTCAAGGCATCCCTCTGCTTTCTGAACTTCACAGTCCGGTTCATCGCCGCCATGGAAACAGTACTAAGGAAAAAAAAAATTTAATAAAAAACGTAAAAATTAAAGTCTAAACAAAAACCTCCGAACTATATAACCCAAACTCGGTTTCAACGAATTTTTGAAAAAGAAATTTTTAGGTAATTAGAGTTTCATTGGAATTCGAGTTTGGGTCCGTCGGATTCTCCCGCAAATCAACGACAACGACTTCGATCCCGACTTGGGGACGCCGCTTTGCGCGTGTCCTTACAACTGGGCTACTATTAAATGGGCCTCAGCTCCAAATGGGCTTCTTGTTGTGGATCAAAACTGGTTGTTCATTAAAAACTAATAAGGCGGTCGATAGGCCCCACACGTGGTCGTCAGGAACTGTCATTGAGTTACACCGATAGAATAGCAAATAGGCTCCTACAAAAACCATTTTAATTGAGGCCATTTTTAATATTAAAAAAAAAAAGAAAAAAGGGCAACGACACGTACTAAAAAGACGACAAAGTCCCTGAGTGTATGACGCGTATTGACAGGGAAGTCCAGGGCATAAAAGTCATCACGGTCTTGTTGTCCTCACTTGGAGTCAAGGGTCGGAATCGACGATTGGATGGTAGTTGAGGGCAGTTGATGATAATAAGCGGGCGTCCAAGGTCATTTCCTGGAAAACAGAATACGTGTATGCTAAGAATCCAAACCACAAAACCACCGAAGGTCCTTGGTCTTTTCCAAATCCCTCACTCGGTTCCTTCTCTGCCTTATAAACCCCACACGCTAAATAGTCAGGGATAGAGCTTTTGATACTAGAATATATTCTGTAAAATCTTCACTACCCATTTCATTTTTAGCCCCCGGGTAAAGTTCTAGTTCAAGAAATTTAGCTACTTTGCTGTGATTTCCAATGGAGGATGATGCTTGGAGCTTTGGGGTTTCTGCTATTTCAAGGAGCCATACATCCATGCTTAAGTCTCACCCTGGTCAGTTGGGTTGGGCTAAAAAAGTCCCTCTTAAGTTGCTTTCTTGTTATCATGTCCAGTTCTAGTATTTGATTCTCTGATTACGGGTTTAATGAGCTTTAGTTTGCAAATGATTTCTGTGCTTAAAGATGTGAACTTTTGCTTTGGTTTTTGAGGCAGATTTCTGTATCGATTTCGAGGAGTTTGATGAAGATGACGATTTAAAGGTGGAATATCCGTGTCCATTTTGTTCAGAGGATTTTGATTTAGTTGGTCTATGCTGCCATGTTGATGAGGAGCATCCAGAAGCAAGATCGGGGGTATGTGTTAGATGTAAAAACTGACCGTAGATTTACAATACATTTCTTATACTTGAGGACACTTACGTTGGTATATATCATATTCCTTCAAATTAACGAGCTTTTAATTTTATTTTTTTTTCATGATATTGGGTTTTCTCCATTTACTTTTCATGTTTCTGCTGATTGGAAAGCGTCAGATAACTTTTAGAAATGCACGATAGGCTTATCACTTTTGCACAATCTTTACTCAAAGGAAGAAGAGCTTATTTATTTATTTAAAAAAAAAAAACACTTTATGGAATTTAGCTTTACAGGCTATTCACCATTTAGGTGTATTCTATAAGAATAGGCCATTTTGTCTTTCCATTCCAACTTTGCCGATGTATTTCTGTGCTTTTTATGGTGTAAAGCCCTCAACTGAGTGAATCCCATTTCTTGATAGTGGTGAACTCACCTTATATGCACTCTTCTGCTTACCTAGGCTTTTATTTAGACATTTTAGTCAGCACTTTTGGTTCCTGTTATTCGATTCATATTATCTAAGACACTAATTATTTGGATCATGTCCTTTTCAGTCACTTTGAATTAATTTGTACTTGAGAGTGGGAGAGGTGGGGCCAGTGAATTTTTCACCTATAAGTACTGATTTTTAATTTAAACCTTTGCTTAACAAGTTCTGATGGGAATGTAGTTTTGGATTTTTGAATACTTGCTTACAAGCAGCACTAATTTTACTTCCAGGTGTGTCCTGTTTGTACTTCAAGGGTGGGGATGAATATGGTCGGTCATATAACAACACAGCATGGAAACTTTTTCAAGTATCCTTTTTTTCTCATTTAAGTGAGAAATTATCATATTATTTTCCTTTCCTTTTGACCTTCTAAGATTTGTTATACTTCTTTTTCTCCTTTTTAATTAATTTTCTCATCTTCTCTTTTGTTCCATGTTCTCCTCTGAGTAATGTCCCTGTTATTTCACAATTTTCATTTTGGAGATAATGAATTGAGAATATGTGTTCAATTCCTTAATTTGAGATTACAGCCTGCACAAATTGAAATTTTATAAAGATGAGTCCCAGTCACCCCCTTCCTTTTCAAGAAAGGAGTTGCAGGATGGACATATACGATCTCCTTTTGGTGGGTCATCTTCTGCGGTTTCAACCTCCAAGATGGCACCGGATCCATTGTTGTCATTTCTTTACAATGCACCTGCCACTAACAGGGCCGAAAATGTACATTCTGATTCCTCTAGTGAAGTAAGCGTGGAAGAGAAAAGTTCAGATCATTTGTTGTTAGAAAGGTACACCAAACTCATAGTGTCTTGTTCAAAAGTCTGCTGTGTGCTCTCTTCCATTTTACTGTTGATCGACTAGAAAACTAAAACCTCTAAACCTCGCAAAGTATTAAACTTCTTCTAATTGAAAGAAGATTTTAGAGGAGAGAAATCTGATACAATGACAGCTGGGTAATCCATGAAAGGGTTTAAGTAAAATGAGCCTGTCGAATGAAGTGAATGGGAACTCATGTTTAATCAAGTTCAAGGGAACCAAGAGTCTATACATTCTAGGTTCAAATCTCACCAATGGTGCAAAAGGAATATGTGATGACATTTACAAGTGAAAAGCTGAAAACATAGGCAGGAGGCAGATTTTTAATTTACTGAACCGTGAGGAGATATGCTTCATATGATATGGGTGTTACTTGCTTCACGTTTATGGAACATTCTGATCTCTGGATGACACTTTCAAAATACTTTAAGATGCTACTATATAGAACCAAAGCCAGATAGTGATATGTTTTTAGCCAAATTCAGCCTGGTTATGTACCAGCTTAACCATCTGATTTGATATTTCGACCTGTTTCAAGTGTTTCCTTTTCTGAATGGATATGTTATGTAGTTCTATTTTTCTTGGTGGTGGAGTACCTCAATAATTTCCTTTAGTTTGTGGATCATGGTATTGCTAAGACGTTTTTAATGTTATAGTGTACCTGTATGCATCTGATTATTTGACTGTAAATGCAGAAATATTCTGTTATCAGACAAAGACCAGGAAGAGAAAGCACAGAGATGTAAGTTTGTACAAGGACTAGTATTGTCCACCATCCTTGACGATGGGTTATGAATGGAAGACACTAACGGATCAGTTCTGGTTAGTCCACCATCCTTGACAATGGTTTATGAATGGAACACTAACGGATCAGCTCCGGTTACCAACTTCAAATTCTACAAGAGAAGCCCAGTGCCACTGATGTGGGTTGGAATTTGCTGATACCTTAACTGAAATATGTTCAAGGTAGAAATTTATTAATGTATAACAAGAGCCAGACTCTTATCTCAGTGTTTTTAAAGAATCAAAATATTTGGTGTTACCATTTTCACAGTGAGCATTCCCTTTGTATTTTTTTTCTTTTAAAAAATTTAATTACTTTACAGAAATCAGTTTATGAACACGAAAAGTAGCATCTTGCACTCTCGAGCTCTTAAATCAAACATGAGCTTCACAAGCCACATATGGGTTCTAATAGCCAAGAGAGAAAATAATCAGAACCATTACTAAGATTGAAATTGGTACATTTTTCTCTTCACCTTCAATATTCTACTTCTACCTAATAAAGTAAGGATAATAAAAATAATAACTAATCACGATTTACAAGCATGTGCCGAAAAGTTGTTTCCATTTATACTCAAGGTTATGAACAAAACCACGTACCAGCTAACGTTAAACGAAGCACTAAAAAAATGGAACTTCCCAATGACGACCTATGCCTGCGGACGAAGTTTCCTCAATAACCACTTTTTTCTTAACTTGACATCTAATGTCATAAAAGTTTTCGCCTTCTTTTCATCCTCCAGGAAATCACAGGCATCTAATACAAGGTCTTCATCCATATCTGTTAAAGCTTGAACTGCTTTAATTACGTTCTCTATTGAGATTGAGTTTTCATCATTCTTCTTTTTATCCGATAAAGAAGAAACTGCAGTTGCCATCTCACGGAGAGCACTAGCCACTCCTTCATCTTTGTCTCGAGCCCTTTTCGGATGACCAACATTTGACCAGTCCTCCAATTGACGCTTGTTCTTCTGCCATATATGATCTGACTCGAGCACATCACCAACATTATCTTCACTGGAAACTGATGCGGCTGGTGAATGATTACTATTTAGTCCACCACAGGACCTGGGATCTTCTTCATTTTGTTGCTCTAAATCTTGACCAGAAGACCAGTCTCTTTCATCAAAGCTTGAATCACATATTATACACAAATCTTTATAATATGGGATGGGTCGGGTCATGAACTGCCTTGCATCAGTATGAGCCTGCATGTTATTTTTTAAAGTCTAATTGGAACTTCTTATAATCTCTATGATAATACTAAAGGGCTTCAATGCCTTCAGGTGATGAAATTGTTTGTTATGTATTCCATTGCATGAATGTCCAAAGACAACTAGGCACAGTTCCACAGATACAAAATCAACAATGACTAATCATACACATTCTTTCCGACAAAACAAAGCAATGCCAGGTCAAAGAATAAAGAATGTAAGCTGTGTTCATCATGAACATTATATTAAAACTGTGAAATAAACTAGAGACTTCAAGTTCAAATTTAGTGAATGGAAAGAGTTAAAAGGGAAAGTTATGTGCACAGATTAATCTCATGCTAAGATCTTTAAAAAGTTCAATAAACATGCTGTCAACTTGTATAAATGCATACCTTGATATAATCTTGCCAAACATAATCATCAGCTGTCACCATTTGCCGCATATCATCCCAAACAAACCCATCCAAGTCAAGAAGATTCTTTATAACATTATATTGCCTTCTCAGAGTTTTGTATCGATTTTTAAGAACATCCATGTCATAATTAAAGCCAAACTTAGCATTGAACAAAGCAATCATCTCCATCCATGCTTGTTTGCGAAATACACCATCAACCCGGCCGCCATTATGCACTTGATCAAGCATAAGGTCGATGAAATATCGGTCCATAGGTGGCTGCCAATAAGTTCTGGTACGACTGCCAACGGTGGTTAAAGTCGCATTTTGCATAGCCTGTGGGGTAACATCAACATCTTTCTGTAACAAAGAGATCCCATAATCTTCATCAATCATGATATCTTGAAGAGCTTGTGCCTCCCTGTCACTAACTTCCTTCGGTTGCATGACTGCAGTTGTTCCATTATCACATGAAGGCAAAGACTCCTCCTCTGGCATATTGCTACCTGAGTATGTATCATCAATAGGTGTGGCAACAGAATTAGATCTCTCATCAACAACTCAACAGTCACTATATTTTAACGACAGCACAAATTCTAGATCTTTTTTTTTTTTTTACCTTTTTTCGCATCTCTGTATATCAAACATAGATCACTGTAATAAGGGATTGATTTAATTCTGAATGAACGTGCATCAGGGTGTGCCTGCAAGCATAATCCATAAGTCTCTTAGAAATGTTGTGAAGAGAGGGAATAATGAAAAAATAAGTTATCAAGTACAGCACCCTGATATATTCATCCCAAACATTATTATCAGCAGTGATCATTTGACGTGCTTCATCCCAGGTAAAGCCCTTCTGGTCAAGGAGATTCTTGACAGCCTTATAAAGATTCCTAAGTGTTTTGTGTCGATTTTTCAGAACATCTTTCTCATACTGAAACTTGAACTTTGAATTGAACAAGTTAGTCATATGCTTCCAAGCGCGCTTGCTGAATAAATGGTCATCAAATTTATTCCCTTTGGTAACCTGCTCCACCATGAGATCAATGAAATACCGATCCATTTCTGGTGTCCAAACCGTTCTCAGCCGATCGCTACTGCTTCGGGCTTGGATACCCATTCTTCTACAATTCTGATTTTTCCCCCTTTTTTTTTAAAAAAAAGTCACTCAAGAGTATAACATTCACAAATCCACAACGTATTCCTCGCATTCACGAAATCATCGATGCACATTGTACAACTAGAAACTTATTGCAGCACAATTTACACAAAAAAAAAAAAAGAAAGAAAGAAAGAAAGAAAGGTTAAATGGGTTTTGCTTAATACACCTAAAAGAGAAGGCTAAAATGCTAAAATATATGATTTTCAGCACTTCAATATTTTCCCGCTAAGAAACATAGATATTCAGTTATGTTTGAAAGGAACCCAGAGGAATAAAGATAGCAAAATAACGAAAGCAGGAAACTACGGGATCAAACATGGAAATTTACAAAACAAAACGACAAAAAAAACAATCTAGGCGAATACGATAGAGTATGATAGTAAGGATGAGGGGAAAACACCCCAGGGAAGCATTGGTTAAAACGAACCTTGGAATTGATAGACAAGATCTGGAGCTGGTGGTGATCGACTGCGTTTCTGCAATTTCAGGGATAAGGTTTTCCTGGATAAGGTTGGAAACTGCTTCGCGATTAGAACACTATACTAATCCCAACCGTAACAGGACTCTCACCCTAATAAGGCTATCAATAGTGCTTGTGATATGCCCAATCAGGGGCCAAGGTTCTTTTTTTTTTTTCCCCGCCTCGTTCCGCCACATCGGTGATCGTAGTTCTTTCTGTGACGCGGGCCCACACTCGTCAGTTAGCTATTTCCGCCAGCCGATTCTTTTTTTCTTTCTTTTTTTGGGTGTTTTGTTTTTTAAGACTTTACTTTCGAATAAATTTTCTAGTACAAAAAAAAAAAATTGCCAATATGATTCCCATGAACGAAAATACTGACCGTGAGCCTGTCTCGTTTAATTTTAAGTTTCATAGTTGTATCTAATCCTTTAATTGATTGGCAATTAACCAACTTCGCGTCCAAAAAATCTGAAGCAATTTCCTAAATCATTATGCAGAGGCTATTGGAGTCTCTTTCAGTCCATATAATCACACTCTACAAGTATTCTCAGAAACAATTTAAACCACGATATTGGAACAGACTAGTATATATATTGCATATCCCATAAGAGTAATGACATTGGAGGGCTCAAGCAAGTTCAAAAACCATGGTATAGGCATATTTTGTTAAACCACTACCAGATTATTCCAATTATTTTGACAAAGTTATCAAATGTTTGTCAAAAATTGCACTGGCCCTGACGATTAACGAAGCACGGCCAGTTACTCGGTACACACACAATAAAGATTGAATAAAACTCAACTGCTCGAACACCCAATAAAGCAAGTGAGAGGCCATACAGATCGCACATTGCCAATTGAAGTTAGTCAGTTATTACGTGCACAGCCCATAAACAAAATTATCTGCGTGCCCTGCCAGCTCTTCACCACCCTGCTTAGCAGGTGCTGGTTGCATCATCACCAGCATCCATTTTGATCACTGAGCCGAGCCTGAACAAGGATATGAAGCACTTGTTTTCCTCTCAATGCCACGCGGCCATTGCTGCTTCTTCCTTAGATAAACTTACACAATTATATATGGGATGCAAAGGCAGAAAACCAAGCTGATTGGAAGGAGAGGATAGTTTGTAAAGCAGAAAAACCAAGGGTTTTCATCTTTATTATCTCCACTGAGAACTGTGGGAAACGAAAAACTGGAAATCAGGGAGATTAACCTGCAGACGCCGCAGCCAGTTATCAGCAGCCTGTAACAGAGAGGTCGCTTGCTGCCATTCATGGTCTCCACTGGGAGTCAAAATGGAACCTCTCAACTTATAGGAGGCAAGGCCAAATACAGGCAGAGAAATTTTTGAAGATGCATCAACACCATAGACTTTCCTGCCATTAGGAGCATGCAACTGTGGCTGATTTTTGCCTGTGCCAATCATAAAAAAGACGGAACACATTAGTTCTCATAAGGGCACACAAGATTGATTGATTATGTTGCCTGTACATGAGTTTGTGATGTGTATGTGCATGTGAGAGAAAGAGAAAGAGTGAAGAGAGATTACTTCTAGAATGTGTTGATAAAGAATGGAATGTAAGAAAAGATGCATCCAAACTTTGAAGTGTTGGGCCCACAGGTATTCTGTATATTGGGTACCTGCAACCAACTTTCACTTCATCAACACGCTCAAAGCATTACAATACCAGCGCAGTAAAAAAAAGAAAAGAATATTCTTACCAAGCCACAGATATCCAGCTAGTAGGCAGTAGGTCACAGCTTCTGTACATCAGGAGTTCTGGAAATTGAGATGCAAGATTTGAAATCTGCGTGGGTTGGTTATGAGGGCAGACAACAAAGCCACAAACACACAAATCAGGACTAAAGAACGAGGTTGAAAAACTCCAAATCTTAAACAGCATGAAAATTGCCTTGCCTTATCATATAACGGTTGACGATGATGCGGCTGCTCTTGTTCGAAGTATTCAAATACAAGCAACCCATTTGAGTTGTAAACCTCAGTTTCATCACTAGATGAACTCATAGGATGCTTATCTCTCAATGTAATTCTGCTCAACCTCTGTGAATTTAAATTCATGAGGTTATGCTGAACCCAGACCCCATCAACACCTTTCACTCTTCTTTCTGCTTCACAGTCACTGCTGCCTGCACTACTTGTCTCCCTTGAAGACTCCGCATCACTATCCTCACCAGGCCTCCTGCAAGAACATAAATACAAACAATCAGGGCAAATAAAATGTAACAAATTCCAAATAGAGAACCAGGCAGTGTGGCAATCACTTTGGCTACGATTAAACCACATGCACCTAGCAGTAAGGGGGTGTGAGAATAGAAAACACATTATTAAACTGTAAAGACTTACTACAAATTAAACATGGTGGAAGGAAATATATTTAACCATGGTATAACGACAATGAATAAGAACAGAAAGAAAATTAAGGATGTGGACGTGTGGTTAACACTCCAAGACATGCTTCCATTATTCATCTTTGGCATGAAACTAATCTACTGCCCTATGTTTGAGGTGAACTTTTGCTTTGGAAAACTCAATAGAGTTATCCAAAGATTTTATTTTCCTTGGCAGACAATATGATCAGTACACCTGCAGGCTGCATAGGCCTTTCACTCTTCTTCTCATATGTGATTAAGTACTCCTTTTATGACCCAAATTTCCCTTTCAAACGATCAAAAGGGTATTCAATGTCTCAGGATCCAAACCATGCATCCTGAATCTTAATCCCTTGGTCCCTAAATCTATCTTAGCCCCAAGAGGAAGGAAGATGTTACTCTGAGTCAATAAACTTCAAGCCAGAAAAATCAATTAGGAACAAAGAAATAACAGTTCCTTCTTACTAATTACTAATTACTATGCATCGATCTCATGAGGATCAACTCAATTCAACTGAAACTAAAACAAATATGTTATATATGAGAAAGGCAATACATGCTTCGACAGCAGTACTTTTATCTTCATCAGATACTACTAGGAAGCTGAGATCAAAGATTTTGCACATGGCAAGAGGAAGAAATTGGAATAGGCATCAACAAAAACCAACCAGTAATGAAGTCACTATGAAATATGAGAACAATGCAAATTTTCTTTTATCAATGACCCGGGGAAAGAGAGAGACAGAGAGAAAAAGGGAAAGAAGGGTACATAGAGCACTACTAACGAGAGTCCATTAGTACACGAAAAGAGAGTGCAAATAAGCTCACCTCAACCTATGTGGGTCTATGTACAACTGTATACCCGATAAGGAAGGAACATAATACTGTCTGACAGAATCGCTTCCATTCAATAACAGGGGAACACCCACGCCATACACACTCCATTCTCTGAAAGATTCCCATAGATCCCCAAGACAAAAAGATGGTTGCAAATCAGCTTCACGAGCTCTCCATCCCCTTATTCTAGCCTGTGGACTCGATAAGCCATCAATCAACAATATGTACAATGAGTTACCAATAAAAGTTTAAGAAAGAATGCATAAAGAAACACTAGCCAAAGCGATTATTAGAAGGATATTGTAAATATAAACCTGATGTTAATTTGCAAAAGCTCAAGATTATCTTTAAAGGCATGTGGTCTTATATTCGCTTTTTGTGTTTAGGCCATGAGCTAGTAGAGAACCTTTATATTTGAGAAAGAAAATAAAAACCACGAACAGACTAACATTAATTCAAGAATTCAGCTGAGCTTTTTGACGTTTTTCATTCCACCATATTAAGGACATGGGCCTTCATAATGCTTTGTTAAGCTTAATGAAAATTGGAACTAAAAATTTAAGAAAATAACCTTGATAAATAAATTCCATTACTTCTAGATCATGGTAACAGTAAATAAATCATTCTCGACCAAAACTCCACTTACTTTAGCTGAAACAGACTCTACATGTATCTCAGAAGAATTGGGGAGGGCCACATTAATCCTTTTTTTCTCAAAACTATTTGGAATCTCTACATTCCAGTGTATCCAAACCAAACGTTCAATTGCATCTTTGATAATCAAAATCCAACTCGCTGCTTCTACCAATACCCATTTTAATTTTAACCTCCCTGTAGCTTTTTCTCTTTCTAACTGAGCTTAGTTAAAGCAATGCTCGTAATAGGTCTGAGTTATTCATTATTCTCGTCATAAAAATATGATGCCAATAATCTATACATTTGGTTTACGTGAGAAAATGTAGGTGCACAAATCGATCTAACAATTTCTATCCTGAAAGTTTAGTTACTTCATCCTGAGAAGCAATTGACCATACACTAACAACTTTACTTAGTTGAACTAATTCTTTCATCCCCAAGAAACATACCATCAAGTTAACATTTTTTCCCTTAATCTTCCAAAAACCAAACATTGTGAAACAGCAAGCAACTAGACCTCATAAACAAGCGCGCTTCTGTAACGCAAAACACCTCTCCAATCAAATAGAATTCAAAGTTATATTAAATATAAAATTTTGGGATTAAAGCCAGATGAAATTGCAATTTTTTTTTTCTCTTTTTCTGATAATTTGGCGGTAACCAAAAGACAGCCATAAATTTAGCACTACCTCGGAAAAGAACTGGGCGGGAACAAAGGGAGTGACCGATTCCATTAGCCGATCCAAATTAGTGAAATTAACATTTCTCGGCGGAGAAGAAGAGCAAACAGAGTTGGGCCTCGACAATGTCGACTCATCCGAGTCGGTCCGGGTCTCCGCCTCGGGAGAGTCAACTTGGGCCTCCGATTTCAACGGCCTCTGGAGCTGTCTCTGCAACTGTTGCTGTTGCAACAGCAACTGCTGGTGCCTTCGAACTGCCGGCGGGTTGTAGAACCTGTCCGTACCGTGGGTCCGAGTCACCGCGAAGCCTCCAGAGTTGGACATTACGGTAAATATACGATGAAAATTGCGGATCAAAAAACAGTGATTGCAGAGAGCGAAGGTGCACAGGAATTGAAAATTCAGGTGCTGAATTGAGGAGAAAGTCGGCTTTCAAAGTGTTAAAGAAGGTAATTATTGCGGGATGAGTTCTATATTTGGGGCCATTGAGTGTGTGTTTGTGTGTGTGTGTGTGTGAGAGAGAGAGAGAGAGTACGCTGTGTGTGTTCTGTTGTAGGTTTTTAAGATTTGGGAGAGAAACCAAAAAGTCGTACTGTAAATTAGGGAGATGAATGAAAATGCCTCGTTTTTATGTTTCCCAAAATTATGGCTTCCCCGGATTTGAACAATTTTGTGTCTGTAAAATGCCTAAACTGGCCTCTCATCTTCAATTGACGCATGTGCCCCTCTCTTCTTAACTTAATTGCATGGCATTTTCAATATGCGAACTGGAGTTGTCGGTGACGCACTGAACTACCTCACCGCTCAGCAATATTTTTTTTAACTAAAAAAAATTTACACAGAATTTTTTTAAAAAATAAAATTTAATTATTACTCCAAACTTTATTATTTTATAAAAAATTTAAAATAATAATTTTTTTTAATTTTATAAATATTTAAAATAGTAAATTTATTTCTTTAATAGGATTAAACTTACTCCTCTAATAATTTTATTTAAATATTTAATAAAATTAAATATATTTATAAATTAATATATTTATTAAAATTTAAATTATAATTTTTACAAATAAATATAAAAATTTAATCAGCTTACTTACTTAGGTCACACCCCAAGTGCACCAACATAATCTAAATAAGGTTTAGCAATGTATATGTGATTGTAAATGGTAACGGAGTGCGGGGTCAAAGCTGTCTTTCACATATAAGTTGACAATCAGGTGCGTTGACCCAGCGGAATGAGCTGGTGGCAAATTAAGTAAGGTGAACATTGCTTCCTTGGCTTGGCCATTACATTGAAGCTGCAATCTCTCGTGAAACTACACTAGTGTTTTTTTTTTTTCCTCCTACTGTAAAAATAACTTCTGCCCTGTGTGTTACCAATATTATTAACAGTGGGTAAATTAGCAGGAACGACGTTGCGTTTTTTTCTGGGCGATGGACCACCGATAAGATTGGCCACCTTAAACATATTAGACACTGGACATGTATAAATTACTAGTATTAATCAATCAACACGCCGCGTCCAAAATCCAAATTCGAGCCGACTGTGGTGGAGACATTTTCTTCTGTGTATGTTAGTTGGCATGTCACTGGATGTATACGTACGCTGCACTTTTCTGACTTGTGAAAATAGATTAATCGAGTGGGTAATTGAGAGTCAATCCCTTTGATGGTCATCTTATTAATGGCTTTACAAATGATTGTGATTGAGTTTGAGATTGAGATTGGAGGAAGGAGTTGGCCCATGGGTTTGCTATTTTACAAAAGTAAATTTCATCAAAATCCAATTCACGTGATTCGACTTTGTAATTCCTAATTAAATATTGTCCTAGATTAAAAAATAATAACAGTATTAACAAAGCTTTTTGTTGGACAAAAACCATGCAAAGTTGTTCTGCTGTTTTTATTCATTTTAGGGAATCTACGTGCTATCCTATAGTGTACGAATTACGTACACAGTAATTTTTTTTTTTTTCCTAAAGACGTGCACAGCAATATGAACAAACTGTAAGTCATAAAACATACCTTAATAGTTTGAATTAATTCTTTCTTCCCAAAATTAATTATATTTTATTATTCATATATATACATATATATATATATATATTGTTCCCTTTTTAGATAAATCAATCAAAGGATAGCTAACTACTTTTTTTAATTGTTATTAACCACTCAACCAAAAGACATTTATAATTGTTAGGAGAATGAGTAATTCTTCTTGAAATGAACTGGAATCCCAACCTCATTTAAGTCAGTTTTTCGTTGCAATACCAAATATACAGGTACAGCTTTTACGACGAGTCGCTGATTGAGAACTCGACTGCGTCAACTGCGATATTAGAATGTATAATTTCCCTTATTTTTTATACCTTTTAAATTTTGAATTTAATTCACATCACGTGTGGAGGAATAGCCAATTGTCAAATTGTATGCGTTGCATACTTGTACGAAACATATTTCCATTCAGAAAATTGCTCATAGTCAATTGAAATTTCAAACTTGGCTTCGGCCTCTTGCTCACAGAATAAAAAAAAAATGGTTAGAGGGTCAAACAATATTGTTGCATCGAGACTGTATTTGGGTCTGCCGGACTATATATATATACACAGTGAGATAAAACCAATAAAATGTCACGAACACGCATTGCTTGTAATAAAATTACAATTTTTACAATTTCAGATCTGGTCCATCAATCATGCAAGTTATCAACAAATATTAAAACACAACAAAATAAGGTAAAAGATGTAAAGCCATAATTGGTATTTGTACTTATTATGAGCTTATTTCCATGGTTAAAAACAGCTAATAATTTTTAAGTAAAAACAAATAACAGGTAATTTAAAGTAAAAGGACTTTTATTCCGAGTAAAGTTTGAATATGATTTAAACTAAAAATGTTCATTTTTTTTTTCTTTTTCTCCCTTTAATTTTGGGGGTTAAAGTTATCCAAAATGAACGAAAATAACAAAAGAAAAAGGAAAGAGAGTTAAAATTAGAAATCCAGATAAGGAAAGTAAGTAGGAAACAGATTCAGAGTGGGTAGATGGAGGGACGTTGTTGGGATTTAAAAGGAAGTGGAGAAGGAATTCTGTAAATAAATATGTTGGACCCCCTCGGCCACTTGATGATGACTCGCACCAATATTTTAATTTAAATAATTGAAGACTCACAGACCCAGTTGTGGCGACTCGTCCGGCTGAGACCTCGATTTGGGCTTAGGTGGGTTCAATTGGAGGCCTCTCATTGTTATTGACCCGAACAGCCACCAAACGAGCGAGTGAGACCACTAATCACAAGGCGTCTCCTCTCCTCTTGTGGTCCACGATCTCCGTTGCTAACTCGGAACGGCTCGACTCAGATCATCGACGACGACGACGACCTCTCAGCTCCTCCCTCTCTGCCTCTGGCCATGCGACTCTGGTTCATTGCTGTAATTTTCCTCTCCAGAGAGGACTCCTTTGAAATATCCGCCCGAAACTCCGCGTGTTCTCAACGTACGTGTGCAGAATTCAGCCATGGCTGCTGATACGCATGGCCCTAAAGTTCTCCTCTGCAATGCTGGGGCTGGTGCAGCTGCCGGTATTTCGTTTTCTCCTGCTTTCTGGTTCTACTTCTTTTGCCAGCTTAGAAATTCAGATAATTCAATTTTGAGAAATTGCAAGTTTGAATATTCTGTTCTATTTCGGATTTGCTCACTTCAACTTAGACAAGCAGTCCTATAAGGATGAAACTATGAATATTTTGGGATTCAAGATGTTCTATTTTTTATTTTTGGTGTGCTCATACATTTATTTGACAAATATGATAAATTTAATCGTTTGGGTTTGGGAATTGTGTGCAGGGGTTTTAGCTGCGACATTTGTTTGTCCTTTAGATGTTATCAAGACCAGGTTTCAAGTTCACGGGCTGCCGAAGCTCGGTAATGGAAATATTAAAGGTGCGAGCTTTTTCTTTATGGATGCATAAGTTGGCCATATCAAATTTTAACAGATCTCGTGGCTGCTATGACTTATGAGATGTGTGTTGGTTCATTAGCGTGTCTTATTTTGCAAACTTTGGAAGTTGAGCTGATAAGATGCATCTTGTTGTTGACCACTTATACTTAGCGTTGAACAAGTTTTATGATTACTAAATTATTCAGGTAGTCTTATAGTTGGTAGTTTGGAACAAATATTTCACAAGGAGGGGCTACGTGGCATGTACCGTGGTCTTTCTCCCACTGTGCTGGCATTACTTCCTAACTGGGCGGTGAGTCATTTCGCTTCTGCTACTAGCTTCCTCCCTTATTGTTAACGTGATGATAATTATTGACAATGACTATCCTTCCAAAGAACCAAATTGCTTGTTAGTAATCTAGCTATAGACTTTTGTCTTGACGAGTTTCTATCTGTACTTGGAGAGTTTCTGAGAATTTTAAGAATATTTTGTAGTTTTCCACGTGATATATATATACATATATATATATATGTAGAGAGAGAGAGAGAGAGAGAGAGAAGAAGGCTATGTTGTTTTCATGTTTTGATTAGTACTAGGCGAGGATCCATGAGGTCTTGTTCGTGAATTATGTTTTGACTTCCGTATTTCATTCTGGAATTCTAGTAAAACCTGCAAACAACGAATATAAGGAGTTCTTAACTTCCTATATCTGAAGCAGCAGAAGGAATCTACTTTAAATTTCTTGATAATCTGCAGCGCCATCTTCTCATCCAACTAATTCAACTTTTTAAGCCCTAAACCTTTTGGGCAGTGGTTTCATGCCTGTTGAAGAAGATGTGTTCAATGTCAAAAATGTTTTCTCATGTCTATCATTGGATGTATGGTAGCCATCGTTGTTTAGTATATGTAAATGTGTGTGTGTGTGTGTGTATATATATCATTGGGCTTGGAAATCCTCATGGTTCCAAAGCACGAAGTTAAAATTTAATGCATTGTTACCTTTAGAAATAATAATTGGTTTTGTACAATAAAGGTTGGATGACAATGGGTTAACTTGTTTTATATTTAATTGTATTGGTCAAAGTGGCTAGGCAAGAAGCGACACACCTTTTGTGTATTTGCCCTTTTCATCATAGTTTATTGTTATATTGCTTCTCCATGTATGTTTTGCTTTGGTATTGCACTCCTGCATCTTGATTGTTTCGCTTTTGGTTTTTCTTGTTTTATACCTGTGTTTTGGAGTATTAATACGGATCTTTATCTTCCTGCAGGTTTATTTTACTATGTATGATCAGCTCAAAAGTGTATTATGCTCTGATGGTGAGTTCCTAACAATTTACTTCCTGTGATGTGTAAGTTATGCCCTTTCATATTTTCCTTTCAAATGCCTGATTTCTTTTTTTTTTTGGTTGCGATTGTGCATGTAAAGATGAGAATCATCATCTTTCAATTGGTGCTAATGTGGTAGCTGCTTCTGGTGCTGGAGCTGCAACAACTATTGCTACAAATCCCCTTTGGGTTGTGAAGACAAGACTTCAGGTTTGTCTTTCAAGTTTGTGCACATCCATCACTCACATATTGTTGCATGTTGAATCATAAACTGATGCTTGTATGCAAAGGAACTTTTTGTATTGTGTTCCTTTCCTCCTACTTTATGAAAAAAGAAAAAGGTTTGTTCTTTTGTTGCTTTTTGTCAGCATTCACTATTCTGAGGTCTTTCACACGTTATTTGAGTTGGTTATGATTTTTTTGATGCATTTGTGCATTGCAACTCAACTCGATGTGTTCCCATGCAATAAGCAACTTTGTTGAAGTGGATTTCACCAAAATAAAAAATAAAAATAAAAAACTTTGTCAAAGTGGAAAATGGAAATAAAGAATTTATTTATGGGATTGGTGACTGCAAAAGAGTTAGATGTTGAAGCCACAATTTGGGCGTTAAGTATACAAGATTGTTATCTGTTTTATTTATTCATGAGTTGTATATCATCATAATATAGCATTTTGTGTGCTTGATTTTGTCTATGTTCTATTACATGCAATCATGTTCATTTGGTAGATAGATCCATCCTAAGGTGTCAAAGCTTTCTTCTGCAGACTCAAGGAATGAGACCGGGTGTGGTTCCATATAGGAGTACGCTTTCTGCTTTGAGTAGAATAGCTCATGAGGAAGGCATTCGTGGGCTGTACAGGTTTGTACACTATATTTGATATAACTCATTATTCTATTTATTCTAACTGCTAATCCACACTTCAACAATCTCCATGATGTCCTGTGTGATCAACAGTGGTCTAGTTCCTGCTTTGGCTGGTATCAGTCATGTTGCCATCCAATTCCCAACATACGAGAAAATAAAATTATATTTGGCTAATAAAGGTAAATGTCTGCTGCTTTAAGAACCTTTTAATGATCTCCTTGAGAGAAGATAGATAGCTGATTTTCTTGGTTCCTTATCAGATAACACCACAATGGATAAACTTGGGGCGCGTGATGTTGCTGTTGCCTCATCTGTCTCCAAAATATTTGCATCGACATTGACATATCCACATGAGGTATAGGACTGAATGAAAATTTTAAACTTTTCCAACCTTGCTTGGCAAAACTGTGCTTTTCATGGAATGCTAGGGTTTCTTTTCTTTCCCTTTCTATCTCACCCTAAACCAAACCGTGCTATTTTACTTTTGCCTTTCCTTTTACTCCTTCTGGAGCCATGAATAATGTTTTAGTTCTTGAGAGCTGTCATTTTCTTGAAGAAACTTCTTCTTGGAAAGCTTCATTCGGGGACTCGAAAGCCTTATTCAGTGATTTTTGGTGTGATGGAAAAAATTTTAGTAGTTTATTTCAAAGATAACATAAGCTGACTGTAAATAGTAATCACATTGTAGCATAAGGAATAATCTGTGTGCTAGAAATATTTTTATCGTTAAATATTAAATATTATGCATCGTAATTATTATATTTAGGTGGTGCGATCAAGGCTTCAAGAACAAGGTCATCACTCTGAGAAGCGATACTCTGGTGTAACTGATTGCGTTAAAAAGGTATTTCAGCAAGAGGGCCTCACTGGATTTTACCGTGGTTGTGCCACCAACCTTCTAAGGACAACTCCAGCTGCTGTAATAACATTCACCAGCTTTGAGATGATTCACCGGTTTCTTGTTACTTTATTCCCATCTGACCCACAGCCTCACACATTATGAAGAATGAAAGACGGACCTTGCTACTCTGAGGATACAGCACTCATAAAGCACCTGCATTAATTAACATTTCTCAGCAGCCAAATTCATCAGGCCACCATAATTCTTCCTCTAGGTGATACAGGGGTATTTGAATTTTTTTTTTGGTAAAGCTTTTAGTAAAAGCTTTTTACCAACAATTAAAAAGGGCTTAGCCTCGTTCCCTTCTGGAACTTTGTACCATTAATTGTTTTTAAGGGAAGTGAGGATTATATCAATACACAGTGATGATGATGATAAAGGGGAGGGTACAATATAGACAGACTCAAGTCTCATGAACATTTTCTCAGGATTGCTGGGATTACTGCATTTATATATCTGGAAGTTTGTGTTATTCCTTTTACTTTTTCAAGTTTGTCCCCGTTAAAGAATGTTGATTCCGTTTGATTGTTATACGTTGAGGGTGCTTAATGCAAAAAAAATAGTTGAGGGTCAAAGTGCCAAACATAGCATAATTTTATGGGTATTGAAGTCAATATCCGTATGTTTTATGCACGGCACTGCGAGGAGAAACAGTCAAGTAAGGCTAGCTTTGTTCTTAAGAGAGGAACAGTCACGTTAGGTTGTTGCTCTTGGTTGGACTTCCCTTCGATCTCGTGGTATTGAGCTTGGGCCGTCGACAAGTGATTGGATTGGACAAACATCACAGTCATAGACTGGACTTTAATTTTTTTGACTCGTTGTGAGAGACAGCCCGGAAACATATTCGTAATTTTGCCTCACTTTAAGCTTTTATCAATTTTGAGTTGTCAGAGTCCAATGACCTTTGAGTGGTTTAACCAATTGTCTAATCGCCCTGAAAATCTTACTTGTTGACAAGGTAGTCCAATTTAGTGATCCATCTTTTCTCATTTTTGTTGCAATTAAACGATAAATTATTCACATTTCGACAATGATATTTAATTATTAGAATTCAATTATATAATCCCTTAGATAAAGACATGTCCCACATAAAAGCTTTGGGACCAAAAACACTGGACTTGTTTAGGAAAAAACAATCTCTTTCCGCCCCTAATACCACGGTTTAAGTATAGACCGCAAAGGTGACGGTGATTATAAATTAAAAGACAACTCATTGGTTATGGAAAAAGGTTTTCATTAGCTTTATCTTGGTGTTTCAAAGATTAAGTCCAATTCAGCGGCCAGCAGTGCAGCCAACTATAAACTCATATTGTAAAGCAATTTTTAAGATTAGTCTTTTCGCTCTTTTTTTCCGATTGGACAACTAGATATGATGGTATCTTATACGTATCACAGGCCAAGGGCATTAGATTCTTAATTTAGTTGGAAAACGGATCCATGATTCATGATGTCACAGTTCTGAGTTCAGACACAAGGGGGTTGAATTTGGAAATATGTTTTATTTCTTGGGGTCATATTTCTAATACCCCATATTTACAGCCATGCATAAACCTTCATTTATGTAACAGAAGCAGTGTGCATGGCAGTTTTCTAAGCTGTATGGACATGTGTTTGTTTTTTATTTGTCTGTGGTGGTGGTGCTAATGAAATTGAAGTATATCAGAAACAAAATGTTGCAGCAAAGTAGCCAATGTATAATTGGGGGAATGTGAGGAGCAAAAGAATGGCCCTTTTCTCACCCCCGTCATCATAGTCTGGTCGGCTCGGTTCATAAAGTATTGGAGTGCAATGCTTTCATGATTTTATTGGAAATGCTTGTTGCCCCACACACCATTTATAAAAATAACACCACCCTTTGATGATTTTTTTTTTTTTAATTTACTCTCCTTTTTCTATATTTTTATTATCTTTTTAGTCCTTAAATTAATTAAATTATTCCAAATCTTTTCTAACAGCAAGCAATTGCAACCTCAGCAACTAAGAACTACCTTCTGGCAAGTTTGGTCTCTTTAATTAACAAACTGGCTCTTTCTTGAAACACAAGGCTCGCTTGCTTTTTATTAGATTTGGTGTGAGAGACTTTTATTACTGTATTTGTGGGTAGAAGAGCTCGTTGTTAGCTTTCCAGGGGGGGCTATGATCCACATTTGTCACCAAAAGCCCTTTTCACAATTTGGCAAGACATAATAAATTACGATCATAATAATCATGATGATCTAAGAGTGCTTTAACTTTGTCAATGACATGAGCACCATATATATTCTTTTTACTATGTGTCATCCAAGTTGTGAAAGGCTAAAGTTAACCTCCAAAGGGTCACTGTTATTATTGATGCCCATAAGTGACAATATCTTTCTATCTTTTTTAGGTCATGGCTGGCGGGGACATCACAGCTTGATGACAAAATGCCATTTGCCATTTATTTAGATGTATAATTACCATAACCAAAATTAGAATATTAGAAAAATAGGAAGAGAAAAATATACATAGAATACCAAACAAGAAATAAAGTAAAACGGTGCGAAAATCATGAGTGCATTAGAGTATTAGCATGATCAAAGTTTGTGGAAAGGTCTACGTCTACATCTAAAAGCTTATTAAAAAAAAAACAAATTGCATTAAGTGAAAGCAGGTTTATGGTTTTTGTTAGTACTAAATACTATGATTACTTACATGACACTGGTACTATGAAATTTTTATTTTTATTTTTTGCTTTAGATGGGGACTACCTTAAAATTGGAAAAACCAACCGGCTTTAATTAAAATAGATAAAAGTTAAATTATTAATAAGAAATTGGGAATCTTAAGGGTGATGCTTTAGATAAGATGATGACACGTGTGTTCAAAATTGTCATTTCCAGGGCATGAATTTGGTATTTGCTGCATCAGAAAGTGATGGAGGAACCTACATTAATGCAATTCATGAATTTAATCATGTAATGGCCACATTGGGGGCTCCCTTCACATGTGAATGCCATAAAGATACTGGTTATTTACCCTTTTTAATCACTTTTGGCCACTCCAATTATCACTGTAAAAGTTAATCTCTCTGGAAATTAGCATTTTGCAATTATAATCCAACTATTGATCACCCTTTCCTTTTTTTTATGTACAAATACAAATCATTAAACATTATGCCCTTTGCAAACTCTTTGAGAATTGTAATCTATTATTTATGTACATTCAGATTCTGAAAATGAATAATATATGTTGGTGTATTTAATTATTACAGTTAGAACATTTAACCTTGATTTGTCTATCAGTTAATTATATGCACAAGTGTGAATATACATTTTTTGTATTATGATGTTGTTTAGTTTATGTTCTGAAGTGGGGAAAAAGAAGAAGATAATATGGGATTAGTCTTTTTGCTTTATTTTTACTTTCCCAACTTTAATATCATGGAACATATTCTTTTATCCCATTAAAATGATCCTTGCTGGAATTCGAGGGTCTGCCAAACAATCCCTCTGTGGCTGACACGCGCTTCAGGTGCCGGTGGTTCTACGAAGCATCTCATCCTGAACTTTTTTTTTTTTTGGTCGAAATCTCATCCTTAACTTGAGCGGGTCTTCAGCCAGTTGTTAAAATTCGCCACGCGGGAAGGAGACGATTCCCTCCGCAATCTCACTGGCTGATTATGATTGGTCCGTCATGAGGCTTTGCTATGGCGCTGTTATACTATCCCATGCCCAACACTTATGCTGCTCGTGAGCGGGTCCCAACAAAGACGCTCTACGTGGGGCCCACCCGTGTCCGAACCTCTTAGGTTTGGTACCGGACCATCCATTTGAATTTTTTGAACGTTGAAGCCATTCATCGGTGGGAATTGGCAATGATGCCCTTAACATAGGGTTCCTTACCACCAATTCTGGAGTCCTCGAGCAAGGGCTTGTTTGGGCATTACAAAGTAGTATGAATATATATATATATATATATATTTTTTTCATTATTCTTTTCTAATAAATTCACGGTTTCAATTTCAGTGCACAATAAAAGTGAAAACTTTTATTTTATTTATTTTTTTATGAGTTTAATGTACAAAAATGAACCTGATTTAATAATTTCTCCACTATCCCACATTCATTAATTATTACCTTCCTTAAAAAATAAAACAAAGAGTGTTGGGATAAAATATGCAAGGAATTTAGTGCAGCTACCAAAAGGTTTATATGATTAAAAGTGGGAAAAATTAAAACATACCTTAAAATTGTTGAAAACGGAAATTTATTTATTTATTTATATCATATATGTATATATAGAAACAAAGAACTCTTCAGGACAACTAGACCCTTTTTCTTGCCTGCCAAGAAAACTAAATCCTTGCTCTTATGAGCCACATTTATTCCATTATTATTATTATTATTATTATTATTATTATTATTATCTGGTATAGGGAAAAAGCGTGCAAGTTTATGGTTTAGCACCGTAATTATGGTTAATTACATGATTATGATTGAGGTTAGCTGGTTGGTAACCGTTTTCAACAACCAATTCCATTAGCTGAGAGAGACACATTGCCTAACAAAAAGAGAGGGACAATTTCAAAGCAAATATTGGATGCATTAGATGATTGCCAGAGAAAGCTTGCTTTTAAACTTTTTAGTTGCCTAAGACTGTTTTGGTGTGTGTGTGTCAAAATTACTTTCCTTCTATATTTCGTTGCCTTGAAACTTAACCAACATTTCATAGATTGAATTTCTTTCTATTTGTGGTATTTTCTTTCGGCTTCTAAATATTTTGCATTTAATATAGTTAAGCAGCTAATAGGAAAGAAGTTGTGGGTGCCTAATATTGGCATTAGGTGGACCGAGTTTGGAGGAGCTCATCTTTCACAAACTTTGGCTCAGAGTTTAAATCAGTAGATTAAGATGGACGATCAAGTTCAGAGACCGCAGAGAATTTTATCTGACTGGCTATATAGCCTATGGTTCTCGATTGTGTGTATGTATATATATATATATATATATATCCAACCAAATATTAGGATTTGTTAGCTGGGTTTTCCTCTAAAAGACTAAAACCAATGATGGCGATTATAATTTTTATTTAATTTTTTGATATTGGAGGTGGGTATTCCGTATTCGAACTCTAATTATTACAGAGAAATTAGTCACTTTTTACAATTGGGCTATTCTAGATTTCTAGTAGGACAGCAGAGATTATAATCTGGAAAGTTGAAGATTTTATGCTTTTACTCTTGTTGTGTTATATAAGTCATTTTTGGGTCTCTGTCTTTTTTTTATAAGTTCTGAGTTTTATAGGCAGTGTCCAAAAATACAGATGGTGTAAGAGAAAGTAAAAGTTTCAAACAGTCTCATAAGCCTATAATATTTACCGAGTAAAATCGCAGTGGCAGTTGCATTAAGTTGGATTAAAAGTACAGTTTGTTAGTATTGTCAAACTGAAGCCCCCACAAGTGCATTGGATCAGTACAATTTATTTAGTTTGAAAAATGTCGCATCTTGGACCTACTTTTGAATCTATCATTATTCTTTTGTTAATTCTCTTTCCCTCTAAAAAATAGAAGAAAAAGTGTCTGATTAATATTTGAATATAATGGAAAATAACAAGCAAAGTGCACAAGCACAATGGACAAAACCCAACCACTCCCAAGTTCACTCAAAATATTTTGAACATTTTTGAATCCTTCTCAAGGACTTGTAGTTTATTTTAAGGCAGAGATCATGACACAACAATACCACTCATCATTATCCATAGAACCCAATAGTATTGTTTTATATCATCGTTATTATTATTATTTTTTCAGATTGAGTTAATTAGATGTTACATAATTACATACAAACTATGTTATATGTACCTGTAACATTTCTATTAAATACCATATTATCATAGTGAATTTAATTTAATAACTTCAAGAAAGTTTTGTGAATAATCTCCATAGGTATAAATTACGCTTTAAAATCCAATTCAGGATCTGCAACTATAGCTAGTTGGGGATTTTGCCTTCATCACCTGGCAGCAAAATTAATTGATGTGGCATCACTGTGTTGTGTCTTCCATACTGTGCACATTTTTCTATCTAGCAGGGACTCAAACTCTCTCCAATCATATGAAACTCGCTGACCAATCAACCAATTTAAATTTCTTACACTGTCTGATTCAAGCATAAATTATTACAGCTTATATCTATATGTAATAATGTTCAAAGTTCAAGTCCTTGTTAAGTTAAAATTAAAAACCAATAATACAATGGCTAAGATCTATGCTATGTTACATAATTTCCAGACAATTAAACTTATAATATGAGTTAATATCCGAATCGAAATTTTGTTACTCTATATTTGAAGATGAAAAACTACCGAGAAGCCAAAAAATGTATACGTTCTTATTCTTATCTTGCATTTTTATATATTTCAAAAATATTTTTTGCAAAATGAAAAATCAGATATTTTATTTTGATCATGAAATCCACGTTCCAAAAAACAAAAAAAAAGAAAGAAAAACCTTAAATGTTTGAACAGTGGGCGGTAATACCTGTTTAAATTAATATCAATGAATTTGAAGGGTGAGATTAGAAATTTAATAAATACGGATGTCTTAAAGAAGAAGAGTAAAAATGTTTCTAAACTGACCGGATCCAAAAACCCTCTAAATAGGATCTTGCTGTAAAAAATGCAATTATTATTATTTTTTACAATCTTCACGTCCTCATCCAAAGCGCGTCATTCACACACTGGTCCATGGTTCAAAGTTCAGCATACCCCACCCCCCCTGGTTTCGTCTTGTTGCGTAGAAACAACAACGAGTGTGACATGCACGCGCGCTAAAGCGACATATATTATTTTTTTATGGTATTAAAAAGCTTCACAGAGCTCAGAAAAAATAAAAAAATAAAATGTTTTTTGGGTTTGAAACTGGAAGGCTCGGAAGTAGGTTCGGTCAGTAGCTGAGAGAGAGAGAGCGTATAAAGCAGAGGGGGAGAGAGAGCATTTGCTGGTACTACTTTGTAGAGAAAGAGAGAGAGAGAAAAAAAAGAAAAGAAAGAGAAAGAGAAAGAGAGAAAGCAAAAGGTCATGGAGAATGTGAGTCTGAATTGGTAACAAAGAAAGCTCATTATCACCATCATTGATCATCCTCAATTTACATCTACTACTACTGCAACTAGTACAGCTATTTTCAGCTACAAAGATATTTTATCCAGAAACAGAACTCAGTCTCTCTTTCTCTCAGTTTCTCTGTTGTGGGGCTCTGTTTTTTTGTTCTGGATCTTTCTCTGGAACCCTAGTGGCTCTGCACCTCAAGAGCCTCCTCCAAGAAAGATCATGTATTTATTTTGTTGGTGATTTGATTGTCTTTTTGTGAGGCTTTGGTTGGGAATTCTTGGCGCCACAATATAAGAAGATTGTTGTTTGGTGGGGAGGCAATGGCTGCGGAGGGAACATTCTCTTTCTCTGTTGCGTCTGTGGTGGAGGATGTGCTTCAGCAGCATGGAAATCGCCTCAGAGATCTTGATTTGGAATCTAGAAAAGCTGAGGAAGCCGGTACTTGCTTCTTGTGCTTCGCCTTTCATTTGAATTTTCACCCAAATTTCCTTTCAATTTTCTTGTAATTTCACCATTTTGTTTGGTTTTTTCTTCTCCTTTTCTTTCATTTTTCTTGTAATTTCACCATTTTGTTTGGTTTTTAGCTTGGTTTACAAGTTTATGCTTAGAAGCTTGTTTAGTTATATTTGAATTTAAGTTTTATATCAATCTATTGCCGTTTTCTTCTCTGATCCACTGATCTTATAGTGTGTGACTGTGAGTCTTGAGTGTCGTACGAAACAATGTGGACGGACACGGCGAGTTCTATTGCCTGCATGACGTTCTTAGTTTCCAATTTTTTCGGAATTCGAGGAGATAATAAAGGATTGTTTAGAATTTTGGAAATTGGCTTCAATTTGACGTTTCTAAGCTTACGTGTTTGTAAAGCTAAATGAACTAATATATGTTTTGCAGCATCAAGAAGGAACGAAGCGGCTGGGTGGCTTAGAAAGATGGTTGGAGTCGTGGCAGCTAAAGATTTGCCTGCGGAGCCTTCCGAGGAAGAGTTTAGGCTTGGACTCCGAAGTGGGATTATCCTCTGTAATGTTCTTAATAAGATTCAACCAGGAGCTGTGTCCAAGGTGAACCTCATCTTAGTTTTATTTTTCCAATTTCAATTGTTTTTGTTACAACACATATTTACATTGTATAGTCTTTTTTCAGGTGGTGGAAAGTCCATGTGATTCTGCTCTGATACCCGATGGAGCAGCATTGTCCGCATTTCAATACTTTGAAAATGTCAGGAACTTCCTTGTGGCTGTGCAGGAGATGGGGCTTCCTTCTTTTGAGGCATCTGATTTGGAACAAGTATGTTTCTAGTTACATGGAAAAGATACAACTTTGGAATTGCAAGCATCCTTGAATTTCAATGTTGTTGAAGATCCATGATTAACTAATTTTACATATATCGGACGCTAGAATCACATGTCTACCGATTCATATAATTTTATTGTGGTCAATGGCAGTCTGGTTGTGGAGATGGATTGGCCTTTTGTGTAACAATTGTGTTTCATCTTTGTTCAGGGAGGGAAATCTGCTAGAGTTGTGAATACCGTTCTGGCACTTAAATCCTACACTGACTGGAAACAGACTGGGGGAAATGGAATATGGAAATTTGGGGGAAATGTAAAACCTACAATCACGTCAGCAAAATCTTTTGTCAGAAAAAATTCAGAGCCATTTACGAATTCCTTATCAAGAACCTCCTCAGTGACCGAAAAATCTTTGAATTCTCTGCCCTCTGATCTCGACTCTAATAAAATGGTTGGTAAGCTGTAATTTATGTTTTGTCTCTGTGATTGCTTCCTAAAGTTGTATGAGAAGAATTACATTAAGATGTTATGTTTTTTCTTTGCATATTTGCAGTCTAGTTCTGGCTCCTTGAGTATGCTTGTTCGTGCAGTTCTATTAGATAAGAAGCCTGAAGAAGTTCCGATGGTAAGGTTTAATGCATTAGCTGCTGTTTGTTGTATTTTTGAACTTTGCAATTTCCTGAACAACTTGGGCTATTAAGAATTGTCTTGTGTTGTTCCACTAATAGCTGCTATTTTAAATTATAACATGTTCACATGCCATCTTATATAGCTTGACCAAGAGCTCGTTGTTTTATTTTGAGGAGAGGTCTTGCCTTTCTTTAGTCTTGTTATAGAATTAAATTTCTATGTCACTGTTACATTTACTTATTTTGAGAAATTTCTGCTTTGAACAGCTAGTGGAATCTGTGCTAAGTAAGGTAGTGGAAGAATTCGAGCACCGTATTGCAAGCCAATATGACCCGGTATTTTACATTTTCATTCCCAAATAATTTTAGTATTAGCAGAAGAAAATTTGTATGCAGAGCTCTTTTTCCACCTATTCAATATGGATCTGATAAAATTCATTCATTTTCCTGAGTTAAAACAAACAAAATATCAAGAGTTAACGCATTTGTTATCATAATCTCCTAGGAGATCTTATTGTGTTTTAAATTATTTATCAATCAATCAAACTAAATGGTAATTTGTTTATTTATTTACATTATCCTTAGACAAAAGCGTCTTCTAGAGATATGGTTGTTCCTAATGGCAAGAAGTCTCTAATGAAATCTACTTCTGGTGATAAAAAGGTACATTATGGATCTTCTCTTCAGATTGCAATCTAAGCACAACTTAAATTGTTAAAGCAAAGAACAAATGACATAACACAAAGTCTATCATTTCTTGTTACTGTGATAATTTAGATGGAAGACAAAAATGCCATTGTCATGAAGAAAGAAAACTTCCAACATAACTACATTTCAACTGAGGAATCAAAACGCCGGCAGCTAAAACAGCAAATGATCTTTGATCAACAGCAAAAAGATATTCAGGTAAACAGCAATATAAATTTTATTTTATGTTATTTTACTTTTGAGAAACTGTTGAGTATTCATGGTATTTTCATATTTTTGCAGGAACTAAAGAATACCATTTATACGACAAAAGCTGGTATGCAGTTCATGCAAATGAAGTTTCATGAAGAGTTCCACAATCTTGGTAGGGTTCACAAAATAAGAATTTGTTTTACATACATATATAAACATATAGATTTGTTGCTTTCTGTTTTAGAGGTGGTAAACAGAATTACAATTTTAACCTAAATTTTCTGTTCTTTTGGGTTTCTAGGTTTGCATATTCATGGCCTAGCTCATGCTGCGTCTGGATATCATAAGGTTCTTGAGGAAAACCGAAAATTATACAATCTAGTCCAGGATCTCAAAGGTACTAAAATCAGTTGCCTACAGCCTTAGTGCCATGCTTGTATGAGTTGTATCTTGTTGTCAAAATGGATTAATTGGTTATTTGTTCTGTTTACTAGGAAGTATCAGGGTTTACTGTCGAGTGAGACCCTTCTTGTCTGGACAACCAAGCTATTTGAGCTCTGTGGATCATATAGAAGATGGAAATATCACTATTAACACCCCTTCAAAGCATGGGAAAGGACGCAGGTCCTTCAGCTTTAACAAAGTCTTTGGCCCATCTGCAACTCAAGGTTGGTAAGATTATTATTTTATACACTTCAAAGATTGTTACTTTGATACTAATTTTCTACCAATGACTCTTGCAGCGGAGGTCTTCTCTGACATGCAACCGCTGATTCGGTCTGTTCTTGATGGTTTCAATGTTTGCATCTTTGCATATGGTCAAACGGGATCAGGAAAAACTTTCACTATGGTACAATTTATTTATCTTTCTCAACGCGTGTGCTGATCTCCTTGTTATAGAAGATGGAAAACTTTCATACATTGTTATATATGAGCTGCTGCTTGGAAAAATGTTATTTTCATTAACATTTTTGTTTTGCATGTCTAGACTGGACCTATCGAGCTTACAGAGAAAAACCAAGGTGTAAATTATAGAGCTCTGGGTGATTTGTTTCTTATAGCTGATCAGAGGAGGGATACTTTCCATTATGATGTTTCCGTTCAGATGATTGAGATTTATAACGAGCAAGTCAGAGATCTCCTTGTTACTGATGGAACTAATAAAAGATATCCTTTTCATTATTTTTCCCCTTTTATTTCTTTTGTGAAAGGTCATGAAATTATAATCAAAGGTCGTGCTATATGTCCAAATGGTTATATTAACTGAGAACTTAAATTCCAACACTAGAATTGTTTTTAAAATATCTTATTTGAAGTACGCAGTGTGTTAAGAAACAGAATGAAATTCTTGTTTTTCTAAACAATCAACCTTTCTTTTATATGTTTATTTTACATTCTCCCCACTGTAGGCTTTTCTTAACCGTTAACACGTTAGAAATTCGAAATAGTTCTCACACAGGACTGAGTGTACCTGATGCAAATCTTGTTCCTGTGTCATCAACATCTGACGTGATTGATCTAATGAATCTTGGACAAAGGAACCGCGCTGTGGGTGCAACAGCACTGAATGACCGTAGTAGTCGCTCTCACAGGTAGGAAACTAGTGCTCTCACTCCTCTCCTTATGTCTGTTTGCATATGTAGGTATTCACATGCAATCAACTCTAATTTTTATTTGGTTGCAGTTGCTTAACTGTGCATGTTCAAGGAAAAGATTTGACATCTGGAACCATTCTCCGTGGTTGTATGCATCTGGTTGATTTGGCTGGGAGTGAAAGAGTAGACAAATCTGAGGTGACAGGAGATAGATTGAAAGAAGCACAACATATCAACAAATCTCTGTCAGCTTTGGGTGACGTGATCGCTTCCCTTGCCCAAAAGAATCCACATGTCCCGTATAGAAACAGCAAACTCACACAGCTTCTTCAAGACTCACTTGGTAAATTTAATGTAACACATACCATGGAATTGCATTCTGCCTTATTTCTTATCTTCGTTTTTCCAAACATTCTAATCGTAGCTTTGGGATTTTCATAAAATATACAGGAGGACAGGCTAAGACATTAATGTTTGTCCACATTAGCCCCGAGCCTGATGCCGTCAGTGAGACAATAAGTACACTTAAATTTGCAGAGCGAGTGGCCACAGTTGAACTTGGGGCTGCTAAAGTGAACAAAGATAGTACAGATGTTAAAGAGCTCAAAGAACAGGTTTTCATTCCCCCAAACTCTGTGATTCTAATCATAGTCTTTCATTACCACTTTGTCATATGCGGAACTTTAAAATTTGTACTAGATTGCCAGTCTTAAGGCAGCATTGGCGAGGAAAGACGAGGAGGCAGATAACAATCAACGCTATGTATCTGGCAGCTCTGATAAATACAGCAGGATGAAAGCAAGTGAATCCTCACCTTTTCATTCTAACCTGCAGAATGCAGACATGTTGACTGATCACAGTGCCTGTCGGCTGCCAATGGCTGATGTTGGCAACACAGAGGTAAAGCTTGATCTGTTGATCATGTTGCATAATGTCAGATTCATTCAAGCTAGTTTATGATGAGTTCTAGCAGACTTGTTTCAAATACTCGTAACTTGGTTCTCTTCTTTGTCAACTTGGAGATGAAGCTTGATTTTACTTGATTCTGCAGCGTCACAACAATTCTGCCTTGAGACAAAAGAGGGAGCAAAGCTTTGATCTCGATGAAATACTAGCAAATTCACCTCCTTGGCCCCCAGTGAAAAGTCCTGGCCAAAATTATGGGGAAGATGATAAAGAAATGGGCTCGGGTGAGTGGGTTGATAAGGTGATGGTGAATAAGCAAGAAGTTAGCAGAGTTGAAAATCCTCTAGGATGTTGGGGGACAGACACTGGGAACTTGTCTGACGTGTTTTACCAGAAATATCTACCTGATTCTACCAAGATATACCCAGAACAATCTTATAATATGTTCATGGGAAGCAACCGGTTTAATGGTGCTAGTACTGATGAAATGGATGATGTTGATGCTGCCACCAGTGATTCTTCGGAGCCAGATTTGCTCTGGCAATTCAATCAAGCCAAACTTACTGGCATGACCAACGGGATAGTGGCGAAAACCAAGAAATCCAATGCCAAGCCAGCAAGGAGCCCAGATCTAAGGTACTAAACAACTTTGATCATTCTTGTTGCTCCATTTCAATTTCAATATACACATCACAAGGTTTCTAACAAGACCATCTTTTAACTTTTGCAGTAAGAATTTTAGTCCTCTAGGTCCTTCTCCTTCCCGGAAACCATCAAACGGTGTCATGCATCGTAACGGGAGGCAGCCGGCTCCTGCTGATATGAAACGCAAACCCGGGAACAGAAAGTAGAACTGTAAACTTGACACGTGGAGGGGTGATTTTGTTTCTTCTTTTCACAATTTTTTTTTTTTTTGAATTTGCTATTTTGTTACATAGAGAAGGAGAGGTTTTACATATTCTTCTTTTTATTATTATTTTTTTATTTTTATATTGTAATTTTATCACACAGTTAACTGCAGCAATAAATCCAGTTGCTTGTATATGTGTACGAGTGAGTTCATTAGAAAAACATCTGCCTGTTTGGTTTGGATGACAGATAATTTTGTTAATAGATTTTCAATATTTTCTCCATGTAATGGTCATAACTATCTTTGGTTTAGCAAACATTTTATAGCTATTACACATTGTGCAGATTTCCAATATGTTATTTTCTATCCCTCTGAAAAGTTAATTAGAAACACTATATCCAGGCGAATGAAATTGACAGTTTATGTGGCTTCAATCAATTTAACATCAAAATAACAAACAATTTACAAAATCAACGTATATGAAGATTATGAGACCAGAATAGAGTAGCAAACGGTGGCTATGCAGTGCTTGTGCTAATGCTAAACATAACCTAATTCAGAGTGATTTTTTTAATGAATATTTAATGCCAAATACTAAACTGACGTGGCCTGAAATTAAATTAAAATTCCAGTAGTCTAGTCTAGTAAAGCAGACGGGGAGCACGTGCGTCCCGAACCAACATCAAAAGCAACAATAGACCCTCCAAAGTTGAAGCTCAAAATATAGGCCAACGACCCAAGCGGACCACCACATTGTCTCATAGATAGATGCAAAATTTGTGGTCAAGCATTGTTTTGTTGATGCAGTAAGCAAAGTCATGGAAATTTGTGGACTGCAACACCAAGTATCCAACAAAATTTATTTCAGAATCCAAAATAGAAGCCTCTCGAATCTTCTCCTTCTCAGTTTAGTAACTTTCAGTCATTTTTCTGATGCTTTTTGAACAGGAACCCATGTATTTTTATTTCATTTTTTTGATTTACACCCAAGTTCATTTCTTTCTTTTAACTCCACAATAAGCCTATGGACAAAAACACCGGCAGCCTCCATCTATGAGGTTTCACTCTTAATACTTGATGGTATAATATTGGTTGTGCATTTTTCATTGGTCAAAATGTCCGATGCCAGAGATGGGTCTTGTTATTATTCGGTGCTTGGGATATGCAAACAGGCCACTGCCTCTGAAATTCGAGACGCTTATCGTAGGCTCGCTCTGGTAATTAACAATGAGCACCACGTTAACTGATTCCATTTTCTTGCTCATTTCCTGGTAGAATTTGATTAATCTTGACGACCTTTTATGTCATGCTTTTGTAGAAATGGCATCCAGATAGATGGAGAAAAGACCCAAAAGTTGTTGCAGAAGCCAAGAAGAGGTTTCAGCAAATTCAAGAGGCTTATTCAGGTACATACACATATATATCTATACACGAAAGAAAAATAAAAACACATCTCACCAACAGCATGTTTTACGTACAGTTTTATCAGATAAAGGCAAGAGAACCGTCTACGACGCCGGATTGTTTGGTGTCCTCGGTGAAAACGATGACCAAGTGAGTTTAATTCCGTTTTCTTAATTATTTTCGTTTCTGCATTGACTGGTTGGTTGGTAACTGAAAATAGATATGGAATAGGGATTTTGCGACTTCATGCAGGAAATGGTCTGCTTGATGCAGAGGGAGAGAACCCAGGTGCCTTTTTTTTTTTGGTTTTTTTAATTTGTTTTCCATAATTCGCATTACTCCAACAAAATTTAATTGTTTTGTATACTTTGATTTTGAGCTCAAAAAAACAAAAAGTTAACCTAATTGTAAGGCACAAAAAATCAATGAGAGACAAAATTAATGAGATTCTATCAAATGTTTGTGTTTTCTTAGAAGGAAAACAGCTTGGAGGATCTTCAGGGGTTGTTAATGGATATGATGACAGAGGATGAAAGGGTCATGTTTGGATTCGGATGGGACACGTCATCTGGAAGTGGATGTTCTAGGAAAAGGATTCGTCTTTCTCCGTTATGATCATGCACACCTCCTTGTAGTTAATGTAGTATTTGATCTCTTATTCTCAGTTCGATGTTAGCTAGATAGCTTGCGTGTCATGAGCTCATGGCTTCAGTTTTGAAATAATTTTAAGGATCAAAGTTATATTTTTAACTTGTTATCTTCATCACTTTCTTTCTATATATTTTGTAAATTATGCTTTTGATCGTGTAACCTAAAAGATTAATGCGCATAATATATTATATATATAATATATACAGAAATGCTCTGCTGATTAAAGGGAAACCCTAGAATGTGGTTTCATATATTGTTTATGACGGTATTTTCTCAAAACTAAAGATTCATTTTCGTGAGATTAGTGGGCTAAATAACTGAAGTAGAGGTTTCTTAAAGCTAGATCCATCGTATTTAGAGGTATCTGGATCTTACTTTGGGTAGTTAGTGGTACAATATGAATTTATGATCACCGCTAAATTTCTCAAAGTTTCATCTTATATATGTAAAAGCATAATCCTATATGTGCATATATGACCTTGCTGGTAGGCAAAGGAGTTACTTTGGGTTCTTTTGTCTTCTTTGATGACAAGTCCATGTGAAAGAAACCACATTGCACAACAACACCGCCACAGCTCCCACTTTTCCGGGAGCTTAATTTAATTTAGTATCTGTAGCTTTCACTGAACTTTCGAGCTAATTCTTCGTCCCCATCTGGGATCCGATCATTTAGGATCTCTTTCTCTTGCTTCAAAACTCAAAGGGTTAATCTCTTTTTCGTATAGCAGGCCTTTTAGTCATATCTGGAAGTCTCTAGGACTAACAAATATTGTACAGTGGTTCACAAGGAACAGCATATGATCATGAAAGTCACCGAACTGCATTGCTTCCCTGTGTACTCTTTTCATATGTAGGATAAGAAACCGTCCTCAATTTCCACCATAGAATTTTCCTAAATAATTTCACTGCTCGTTTCATGTTTTCTTTTTCTTTTATGTAATTAAACAACATTTTATATGTATGTTGATGTGATTAGTAAATGTAATTGTAAGCTCAATTTTCATTTCACGACCATACTCATGAAGTCTAACAACTAGCAAACTGATTAACTACTACCGACACATATTCACCAAAAAAAAAAACCTACTACTGACACATTGGAGGAAATGCATGCATGCCTTGAGGTTTAGCAGTTTATAGGTAGATAGACGCGTCGATAAATATTTTAAGAAACAACTAGTAGTGATGGAGTTTGTACCAATATAGTTGGTATATCGATCTACACATTAAATATAAACTAAAAGTAAATAATAGATAAGAGGTTAAAAGCATATATATATTCACTGAGTCGACTTCTAGAGAAACATTTTCTCATTCTACTTTATAAATTGTAATGAAGAAACAAGAACGCACCAAGACGAGGGGTCTCTTCCTCAATGATAATGAAACCATATATATCGCTAGGAAAGACATTAATGACAACCAAACTGTCAATTTGCTCAAAGCAAACAATTCAGTCGGCTAGGGTCAAATTTCGTGTTCCATACCTTATTTGTCGGTAATGAAGTCGAGGATCCTAATTTATTTTATTTTCTAAGTATAATAGACCCACGAAGCCACCAATCGAAGAATTGAACCCAAAAAAATATATGCGTCCACAAAGACATGGTTTTAATATGAGAGAAGACAGTTTCAACGTTCACATTCAGAACCCAATTGAATCTATAAATATAGCCTAATCAGTTTTGTGATGATCGTATCTGATCTATTACCACCAGTTACGTACCTCCAATTATAATCCTAAGCCAGCCATATATAGCCTAGCAGCTGGGCCAACATCAACATGGGTGTGATCAGTTTTACTGAGGAGTTTGCGAGCCCTGTCACAGCCGCCAGAATGTTCAAGGCTTTGATCCTTGACTCTCACAATCTCGTTCACAAGCTCATGCCTCAGGCCATCAAGAGCATCCAAATCATCCATGGTGATGGCGGCCCAGGAACCATCAAGCAAATCAATTTTGCAGAGGGTACGTATGTAGTTAATGTAATTCATTAATTAATTACTAATTTTAATATTATTGCTGATCATTTAGGTAATAATTATAATCTATATATATATATATATATATTGAGCCCATGCAGGTACACGCTACAGATACATGAAGCACAGGATTGACGCCCTAGACGTGGAAAATTGTACGTACAAATACACAATGATAGAGGGGGACGTGCTGTCGGATCTGAAGATGGAGTATATTGCATCTGAGGTTAAGTTTGAGAGTAGTAGTGCTTCTAATGGAGGCTGTGTTTGTAAGGTGAACAGCGAGTACCACACCGTTGGTGACTTTGAGATCAATGAAGATGATATTAGAGGAGCCAAAGAACGAGCAATTGGCGTGTACAAGGTCGTCGAAGCTTATCTCTTTGAAAATCCGGCCGCTTATTCTTAATTAATTACGTTATTCTCTACATGCATTTTTATTTTAATATTGCTCTTTTTGTAATGTCACGTTTGTTTGAAAACGGCAAATAAGATGCTACCTTATCCATCATACTTAAAAAAAACTTTCAAAGTCAATGTTGAGGGGCTGCCGATGGCTAATTATTTTTTTATTTTATATATTAGAGCTAATGATTAATCTTGAGAGTATCTGATCCAGTTCCACCACAGACATACGAATGGGGTTAGTGAAATTAAATACAAATGAAGCTAGTGAGATTGGAACCCATAACCTTAAAGGTGTGGGCATCTCTTTCCTACCACTTAAACCATTCATACGGATGACCAATTATTAAAAAGGAAAATAAAAGCATATCATCCAATTATTTCTAATCCAACAATTTGATTTCCGGATCTTATTTTTACAGTCAGAATTTGATTTCAGAATTGAGCAATTAATAAATCATATAAATACCATCTTTTGACGGCATAATTAAGACATCCAACAAAGTTGTCAATTTGCAAATTAAGCTGTTCATGTACTACCACGTGTATATATATATATATATATATATATATATATATATATATACCTATCTATATCTTAACTTTTAAATTAAAAAATATATTTTTATAAGTAAAGAGCATCTTTTATATTAGAGAGTCAAATTAAATAAACAACTTCAATAATACTCTTTATTGTTTAGTATTTATTTTGTTAGTTTCAATGACTAATTTGACTTTTACTTATTTATTCTTCTTTTTACAAAATAAGAACAAAACTATCGAGGATAATCTTATAAAGTTAAATTCAAATTAATTATTAAAAATTATGAGATATTAAATAAAAAATGTATTTATTGTTTAACATACAATTAAAGAGTGAGTATGATTCTTCAAATATAAAAGTCAAATCCACTCTTTATATTTAAAAATTAAAATAAAAAATCTATTAAATTTTTAAATATTAACTCTCTAAAATAAAAAAAATGACAAATAGAAAGACAGAAGATTTTCTAACGTTACAGAAGCAAATTAATTTATAATCGTAATTCATTAAAAGGATATATATTAATTAAATAACGTTAAAGAAAAAATTGTTAAAAAAAAAAAAAGTGGGGCCGGCACAAAGGGCTTAGCAGAGTAAAGGCGTAAATGATGAGCGTTTTGGCGGTAGCAACTATCAGCCGCCCTAAACGTTTTAACTTGCTTTCAGCTGGGCCATGTAAACAAAGAGTAAAAGGTCGTTGACTGGGCCCAAGCCAACTGCTTTCAGTAAGGCCACGTTTGTATGAAACGAACAAATAGAATATGATTGAGCCCAAACTATTTCTGGGCTCAAAACCCTAATCGTAGTTCTTAATAAAAACGTTTGTTTTGAAACGAATATTTGGTAGATGATTGAGCCCAAGCCCTTTCTGGGCCCAAAACCCTAATTCGTAGTTCTTACGCCCTGCTCTTCTCGGCCAGCAGCGAAGCTCCCGCGCCTACTCTTACTAATCGCTGAATTTGCAGGAAGGTTAATCCAATTTTGTTTCTCGTAGAGATTCGGGGGAATGGCTGGTGGTCTGAGGAGTGATGCTCTGGATGATCTTGAGGGCCTTCGAATCACCTCTTTGGATGATGACGATGAAGAACAAGTAGAAGAAATTGCCATTTATGAAGATGAAGACGAAGACGAGGAGGCAAACGATTCCGTGGTTTTAGGTTTTGTGAAAAAGCCGAAGAACCCTCGTTCCCTTCTTCGTCATTTATTTCCTTCCAAGGCTGGAGGCGTACCTGTATGCGATAAAATCCTTCAACTTTTTTACTTACTCTTTCTCAATTTTGAATTTTTTTTCCACGGAAAATCTTTTGGCTTTAAGCCTATGTGGGAAATTCTTTATGGCTATATTGCTCCATTTGAAATTCTGTAACAACAATGCTGGTTCTGAGCATGTAGGCTTGGTTAGACCCAGTTAATTTGCCTTCAGGGAGGTCTTGTCTCTGCGACATATGCGGAGAACCATTGCAGTTCGTGCTTCAGGTATTTATATTTTTTATTGCTTTTAGAGAACCCCTTTAGCTTGTATTGTTTTCGACCAGTGTTGTATGAAATTTGCCAATATTATCTTCTTCCTTCGTTTGTTTCTTCTCAATTACTCTACAGTTTGATGTGTGTAGCGATAATTTGTTTCTATGTGCATTGAGTATTGTAGGTTTATGCACCTGTAGATAAGGAATGCGCATTTCATCGAACATTGTTTGTGTTTATGTGTACTTCAATGGACTGTCTTCGCCAAGATCAACATGAGCAATGGAAGCGTCAGTCGGAGAAGCCTTCTAGAAGGTATTGCTTTGTTATCTAATTATTACTTTTTCGTCTCTCTCTTTTTCTCTCTCTAGTTATTTGTAACAAAGTATTAGCCTTGGATTTTATTTTTCTATTTGCTTGCACTCTGTTCCTGATTATGAAATGGTATTTCAGTGTAAAGGTTTTCCGTTGCCAATTACCACGTCATAATGCTTTCTACTCAAGCGAGCCACCTAAAAAAGATGACAAGCCTTCTGGAGCTGGAGGTGCTTAGTAATTGTTCCTTGTATAAATTCCAGATTCCTATATTGCTTCTTTGGTGATGCTCACCTCATTATTTTTTGTGGTTGTCCCATGAGTTTTGGAGATTTTTTATTTTTTTTATTTTTCCAATTGACATGCGACGATGAAATTTCGCCACTGATATATTTGAAAGGCTTCTAAACCTTGTCCTTTTAAGTAGGATTCAGGGTTGCTAAACAGTATTATTTTTATTTTCTTATGGAAAAATGTAATTATCATGGGAATTATCTACAAGTTAGAGTTCTGAATTAATGCTTATGTTCTGGTAAATTGAGACCAAGTATCTGAAAAGTTAGATGATTGGTTGTGCAGTTACTCTGTGTGATTGGTGTGGCATGTGGAAAGGAATTAAACACTGTTCTAGTTGCAGAAAAGTAATATATTGCTCAGAGAAACACCGGGTAATTTGATTTGTTAAGGTGACATATCCTAAGCCTTCCTTGAATAATCTTTAACTTTCTGTTTTCTGATGTTTTCAGGTCAGGCATTGTAACTTAGGACATGAATATGATTGTAAGCGGTTGCGCATCTCTTCTCTGTCATCTGACAGTAGCCTAAGTGACAGTGAAACTGTGTCTATGGAACTACAAAAGGGTTAGTAGCTATTTCAAGAGTTTATTGACTTGAATAGCATGTTATAGGTATACGACATAATACTTATGTTCTTGTTAATGGAAATTCAGCATCCTACTCACTTCTTAGAAAACATCAAGCTTTGATTTGTTGAATAGGTGTGGTGATAATACCTTGTAGCTGGTTTATTTGACATTTGGCTTTTGTGGGATAAAATTTACGTCCTATATCTGATACTTCTTTTAGGTGCATATACATGAACACGCTAAAAATATTCAGTCAACATTCTTTCTACTTTCAATCATACTAAATTTTGCCCATGAAGATATTAATTTATCTCTGATACCTTTGCATTCCTTTCAAGCAGTTGCATGCAAAACTTTATGGCCAGAATACAAAATCATACAGGAAGAAGAAAGTGAATATGCCATGGAAATGACCGAGGATAATGTATGGGCTGGTTCATTGGTCTCTAGGAACCGAACAGATAACACAATGACGTCACTGTTGGAGGCATTTGAGGTATGCATTATAATTCTTCTTGTAATTTTAAGTCATGGTTGTTATTCTGAATACATTTTTCTAGGTGTAAGCCGATACTACTCAAATATCTTATTTGCTTATTATATTTGCAATGAGCACAGGGTGATGATGACAGAAAGAGTTGGGCCTCTTTTGAAGAGCGCATAGGCATGGCTCCTGAACAAGTATTGAGGTACTTTTGATTTTTATTTCTTTATATGGAGTATGTGAATATTCAAATTTGTAAAGCTGCGTGAAGGATAATTTATCGTTTTGATCCATATAACAGGTATTGTAGCAGCACTGGTGCAAAGCCGTTGTGGCCCATGTCAAGTGGCCGGCCATCTAAGGCTGACATTCCCAAATGCAGTTACTGTAGTGGTCCTTTGCGTTTCGAATTTCAGGTATTGAATTACTTTTTCGCTGTTTGATAAGTTTTTGGGTAGGAATAAAGGACCAATTATTGTTTGCTGTTATCTTCTCATCGATATCAGTACCCTTATATCTGTATCACATTGTCATTGTTCCTTGCAGTACAATTTATTAGGTTGTATGATCCATAATACATGGGAACATTTGATTAATTAGCGCTCTTTTGGATTTTAGGTCTTGCCTCAGTTGCTTTATTACTTTCATGTGAGGAATGACGTCAACTCCCTTGATTGGGCTACAATTGTTGTTTATACATGTGAGGCCTCTTGCGAGGCCAGTGTGGCTTACAAAGAAGAATTTGTATGGGTCCAACTCTCCTAGCCATCTGGCACTATTGCTCATTTTCCTGTAAAATTGAGGGAAGTTATTTACTGCTATATTAGTTTGTATATTTAGATTAGTGGTGCTTTCTGCTGTGTATGGAAAAATAAAATTTTGGGATAGTTTTTTGTGTTGACTCATCCTTTTTATTATTTTTGGTTGTCTTAGTTGCTGCCATCATGATTTGGATCCTTTCTTTTCATAATAAGTAGAAAAGAAATGAGGGACACGATTCTGCTGAATCTCAGCAGTGACGGGTCAAAATTACCAACACACAGACATCTAATGGAATGTATACTAGTTTACTCTAATATTATGTTCAAATTTTCATAACTTATGTAATGAGAAACTCCAATGGAAGCAATGTCAGTTCTTTTTCATATCGAAGCAAGCATTTCCAGTAATATCTGTACAGCTAACCTTTCCATCAACAACCAATCTAAATCAGAGTCTACATCCACAGTATCAAAATTACATTGCTAGTTGTAACTAAAAAATTGAAAAAAAAAAATGAACAGAAAAATCCTAATCAATGGGTTTATAAGTTATAAATGTACTACTAAGAAAGCATTTCTTGTAGACCAAGTGAAATCAAGCTGTACATGCACGAACAATCAGGATGCGACAGCATTGTGTAAGATCTCATAACAGAACACAGAAAAAATATTATTTGAATAAACAAGGAGATGGGCAATCAGAAAATGGGATCCCCAGAATTTGTGGTGTAAATAAAGAAGCCAGTAATATCTTTATGTACAGATTGAATCAAAGAAATGCATGTAAATTATCTGCTACGGTCTCATATAACTCTAGAATAAGAATATGGGTATAACAAAGAGAAGGAAGTTGATGAAGAATTTGAAAATGAGTCCTGGAAGTTGGGACATGGTTTAGGAGACACATTCTCAGAGAAACCCATGACGTTGGAACATGACCATGAGGAAGAAGTAGATATGGAAGTGAGAGAGAAGGAAATATTTGAAAGACAGATGGATGTGAAAGGCAACTCGTAGATTCCAGAAAAGTTCCCAGAAAAGGTAATATTTGTGCCAACTATATTCTCAAAGGTGATGCCCCTAACAACAGGTAGTGCATTGGGATCAAATTTGTCATCTGGATGGGTTCCACTCTGACCTGTTGCTTCAATTGCCACTTTGACGTTTATCATTTCTACATCTTTTATAGTGATGTCCTTCATATACCCTCCTCTTCCTCTTGTTGTCTTGAGGTTGATGCCAAGGAGCGAATTCCTTATATGAAGGTGCTCCACAAGTATGTTGGATATGCCCCCAGACATCTCACTGCCAAAAGCTAGACCAGAGCCTGAAGAAGATTGAAGGTTGACACCTCGGATATGGACATTTCTGGTTGGTTTTCCGTAGGCAATTCCATATTCATCCCAACCACTCTTGAGTACAATTGCATCGTAACCCGTGCTGATGTTGCAGTTCTCAATGCAAACATATTCCGACGAATCTGAAATCCACATATATGTACCATTGTTTCACAGGATATCTAAGTTAGTTCTTGCCATTGTTTTTTTTTTTTGGTAAAGTAGTTGCCATTGTTGAAAGACCATGTAATGTAACAACTTCTCAACGAGGAGAAAATAAAATTAACTGACCTGGGACTATACCACTAGTATATGGAGATGTGGGAGGAGCATGAGCAGTTATATTATGAACTTGCACATTACTGCATTTCCACATGTTTAAAGCATACGTTTATAGAATGAAGTGATGTAATTAGTATAGTTTTACTGTAAATGAAATGTGCAAGGTATGAAGAATTAGTACCTGCAATATACAGCATGAATGTTCCAAGCAGGGGAGTTTAAGAAGGTTAAATTTGATATAGTGACATTATCAGAGCCAATGAATTCAACTAGATCCGGTCGGCTATAATTTAGGGAATGAGAACTGAATTGCTTCCACCAAACAGAACCTTGGCCATCAATTGTTCCATTATCACCTAATAGGATAACTCAAACGTAGAAAGGTTATAAAGACAAGGTAGAAAAAGGATAACTACAAAGACAACCATATTGACAAACAAATTCATAACAGATGAGTATCATCCTTACCAGTTATCACCACGTCACTTAAGTTTTGTCCATTAATCAAGCTACGATATCTCTCACCGGACAATTCAATTCCTCTACCATAGGAAGGGAGGGGTTCCTCAACATCCCAGTTAGTGAAATCCTGCAAAAGCTATTAAAACTATAATGGGCTTCTTTCATTTCCAATTAATTTGTTTAGTTTTTAGTATTCACTGTGTGGTATTATCCCTTTAGGAAGATGCATTTGGGGAAGGCAGGTTTTGAAGAGTCATTTTTCTTCGTCTTATCAAGCTAGGAGATCTGGCTCATGTGGGTTGCACAACCAATAACTTTCTACAAGGGCTCCTACAATGACTTGGAAAGATAAAAACTCGGCTTTTAGAAAAGTAGAAATCAGTCGTAGACCTAGTACAGGATTGACCCCATGGCCTCAACCATTGGCAATACCTCTAACATACTTTGTCTTGGTACATTTCAAGGAATGTGTCCTTGTATACTATTTTCTTTACTTTTTGAAAAGTGGGATTTTTGGTGAAGAACAAAGCAGTGTCTGAGTCATAACGTTAACCTGAGATCCAAGAATGGTAGCACCTCTTTCGAGGAAGAGCGTGAGGTGGCTAGTAAGGTTGAAGCTTCCGGTAAGCCACTTGCCAGACGGAATGTAGAGCTGAGCTCCACCCTTGTCAACAAACGACTTGACATAGAAAATGGCATTTTGGAATGCAACTGTATTCAACGTTTTCCCATCTCCAACTGCTCCAAACTCCACGATGGATACACTATGGGGTCTAGGGTCCAAGGACTTCTTGTTTTTGCCACATTGTCCATCTTTTCCTTCAACAGCACTGCTTAAAACCAGAATCAAAAGCACAACGCCCTGAAAATAAGTGAACACAAGGAGTAGGTTGATGGGAATTGCGACGAGGAAAAAAAAAAACTCATATCAAACACATTTCTTAACCGTGCAATTCTTAATAACTAAGATTGTTAAAAATGAAGTAAGATCACGCCAAACAACATAGAGATGGTTATGCCACTAAAGAGAGCAACCAACCGGAACATGGACAGGGAAAAAGAACCACGAAGTTGATGCTTGGAACAAGATAGAAAAGTAAATTACTACATAATTCACATGTGAATCCAGTCAAAGAAATAACTATTCCTATATTTTGCGATGCAGGCAAAATAGAAAATATTAACATAATCGTGTGTGAACTAACAAAAATGATCAGAATTAAAGTTGAACAATAAAATATGTGATGGAATTCAATGAATTTCATAAAGTGGTCCAACAGCACATTGACTTGTAGACCCAAACGGTTGCATAAAAAACTAGGACACTGATTTGAACCCAAACCAATATCAGGTACTGAGGTTGATAAATTGATAATAAATCATAGTTGCACACAATAAAGTGATCAAGGACAAACTCATCGATTTTTTTTTTTTGTTTTTCCTCACACGCACTCTCATATATATAATAGACAGTAGCAAATGGACAGAGGAGTATATATTGCTGCAATTCACAGTATATATTCAGTCTTAGAGCATAGCCTCTAGTAATTTAGATTCTGCATAAATTTGATACACAAAAGATTACCAATGACTATGAAACACTGCACTACCCACATTAGTATCAATAATTAAATCCAAAACCACAAGAACATAGAAACAACAAATCCGGCAGGCACCCTCTGACGAATATTCAGTAAACCAAACAGCACCAGCAGTCAAATTCAACGTACTTACTAGCCTCTTCATCTGTGTCTTAACCTTCCCTCAAGATAAACCAAAAGTCGCACAGCAGAAGCAGTAAAACTGTAAGCAAAACCACTTAAGGGAACAGTAGTATGGACTTGGGAAGAAGAAGAAGTGGAAGAGGAAGAGAGAAGGAAAAGAAAGAGGAAGACGCATATAACACCAATGAATTACATAAGACAAAAAAATAACAAAGAGAGGTAAATAAAAAAAAAAAGTAAAAGCCAGCGACTTTTTCATTTACATTTCACATGACATGGAAAACTCATCTCTACGCATCAAACTAGTGGAATATTTATTAATCAAATAAAGTCATATATTTGCCGACACAAAACTAGCCCAGAAATCAGCACCACACAGAACGATACAGCCTCGAGGTTAAATCATTTTAATTGATTAGTACTCTCAATGTTGAATTTGGTGCAACGGGGTAACACAGTGTTTCTGCTCATGTGTGGCCGGGAGTACGGACTACGCATGTAGACTTTGAAAGATGCCAGGCTGGCACTACTCCGACGTTATCTGTGGGTCCACCAGCCACCAGAAAAAAATTTCCTTGTCCCCTGTGCCCATACCGAATCTTAGTACTCTCCTTCGTACGGTCAGAATTTCATGTCTGGACAGTTATGACCTTCCACAATGATTTTGTTTTTTTTTTTTCTGAACACAACGATTTCGTTTTGAGTCGCCTTACAGAATCATAATTCATGCAACGATACATGAGTAATTTTACATATAGTAGCAACGATAAATGAGTAATTTTACACGTAGAAAATGGGAGATAATGATAAGTACGTCTACGTTCCGGTGATAAGTAGGACTCTATGAAGATAAGGACAAGATAAAAACATGCACCACACGTTTGAGGAAGCAAACAAACAACGCCAGCTACCCCCATTGGATTCTTTTGCTGCAAACTGGAAGCGGCAGAGCCAAGCCAGAGCAGTTATGACTCTGTAAACATTGTTATTTTAGTTTCGCCAAATTTAAGCCACCCATTTCCTTCCGGTGGCTTTTTGAATTTTGTACTCAAAATTATTAATCTGGATTATATATATATATATATATATTATTTTTTAAGAACATCTCTAATCTAATAGATTCTTTATACATTTTAAATGAATTATTTTATTATTTTTAATAAATAATTATAATTTATTCATTTTAACTTTTTGGATTATAATAAAATATAAATATTATATGGATGATACAAAATTAAATATAAATAATAATTAAAAATTATATGATATTAATTAAAAATATATTTATTATGAAATAGAGAGTGATTTGACTCTCTATATTGAAAAAGTCAAATTTTATTTTTTATTTTAAATTAATAATATAATATAAAAATCCTTCAAAATTTCTTTTTAACTATTTACCGTATAAAATTGAGGGCAGAGAGATAATATAAAGAGATATTTGGAGATGCTAGTCCTTCAAATCATCAGCGACATTTTGTTCTATCAATAGTAACATGTGAGCTGGGCTACAGACGAAAACGTATTCGTAGGATTGGGCTGAAATCATGTTTTCATTATTTGAGCCCAAGGCTTTAAGACCAAAAAGGTCTTCATGGGCTTCAATTCTCAAGACCCAATGACAAAAAGGCCCACCATGCGATGACTTTAGGCCGCAGCGCAGCCATCAAACAGTTATAATTCTAAAAGAGACAGTCCAAAGTTATCATCCCACTCTTGCGGCGTCACGTGTCACGCCGCCCAATAAAACCATTGAATTTGACCAACAAATTCCAAACAAGTTTCTCTCAGTCGCTCAGCCTGTTTTGTTAATCCATCTCTCTTCTGGTTCGCACTGCAATCGAGCTTTCCAACTTCTTCTTCTAATAAGCTCCAGGCTCTAAGCTCGACCCCAACAACGAATGGCGGTGTATACCATATCACGCCGATTAACAGGCGGCGGATCAACGAAGTTTGGGGTTTTGCGTTATGCTACTTGTTGGAGATCTTACTCCACTTCCTTCAGAGAAGAAAAAGACACATTTGGACCAATCCTTGTTCCCTCTGACAAGTTCGTCTTTCTTTCACCACCACGCTTCAATTCAGTATATATATATATATATATTGGATTTTGCTCTGCTTAGTGACGCCTCGGCTGTTTTCAATTTTTCAACTTTCAGGCTGTGGGGGGCTCAAACGCAGAGGTCGTTGCAGAATTTTGATATTGGCGGAGAGCGTGAGCGTATGCCCGAACCCATTGTTCGAGCATTCGGCATCCTCAAGAAATGTGCTGCCAAGGTTCTTTTTTTTTTTTAATCTTATTTTTCATCCTTTTGCCTTTCTGCTGCAAAATGAGATAATTGAACATGATAGTTTCGGGAAACGGTGGATGTAATCCTATTGTAGGTCAACATGGAGTATGGTCTCGATCCATCTATAGGGAAAGCAATCATGCAGGCTGCTCAAGAAGTTTCCGAGGGAAAGCTTAATGATCATTTTCCACTTGTTGTATGGCAGACTGGCAGTGGCACTCAAAGTAATATGAACGCAAATGAGGCTAGTACTGATTCATATTTCTGCTGGTTCTTTAAGTTGGCATTTCGCATTGCTCTAATTCATATGCTATAGGCACCTTTTTTAGAGTTACGTCAAACTCTAAATCTAAGCTAATCCAGAGAATTTGCTATTGAATAGTCTACTTATTTAGTATTACTATCAAGCAAATAATTTTATTTGAGAAATCTTGTAAATCCTGCCAACTTGTTCATGCTAATGAGTCTTGACAATATATAGAGCTCCATGTTTTCATAATATGCTCTGTACAGTATATGCATAATTGGTAAACTGGTTGAGTACGCGTAAAGCTTCTGAAATCTTATATTTGACAATGTGAACTGTGACAGGTGATTGCAAACAGAGCAGCTGAAATACTTGGACATAATCGTGGTGAAAAGTTTGTGCACCCCAATGACCACGTTAATAGATCACAATCTTCTAATGACACATTTCCCACTGTAAGGATTTTGTTTTGTATTGTGACCTGGCTTTCCTTTTTATCTTTTGATCACGATTAATTCTGGCATTTGAAGAAAAGAGCTTTTAAAATTTCCAACTTTGTAAATTGATTCAGGTCATGCACATTGCAGCTGCAATGGAGATAAATTCAAGATTAATACCAAAGCTAAAAAATCTGCATACTTCAATACATTCAAAGGTTTGACTTCTATTCTATCATTTAAAAGAAATCTGTTATATGATGGCTGAACTGCATGTTTGCTCCCATTTATACATACATAACATAGTTGTAGTGTCGTCTATGGAATCCATTTTTAATTCTGTGCTACACAATGAATATGTTAGAAGCATTGCAACTCTAGGAAGCCTCATAGATCAATATGGTCTTATACAACCTATTGTCACCATCTAGTGATGTATCTAATGTCTGTTAGCACTACTGTTATTACTATTTTTATTTGGTGGAGGCTTGTAATGTACAATTTTTTTTTCCTGACAGCATCCTAGTACTTTTTTTTTTTCCCTTTGTCAACGGGTATTATTATTTGTCTTTGCACTATAATGCTCATGGTACCTTATTTTGCTCGTCTTAATTACCAGTCTGTTGAATTCAAAGATATTGTTAAAATTGGACGCACTCACACTCAAGATGCAACACCTTTGACTCTTGGGCAAGAGTTCAGTGGCTATGCTACACAAGTAAGCATACTCATGTCTTGGAAAGATTGATTTAAGACTGAGCCAATTTTTCTTCTTTACAAGGATAGTGTCAGTTTTCTTTGCGATTTCTTCTGATAGCTTTATTCTTTGGCTGTAGGTGAAGTATGGAATTGACCGTGTTCTATGCACTCTACCTCGCATGTATCAGGTTGGACTCCTACATTTGACTGTCATACTCCGTTTTTCATTTTTTCCTTTATAGTGTTTTGACTGTTTGCAATGTTATTTGAGCAGCTTGCACAGGGTGGTACTGCTGTAGGGACGGGACTGAACACAAAGAAGGGGTATGTGTACGTTTAAGGTTGAAAGAGCAAAGTTTGATGCATGTTTGTGTAGAAAAGATAAAAATAGAATGTAAGACCTACTCACTCATTAGATATAGTTGATGATGGTTTCTATTGTTTATTGTTTCAGAGCTATACATAAATAAATCTTATCACAAAAACTATAATGGTTTGTCAAAATTATTTCTGACATATGTATTAATGCTATATACTCCAGCTCTTAGAATCAGAAATTACTTCTTTAGTGGTCTACTGCAATCCATATTCTAAAGTAGTGGTCATGAAGAACCCTATAATATTTCCTTAAAATACTCTGTATGTAAATCCAGATGTAAAAGTCTGTGTCATCTTGTTTATTCTGTTAAGTTTGACAGTGATTGTTATTTGTTGTCTTATAGGTTTGATGTAAAGATAGCTGCTGCAGTAGCTGAGGAAACAAAATTACCATTTGTCACTGCAGAAAATAAGTTTGAGGCTTTGGTTAGTCTCCAGACCAAATGTGCTTTTCTTATTTCCTTTTTATTACAAAGTGATATTTCTTATTTGGTGGTAACTTTAGTGTTATTTGCTGGTAACATTAGTGTTACTTGCTCTTCCCTTTTTTTTTTTGTAAAAAGTGATATTTTACTGGTTAGAGTTGGTAATTTATTGCTTATAGAACAGAAAAACAATTTTTCATGCTTAAGCATTTTGTTTTACCAGGCTGCGCATGATGCTTTTGTTGAAACTAGTGGAGCTCTCAACACAATCGCTACTTCACTAATGAAAATTGCAAATGATATACGTTTATTAGGAAGGTTTGTCTACTGATTGGATGACGTTTTCATAATTGTTCACTTTTTCCCCTTTCACATTTTTAAGATGCTCACACTATTTTGCTTGTACAGTGGTCCACGCTGTGGCTTAGGCGAGCTCATTCTTCCTGAGAATGAGCCTGGGAGCAGTATAATGCCTGTAAAACCCTCATGTCTTTCTGTGGATCTTTGTAGTTAGATGGATCAAAACTTATAACTTGTAATAGCTTCTTTATTTTCTCCTCCATTAAACTTATCATCTGACAGGGCTTGTTATGTTTCAGGGGAAGGTTAACCCTACCCAGTGTGAGGCCCTCACAATGGTCTGTGCTCAGGTAAAGTTTATGACTTTCTGGTTATATTAAGAATATTTAAATTACTTATGAATCTGCAAGCACAGAGTATGATGCTGGAATATTGTAAAGATCTTCTGACTTCCCAAACTAGTTCTAATGTAATAATTTTTCGAAACCATATCATACTAATATACTATGGTGTCATTTAATATTCTTCTTTTATGTCTTCCAGGTTATGGGTAACCATGTGGCCATCACTGTGGGTGGATCAAATGGTCACTTTGAACTTAATGTATACAAGCCCATGATTGCTAGTGGTCTCCTACATGTAAATTCTTGTAACATTGTTATGCTTCCTATTTATAAGGTTGTAATTTTAATGCAATTTCAAAAAACTGGCGACATCTGGGTAGGCATAGGCTTTCCATATAGTAATACTTAAAGCGAAATTTACTTGATTTTGGCTACGAGTCTTATTAAAGGTATGGAATTATTATTACGAGCTAATTAATTTATATGAATTAAATGCTCCTTTCTCAGTCACTGAGATTGCTTGGGGATGCATCTGCTTCCTTTGAAAAGAACTGTGTCAGAGGAATTCAAGCTAATAGGGAAAGGATTTCAAAATTACTTCACGAGGTTAGTTGATTCTTTGAAGATAATAGAATGTTTTGTTTGGCCATCTTTAACCCCAAAGCTAATGGATTTATTATGTTGGTGTGTGAAAATATGTGGTGGCCATGCAGTCTCTAATGCTTGTCACATCCTTGAACCCTGTAAGTTTCCACCCATGTTCATGACTTCTCATATCTGTGTTTTCCTCCGTTTTCCTGCATTTTGGATACTGAAGTGTATTCCTGCCTTTATTTCAGAAAATTGGTTATGACAATGCTGCAGCAGTCGCCAAGAAAGCCCACAAAGAGGGAAGTACTTTGAAGGTAAATGATTCCTACCATATGCAACAATAATGTGCTCTGCGTCGTTTTGGATTGCTGATTATGTTTGTTTAAGAGTTCATATTGACATTGTTTAATTTGATTAGACGGCATTGTCAGCTAAAATTGAGATACTGTAAATTATTTTTGTCTTCTTGTTAGACACGTGGAACTGATGGTAGTATCAAGCCCACCATTATTAATAGTAGGGTCTCAAAATATTTACTGATAGGAGTATGAATTAGACAGAATATATTCATGCTGTTGACTGGTTGATGTTTAATCTGTTTGAAAGTTTAGTGCCTGATTGCTTTACACCTTTGGATAGCCGAAATACCAAATAATAACTAAGATATAATCTGCAGGAAGCTGCATTGAAACTCGGAGTGCTATCCAGTGAAGAGTTTGATACCCTTGTGGTGCCTGAGAAGATGATCGGCCCCACAGATTGACCAACTTATAGAGATTTTTGTTAGCTGCTAAGAATTGGTTTCTCGATTTCTGCATCTACGAAATAAGGATTCAATAACGATGTTGTTAGCAAATCGTGGAAAACAACATTAATTCTTGAAGGTTTCCTCCAAAACTGACTTTGTTGCAGTTGATTTTGACCATGGGGAAAGCCTCCCAATTGTTTATGTCGCTAAGGGAAATTTACTGACCACAATAAGATGACGTCTTATTTGTTCTCTTAAGAGGGTGATTATTATTATTTCTTCCCAATCTTCATATTCTCTAGCCGAATCCAATTATTTTGGAGTAAATGTGTAGTTAGATTGAGTTCGGTTTTAATAAATTTATAGTTCCCTTGACATTTATGATTCTGTTATTACTTCGAGTTAATCACACTGACCAGGATAAAATTATAAAATAGTGACGCTATTTCTATTTCTTTCTAACCCTTCCCTCTAATTTTTTCTCGTCCCTCAGAAAATTAGAGAATTAATATAAGTAACAAATTTGGAGCCATTGAGTTATTATTATTATTATTATTTTGTGTTGAATACCAGAGTTAAATCCCCAAATTTTAGTCAAAACTTAAATATCTATATTATATACAGCAGCCCAAAGTAAAATACATAACTTTTATAATTCAATTTATGTTTCCTTTTTTCAAAGCTAATAATTTAAAATTACTATAACAAAATGCATAAACATCATCACTTTTATAATTCAATTAACATTTTTTTTTTTTGGTCTTTTCAAAACTTGTAATTTGTAATCCTACTCCTGCGTCGAGCCTGATTTTCAAGTACAATAATTATTATTATTTGTTTTACTCTTTCGGGAAAATAATTACTACATAATCTGATCTTACACTTGATCATTACTGGAAATCATTTACGCAATAACCTTGCAACTCGAGGTCGTGAGGTCCCATATAGAAGGAAGAAGGAATTTCCTGGCATTAACACCATAAGCATTGAAACTTGCCTTGCTCACGCTATCCACCATCAAATTCCCAGGAAAACCAGGATAAGCTCCGGCACCAAATATCCCCGAACATGCCGTGACAGCCTCAAGCGGTGCCAAGGCATCGCCTTGGTAATAACCATTCTTGAATGGGTTCGTAGAAGCCCCGGCAAGAATGGTTGCGATGTTCATAACCATGCCATCTGTTCCAACACCATTGGGTGCAACCAGGGCCTGACCCGGCGGGCCGTAGGCTGGAACCGCATAGGGCCACGCACAGAGACCTGGGCACTGCACCGATGGGTCACCCACATGAGCCAACACAACCCTGCTAGTGCTAGATATCATTACGTTGTCATGAAATGCACACGACCCCATACAAAAGCGCTCCACAATCACATCTTTTGCGGTCAAAATCAAGTAAATACCATTAGAATCTAAAGGTAATACCTTTGTTTCGATCTTGTTTCTGACAAAGCTGGCTAATTGGGCACGCTTGATGTTCTTTCCTAAGGAATATGTGTCACCAATTTGTTTGACGACTCTGACACTACTGGGGACTGGTTTGCCATCCCTGTCTCTGTATGATTGGGTTGTTTCCCACCATTTTGGGATGGTGTGTCCTGTCTTTAAAGAAGGGTTGAACTTAAAGGACGCAAATAAATCGCTAATGGTGGTTCTGTCCTTGAGAGAGAAGGCTCCATACCAAATAAGGTAGACATTGATGGCACTCGACCTGGTGAGGAGAGGGCCTCCATGGTAATTGATGAGTTTCGTTGATGTTGGGGCTAAAGAAAGACTACGTTGGCTTTGGCTTTGCGTTTGATTTTTAAGACCATGTGAGCATGGGAAAACTACAATAATGGCGAGGAAGAAAAGCAGGGGCTTCTCAAGAGTCATGTAGGCCATTTTTGGTTCAAACCCAAATGTTTTATATGTTTTCTTTTGAGAATGATTAACAGTGTAATTGGTGTGATTCTTGGATCTGTAATGTGTCCATTTTATAGATGGCAGCAAGTAGATGATGGACTTGGAATTGGATAACTGCATTATTGCTTTCGAAAATGCCTAACTTAACGTTGGCTTAATAATTGACTGAAAATACATCAAATTTTTGTTATTTTCAAGGATCATATACAAGCATGCATGGCTCCTGTAAAAAAAAAAAGTGATTTAAAAAGACAAAATTAGGTGCTTCAATATATGTATTGCCATAAATTGGGGTCCATCACAAACCATATAGAGGACTAGTAGAAGATAAGAGGGTTGCTATTAAGAGAATTCGACCCACTGACCCTACAGTATTCTCAATTATAAATGCTAGTAAAGAATGCAGACATCCACGGATACAAGTTAATTCCTCCTGGAAGGACAAAATTCATTTGAGTTGATCAGATAGAGATGGAAAGCTAGCTACTAACTCTCATATTTAAGCATGTCTGTCCGAGTTTACCAACGCACCTTAAACGTACATCACATTTATGGGTAAAAACAGCAAAGCACCCAGAAGAATATTCAGCAGTATATATGTGGAATTGAACATATGAAAACGTGATATGTATATAATAATAGTAATTAGTCTGCATATCTTATTCTTACACAGTATAAATTAGGCAGGCGGGCAGGTTTTAATTAACTTGTTGGCCTCCCACCGTTTACGACCTTCAATTAGTGGTACTTGTTGTAACAACAGTGGTACTTTCGATCTCTTTACGTTTCTTGAGTCGTATACGTACAGTGCAAATCAACCAGGCATCTCTCCGGCCTGTAGCTTCCTATTTTGTAGCTTTAATTATTGCGATGATTATTTATGCTAGTTAGCTGAACCAACTGTGAAGTTTAACCCCATGAAATTGATTGGCTACCAAATACTACAACATACGTACACAAAATGCTTTGGAACTCCTAAAGCAATACGCAGAGCGTGTGAGACTTGATGTCAAATTGCATGGTTCAATTAATGGGCTCCATGTGATTAATACGAGAGATAAACACAGCCATCTTTTATACATGATTGTTAAGTAAGTAATCTTCTCTCAGCGTCGACCTAATTAAGCAAGCTAGCTGGGTTCATGAATGGAAAATATGAACTACTTATAAAGGATAGAGACGGATATTGCTTCGCCATTCAAGAACCACCGCACAGACACTAGCGCTCCTAGCCAGTCAAAGCAGGACAAGTCCACATCCATGCCTGAGGATATCCATATACAATTAGCTAAAATAGCTGCATGGCATGCATGAAAATACACTACACCAACCGCTGTGTTCATTTATTACTTTGGCCTACATCAGAGAATTTCCTTTTTATTTTATATACATATATTGCTAGAGAAACTGAAATTTGCGTGGCTAAGAATTAACATTGGTAGTTTTTCATTTATCCATCTTGTCAAGAGTAGTCAATTGAGTTCATAATAGAGCTCTCCATCGATGCTCTGTAATCAGTAGGTAACCCCTTAAAATTGGATGTGGGTGACCCACCTCATATTCTGTGGAACAAGGCTTTTTCTACTTCAATCGAACGATTTATTAACATTTTAGAGCATATTCAGCACTAAATATAAACAAATTAGTTTATTGGCTACCGACAATAATGGAAATTAATTGATGATTTGATATACTTATGAAAAGGAATAAGCTTAACATTGGAGTAAGCCTTGGTGTCTGGCTCCAGATCAGATTAGGATGATTTTGCTTTCACTGGACAGGCTACGAAAATATATCCAACAGGAGTCCAAGCCCAAACCCAATAAGCATTGGAGTGACACTCTAGCTCTGGCCTATGCTTTGTCGTATTTTGAACCATCCAAAAGCCCGTTAGAATTCTTCAACGAGAATTTTCTACACCTTAAAAACCATGTGGAAGCTTGGAAAAGCTTTCACTGAAACCATGGATGTGCTGGGGCTGGGCAGATAGGGTCATTTAACATATAACCATTAATTTGTACATGGTAACTTTATACATGAGTTTGTTGACAAAGTTCAAATTTTAAATAACAAATACATGGTAACATTATACATGGATTTGTTCACAAAGTACAAATTTGATGCCATCTGAAATCGAAAAAAACAGCTAAAAATGTGATGCAACTCCAAAACTGAAGGACCCAGATCCTACGCTGTGATCCAAAAAAAAGAAAAAGAAAAATGTGATTTAAGGTGGAGAGTGGTCTATAAAAGTTCCAAATGGAAGATCATCTTATTGGTATAAAGACAGAAAACAAGAAGGTCAAAGCCTTATATGCTTAATTAAAATTAGTAAACAATAGCACAATTGTTTTGTTGATTGGAAAATTTTAATTATTAGTCAAATAGAGGCCATTTTCTTCAGTCAGAAAAGTGAATTATTGGAGCTATCAGACAAAGCTTGGACTTGAAGTTCTTTCCTATAACTATAAATCAATATATATATTTTTATTTCCCTGTTAGTGGATGCTTTTTGTTTTATTCATTACCACTTGAAAATTATTATTATTATTATTATTATTTGGAAAAAATTGGTCACATCTGTAAACGAATACTATATAAATTCTGTTTGATTGGATTTGTGTGATGTATGGATTAAAAAAAGGGCAAAAGCATGCAGGGAGTCAGGTGCAGAGGCCATCAACCAAATGCAATGCATCTGCACCCACCTTCCACCTTTTCTAGATTCAGAGGCTCGGGTCTTCTTTGACAAGTCTCTTGTATTTTTTTTTTTAAAAAATATTAATTAATGTGTTTTCAAATCAATTTGGGCATCTTTTTTTTTTTTTTTTGAGCTTTGTCTAACTTTTTTCCAACCCTTTGAATCCTTTGGCTTGCGTTTTCCCACTAAATAATGGAGAAATAGCTGTAAGTTTTTTTTTGGACAAGAAATACTGACACCACCACTTCTATAAAATTCTGTGTCATAAACAATACTCTCTATCGTTCGTTTTATTGGTTTACTATTGTTATTATTAAATTTTATTTTATTATTGGTCAATTGTTTCATATTATTTTTTTTTATTATTAAATTTTATTTTATTATTGGTCAATTGTTTTATTTTATTTTTTTTAAAAAAATTGCTTTTTTATACTGCAAATTTAAAATGCATTTGAAATCCTATTAATATCCTCCTTAGTTGTTAAACAATTAAAAAAAAATTTCTTTTTAATACTGCAAATTTAAAATGCATTTGAAATCCTATTAATATCCTCCTTAGTTGTTAAACAATTAATATATAAAACAAGCGTAATCTAATTTTAAAACTAGACAAAAAAAAAAATAAAAATTAGGGAAATATAATAAAATTCACACGTGCGATGAGGATTTTAAAAGAAATATAAAAAAATCTAACAGCACGTACGAGACCCACTTTGAATTCGTGCGTCGCCTTCTTGTCCGTGATGCTTTTTGGCTCTCTGGCTCTCTCCACCTCCAACGCCTCCCACTTTATCTTTCTTCTGGCGTCTGCCGCGTCTTATGATTCTTCTTCTTCAAATGCTACTCAACGTCAACCGAGTATCCTCTTTGGAAAACCTCCGTACACCTCAGATCACCGGCTCAGTGCTTCATCACTGATCTCTGGCCCTTTACTCTGTCTTCTGATCCTGGTACTCACTTTATTACTCTATACATGGATGAACTTATTACAATTTTTTCTATGCATTATATGGGATTCCCGTTTCATTTGTAATTTGGAGGTTCAGTGGGCTGTGTTTAATTTATTTTGCTGCTCTGCTTGTTAAAGAATTTATCTTGTTCTCTTTTTTAACAATTTTTTAGTGAGAAAGCTTATGATTAACCTCATTTCTTGCTGTTAATCTTAAAATTTGACAACTCAATTATATCATTCATTAACCCAAAAAAAAATATTCATAGGAAATAATAAACTTAGTGTGAAAGAAGAAGATTAATGTAAAAATTAATTTTGAAGCCAGTTTTCTGATCAATTACGACAAATTTAAGGGAAGATTGACAAAAATATTTTTATCACCTTAGGCCCTTTCCCATGTTGATGAATGCTATTTCTGATGAAGTTTAAGATTTTTTTTCCAACAAATGAAGCCTGAGTCGCCACTGTAGTTATTATGATGGAGCAGAGGATTTGCTCGAGTGTGACGCTGCTGATGAGATGGCATTTAACAGTTCCTTCAGCAGTCCTTTGTAATGATTTTTAGCAAGATGATTTGAAGATTATATGCATATGCAAACGGATTTACAATTGAAGTTAAAACATGTCTACTTAAATGCATCTAGTATGAGGGCATTTAAAAGAATTATACTTTAAAATGGTTTTGTCTTCTTTGTTTATTGATTGTTTGCTGTTATAAACCTATTGTCTGTGTCTTTCTCAGATATATTGAGACAGCAGTTGGATGATGGAATCCTGTGATTGTATCGACACGCAATGGCCCCCTGATGAACTTCTTGTCAAATATCAATACATCTCGGATGTCTTAATTGCACTTGCATATTTCTCCATCCCCCTGGAGCTTATATATTTCGTTCAAAGATCTTCATTCTTTCCATACAGATGGGTGCTTATGCAGTTTGGTGCTTTCATTGTTCTTTGTGGAGCAACCCACTTCATAAATTTGTGGACATTCTCTATGCACTCTAAAGCTGTTGCTGTGGTGATGACAGTTGCAAAGCTTTCATGTGCTATAGTTTCATGTGCAACTGCATTAATGCTTGTTCACATTATACCTGACTTGTTAAGTGTCAAAACTCGGGAATTGTTTCTGAAGAACAAGGCTGAAGAGCTTGACAGGGAGATGGGCATTATTCTGACTCAAGAAGAAACTGGAAGGCATGTTAGAATGCTGACTCATGAAATTAGAAGCACGCTGGATAGGCATACAATATTGAAAACCACCCTTGTTGAGCTTGGTAGGACTTTAGGCCTAGAGGAATGTGCATTATGGATGCCATCTCGAACTGGTTTGAACCTACATCTTTCACATACTCTAAATTATCAAATACAAGTTGGTTCCTCTGTCCCAATAAACCTTCCAATAGTCAATGAAGTTTTCAGTAGTTCTCAGGCAACACGTATACCCTACACCTGCCCGTTGGCAAGAATCAGACCACTCGTGGGAAGATATGTGTCACCGGAGGTTGTTGCTGTGCGGGTGCCACTTTTACATCTCTCAAATTTTCAAATTAATGATTGGCCTGATCTCCCTGCAAAAAGCTATGCTATCATGGTTTTGATTCTTCCTACAGATAGTGCTAGAAAATGGAGAGACTACGAGTTAGAACTTGTTGAAGTTGTTGCTGACCAGGTATTTTGCAAGTTTCTTTCCCTTTTCTTTTTCTTGCTGCTTCATTAGATATCATATTGAATCACTTTTTCCTTTCCTAATGCTAAGTTTGCATAGAATTAAATTTAGTTGCTTTCTTTTCAACAGTATTCATTGGTGAGCTCTTGTGAAGAGTTATATCCCTAACTCTTGTTATTGAAGTTATGTTTATTGAAGTTATCCCTTGTGATACATATATTCACCACAAAAGGTTGTAGGAAAGTTGTTGCCCTGACACCAAACACTCCGTAATGCAACTAAAAGAACTTTTCCCAGAATGTGATATTCAAATAGTTTGATTTTACATTTTTTCTTTTCACACAGGTAGCTGTTGCTCTTTCACATGCTGCTATTCTGGAAGAGTCTATGCGAGCCCGTGATCAGCTCATGGAACAAAATATTGCTTTAGATTTAGCTCGACGAGAAGCAGAAAGAGCGATCCATGCTCGCAATGATTTCCTTGCTGTCATGAACCATGAAATGAGAACACCAATGCATGCAATTATTGCATTGTCTTCACTTCTTTTAGAGACCGACTTGACTCCAGAGCAAAGAGTTATGATAGAAACAGTACTAAAGAGTAGTAACCTTTTAACAACCCTTATTAATGATGTTCTAGATCTTTCTAGACTTGAAGATGGCAGCTTAGAATTAGATAGTGGAACATTCAATCTTCATGGAGTCTTCAGAGAGGTAACTAGTCAGGTTCTGTTCTTTGACATAAAACAAATAAGCTGTTAATAAGCTTGATTTTATAGCACTTACATTCAGGCTCTTTTAAATTTTGCAGGTTGTTAATTTGGTTAAACCTATTGCCTCTGTAAAGAAGTTGTCCTTGACTTTGCTTCTGGCCCCGGATTTACCTGTCTATGTGGTTGGTGATGAGAAGCGGCTTATGCAGATTATTTTAAATATTGTTGGTAATGCTGTGAAGTTCACAAAAGAGGGTTATGTTTCAATTATAGCATCTGTAGCAAAACCAGAATCTTTAAGAGATTGGCATCTTCCTGAATTTTACCCAGCGGCAAGTGATGGCCACATCTACCTTCGAGTTCAGGTTAATGACTATACATTACAGTGAGCGAAATTGTACATTACAGTGTGGTTTGGCGATTGCAAGGCTATTCATTTAGTCTGTGATCATCCATTTTGGCATCAAATACACTGATTTTCTGTCTTGTCCATTATTATTGTATTGATAGTTTCTATTTCTTCTGGTGCAGGTTAAGGATTCTGGTTGTGGTGTTCTGCCACAAGATATTCCAAACCTTTTCAACAAATTTTCTCATCCCCGAAGTGAATCTAATCGCATCAATGGTGGTGCTGGACTTGGACTAGCCATTTGTAAACGGTAAGTGGAAATTTCTCACCTCCTCCTACCTTCATTCACGCTCTATCAAATTACTGAAAACATATTTGGCTGAACGATGATTTTGAGGTTGCTTGTTACTTACGTATTGGAAATGGTTGAAATTAGGTTCGTAAATCTGATGGGAGGTCATATTTGGATGGATAGCGAGGGCGTGGACAAAGGGAGCTGTGCTATATTTATTGTCAAACTTAGGAACCAAAGTGATAAGTGTAGTGGGCGCCAGGTGGTACCAAAAGGACGACCAAATCATGGTAGTGGCGATCTCGTTGGACATAAACCAGTCTTCAGGGATAATGATGGGGCAGGTACCTCCATCTCCATTCCACGTTATCAAAGAAGTCTCTAACCACCCAAATGGGTCATGGATTTTATATTAACTTTGTGATCAAGTCAAAGGTTGCTTATCATGCAACCTTAGTGTAGCGTGCTAAATTTTTCCTGTAAAATGATACTGCTTGTCTAATTTCAACCTTTGTTGATGGACGGATGAGAAAGAACATGGATGACCAGCAAGTGACAAATTAATTGTTTTCTAGTAATGGTACTTGCAAAAAAGTTGGCAAGACACAATTCATCGAAAAAAGAAGTTGGCAAGACACAATTCATCGAAAAAAAAAGTTGGCAAGACACAAAATCTCTTTTTCCCCACATGATCCAAAACAAAAGATTGTAAATTATTAACTTTATATCTTTTTAATTATTAACATAAACTAAAGAGAATCAATATTTATATTTTCTAGTAATAATACAGCCGCACAATTTTTTACGGTCTAGATAAAAAGAATCCAATATCAAAATTCGATTAACAAATGGAACGATTACGGTAAAAAAATCATAGCAGTAATATTACCTGACTTCATTTTCCACATTTCAAAGACATTTTCGTCTACCAAAAGTCCAATTTTTCCAATTTAATTTTAGAAAGATCGTAATAAGCTAACAACCGCACTAAGCACACTACAGAATTGATATTTTCCATTTAACTTGTTCTATGCTAGATTGCAAATTGCATGAAAACCTCGACCAACCTTTTTGAAGAGGTCGGGGGCAGTGAAGCCGCAAGTGAAACACCATCAAAGTAAAAAGAAATGGAAGCCAGAAAAAACAATCAATGGGGAACGAAAATAAGAAATAAAAGTTATGCAGAGTATAGAGATTCTAAAACACCTTTCATCTAAGATAGAAAGTACTCCAAAACAAAGAAGAAACATTGACTCTCCAAAACTACCCCAACCAATGAGACAGAGGACATAAACAATCAAAAGTCATATTACTATGGCGCATTTGTTATAGGCTTCACTTCTTGGATTTCTTAGATCCCCTGCAATAAAAAACAAAATGCTTTAGTCAAAAGACAAGCAAGCATCTCAAACATACATTTTTAATGGAATAGACTTACTGTGTAGATTGAGATGTTGCAGTAACAGTAGGAGTTACAACAGGTGTAGCGGTTGGTGCCTTCTCTCCAGGGCCCTGCAAATTTATTAGAAAGATTATATATGTAAGACCACCCTCACAAATTGTACATCTTTTTAACTGTCCTTTTTCTAGTAGAAACTTAGAGTAACCCTTTAATCATATAGGAAAGAACAAACTTCAGTGACTTAGGGAAAACGGTTATTATCCATTTGCCCACTTTGAAAAAATTCTACAAAGGATCCAAAATAGATTGTGACAATAAAGATATAGTAGATAGTCATTTAAAAAACTTCAAATGTAACAGTATAACCAAAAACACCTGAGCCAAACGTTCTTCCCTCCTAGCATGTTTCCTTTCCCTGCTGGCCTTGTTCTTTGCCCTCTTAGCCTCAAACTGATCAGACAAAGTCTTCTCTCTTGCCTTCTCAGCCTTGGATTTGTGAATGCTCTCCATTAGCACACGTTTGTTTTTGAACACATTACCTTTTACCTTCATGTACATGTCATGGTACATGTGTTTGTCAATCTTCTTCGCCTCCCTATACTTGCGAAGCAACCGCCTTAGCACACGCATCCTCCTCATCCATAAGATTTTGGTTGGCAGCCTTGCTTCTCTTGTACCCTTACGCTTGCCTAAAATTAATTGGATGGAAAAGCAGTCCATTAACATGCTGTATAATTCACTAATCATGCTTCAACACCAGCAGAAGCAAAAACAAAGCACTAACTGGTGATGATTACAAAAAAACATATTACCATATCCAGAGTGACGTCCCTTTCTCTTGGCCTCCTTCATCCTGCGTGCACGAGAACGAGAGTGAATCTTGGTTGGCTTCCTGATGATAAATCCATCCTTGACCAACTTCCTGATGTTCTGGCCTGCATTCAGAAATCAAAACGATCAATCAAAACATTGCAAACCCTTTAACATCACAATGATCCGTATGCAAACAGAAGAGATAAAGCGGTATATATAAACCCAAAATGAGTAACCACAGAATGTATAAAACAGTGGAACAGCAATATTCAAAATCATATCTTGGAAACAGGTTATTTAAAGAATTAAGTAAACAGGTTATTTAACCAAAGACAAAAAAGATGAAAAATTGATACGAGCCTAGCGGCGTACAATGAAATCACAGCATTGTAGCATTGATAAGAGAAATTTATACGAGCCGTACCAAATTCATATAAAAACGCTCCATTTGGCTACTCGGAAACAACTCAAAATAAACATATAACTAATTCTCAAATAATCAGAGATGTCATTTCTATTACGCTCCCACTAACTCCGAACAACAAACGGCGACTAATTAAAGTAAAAGTAGGCACTATATAGTCTGATGGATCGGATATAGAGCAGCTCGAAACCAGATAAATAAAAAATGATAAAAATCTACATATAAGCCAACCAAATTGAGAGAGAGAGCGTACGAGAGTTGGCCATGGAGATTTCGTTGCCTTCATTGGGATCCAGCCAAACCTTGCCACGCCCGCACTTGAGAACGCTGGCGGAGAGCCGCTTCTGAAGTTTCAACGAAACCATCTCACCCTCTCTGTGTTGGCAACTGCTATTCCAGAAGAAAGGAAGCGATATGTGGAAGAGAGGCTTTATATATCAAGGAAGATGTAATCGTTTAGCGCTAGGGTTTTTACTCCATTTTCAATGGAGTGCACGTCACATAAACGGTATAAGATGTGTCCACGTGTCTTTTCTTTATGTCAAGTGCCTAATAAAGCGGGCTTGGCCCATTTTTGACTTAAGAATTCGAAGCTCGGTCCACTTATTAAATTGGGCCGCTTAACACATACTACAAAATGGGAAGATTTATTAAATCTTCCGAGAATTATTATTCCTATTCTTCTTTCACAAAAAATCTTCTGATAATTATTAATTAATCTAAATACCTCCATTTTTAATTTTCTAACATAATTGTGACTATAATTAATTAATTAAATCATAAACCACAAAATCATGAAAAAAAATTCTAATATCATCATAATTCATATTCCATTAAATAAGTGTAATGCATGTCACATGCAACAGTACGTACTAATTAAGCACTAATTATGGTTTCCCAGTTCACCACTACGGCAGAAGTCACCTCATGTGTCCCGTCCGACCACGCTACGGTCCCTGACTCAGTGCCGGACTTACTACGTCCCTCATCAACCAAAATCTTAACCAAATAACTTCGTTTTTCACCCTTCTTTATGAACACCATTTTCTCTGGTTCAACGATCACTTTCGCGTCTTTTGGGTTCGTGATTTTTGCAGTGAACGTTGAAGCGCCATCACTCACGTAAGTAACTGTTCTTGGAACTGTAATCTCCATTTTAGAATTGGTCCCTCTTGAAACTCCAAAGCTCACTGAGATTGCTGGGTAATTCAGCTCCCATGGCTTATGCTTCCTGGTTTCACCGCTGCACATCACTTCCCTCCCTGTAATCACCTTGATCCCTTTACTGGTATAGTTTGTAGCGCAAAGGAAATCTATATAATCATCCTCCGTCAGATCATACACCAAACCAGGATCCACAGCCTTTTCTGGATCCACGTGTCCCGCACCCACGTCCCACACCGTTGCCACTGTCCGGTGTGTCTCATCCAGCAAAGCTTTGCCATCCCGATCGCGCGTATAAGCTGTTGTCATCATGGCTGACTTGATCATTGCCGGAGACCAGCCCGGGTGGACCCCTTTTAACAAAGCCGCTATACCCGACACGTGTGGGCAAGACATCGACGTGCCCGAGAGTATGTTAAACTCGGTACGCCTTGAGTCAGCGGATATCATAGATGGCGACAAATTATCAGGCCAGGCCGCTAGGATATTGACACCTGGTGCAATCACATCGGGCTTCAATACGTACCTAGATATAGTATTGGGCCCACGAGAAGAAAAGAAAGCCACAGTTGGTGCCGGCTTCACCCCTAATCGGGTCCCGTGAATCGAATAGTAGCTCGCGGATCTTTGGACGAAATTATATAATCAAGAACAGTAGAACGGGCTGATACAGTGATTGACATCCCAGGCGTCAGATATGCATCTGCAAGTAAACCCTCGCCAAATGGATCCACGTATGCAGTAATCACCCCGACCCCACCAGACTCTTTGACCACCACTCCTTTTCCAACACTCGAAATCTGACCAACGTCGCACACCACAATCTTCCCACGTACGAGCTCCTTATCGAGCGTCCTGGGCATGCAATAAGCCGCCGCCGAGGCTTTACTTCCAACCACCGACGCATCACCCGCGTAAATCAACGGATAGTACGTCTTCTCCGGCAGAGGATCCCCACTGTAGAGGGAAGATCCAGTGATGACGCGTCCATCTTCAAGAGTTAAATCAGCTGGAAAATTTCTATCAAGGGTACCAGCACCAACGGTGGTGATCCATGGCGCTACGTTGGTCACGGTTTCAGCCGAAGGAACCTTATTTCCAGCTGCAGCTGAAACAACAATACCTTTCTTTACTGCCACATAGGAGGCGATGGCGATGGCGTCTACATCATAGGGTAGAGGACCGCCTCCTAGAGACAGCGAAATCACGTCGACACCATCTTTCACAGCATAGTCCATGGCGGCAAGTATGTCTGATTCCATACATCCTTCGGACCAACACACCTTGTAGACTGCAATTCTCGCTTTCGGAGCGATTCCCGATGAAGTGCCTTGAGCGTAACCGAGGAGGGAGGCGTTTTCAACTCGTCGTCCCGCAGCAGTGGACACCGTGTGGGTTCCGTGTCCCAGACTGTCTCTTGCGGACTCGAAGAGTACTTTCTCTCTGTTATTATCTCCGGCTCCACCGAAGCGAGCGACATATCCCTTATGAAAGTATCTGGCCCCGATAAGCTTTTTGTTGCAAAGGGTTTTGGGAAATTGCTGTCCGGGAACACACTCACCTTTCCAATGAGAAGGGATTGGCCCAAGGTCTTGGTCGTGGAAACTACTCCTTTCGGGCCATATACCAGTGTCAATGACTCCGATGATGGTGTTGGAACCCCAATCGGACTCGTTGAGTAAACCATTGTTTCCGCTTGCTTCAAGTCCAAGAAATCCAGGTGACCTCGTGGTTTGAATTTGTCGAACCCGGTCAGGAAAGACGCCAAGAATTTCAGGACGTTTCTTTAGCTCTTCGGCTTGTAGTGTGGTAAGTTTCAATGAAAAACCCTGAAAGACCGTATTGTAAACGTGGAGAAAATCGCTTTCCTCTGAATTTGAAATATTAGGATTTTGAGAGGCATTGAGGCTCTTAATTGTGGACCTATACCAGTCTTCTACAGCAAAGTACCCTGACTGTTTTAGGTCATTTTGGACTCGAACTATGAAAGACTGGGTTACATCGACATTGCTATCACAGGAAACAAGCAAGATTGATAATAAATGAGTATAAACAAAAAACCAAATAAAACCCATTTGGGATGGAAGATTAATAAAAAGAAGAGGACCAAAAAATTGTTATGAGGCACGATTTATGTAGGAAAAATAACATTCGTATTTATAGTAGAAATTAAACTTACAAAATGCATGTTAGATGAAAGAGAGAAAATTAATGCGTTAATGAGGTCAGAAGAGAGGTTAACCATAAGCTAGTTAATGAGAAGGGGATGTGAAGGAGATAATGCATGATGGACACATCCTGGCATTAATAGAAACATTTAGCAGATATTATTAGTATCTTAATCGTGGATGTTTAATTTGTTTCATCAATGCTGAGGATTATATTCACCCAAAAAAAATCAATGCTGAGGATTACGTAATTCTTTTTCTCGGACATTAAAGTCAATTGGTGCACTATCTTTCTTTGTGCAGTTGTACATGATCTAGTTTGGTCATTTCGGGCGAAATGTGAGTCTGAGTTCAACTGGTATAAAGAACGCTGAGTGGGTCTTGTTGGAAATATGAGGTAGTTCATTACGTGCATGGAATGATATAAAGAGTGTATCCATGCATTCTGTACGCACGTAGCAACCTTGAAGTGCTCATTAATTTGAAGTTTATGGCATTTGCCAGCTTGTACTTGGAGGAGGTTGGACCGAGTTTGCGTGGACGAATTGTATCAAAATTAAGTGCATGCGATGGAATATATTTTTGGTGAATGCGTGCGATGGAATTCTGGGTGTTTAAATTTAGACAAGTACTCTTCAATTATGCGACAATGAAATGGTTCTATGACAAAATTTGATTCTTTGGCTGAAATTTAAGTTCTGTAGTGATTTTACAACGTTGAGGATTGTAAATCAAGGATCATTAATTGATTATTAATAAATAACAACGTTTTAAACTAATTACTCGTATTTGTTGAGAAAAGTAAATGGAAGATGAGGAGTTGGTGATATAGCTGGCTCTTCCCTTGCACGGTCCAATAAAATATGAAGGAAAGGAAATGAAATAAAACTAGTTGGAAAGGAAAGCAAAAGAAATTGGGGAAATTGATGAAAATATATAATAAATAAACCCACCCTATACTTTACGTTCTGTTTTACTAATAATAAGATGCCCACTCTGTTTATCCAATATATACGAAGCTATTTTGTTGCTTTAACAGCATAGTTAAAGTCTTACCAAGTATGTTCTATAAGCAATTTAAAAAAGAAAAGTGTGTGTTTTAAAAAGGTTTTAATGACCACAAAAAAGAAAAAAATAAGAAAGGTAATTAAATATATAATGGAAGTATGATACGAGTTGCCATATAAATAATGAATTAATTTCGCCTAAATATGTCTAAAAGTCCACGCATTGTTGTACGTACTAAATATATTATACTGTGCTAGCGCAGTGGTACGACCACACATCGAAACGTACAAGTTTGAAAAGCCCCGGGTCAGTGGGCGCCCACAAACCACGGTCGTTGTTTAACAAAAGCGGATTCTGATATCTAAAAACCAGCGGCGCTGCTTGGTTTTTTATTTGTAGCTCACAACCCAACAAGGGCTGGTGCAGTCGGTGCACGGGCTGTGCATATACACGTTGATTTGTCCACATGCCTACTTGCTCTCGGAGAAGTCACTGTGTGCATATTCTGGAAGCACTCGCTGTAAACGATGATGAATAAATGAGAAGAGCAGCGAGAAAGTGCCAAAATTGGATCATGATCTACAGCAATTCCCTTAGTTATATTAACAGAAAGATAGAGAAATAAAACACACTTTTAAATTTTCAGTAGAGGATTAAAAAACACAATTTTCAAATTGAAAAATTATAAAACAAGTTGAGAAAATTCTTAATTTGCTCCCTAAAAACATCAACTTCCTAATCTCTAATGAGAACTAATAACCAAAATCATCAATTCGAATATCCACTTAATTTACAAAAACCACCAACAAAAATAAAAAAAATAAAAAAAACAATTTCGATACATCGACGCCATTACATAGCCGTCGAGGTCTCAGAAGAAAGAACGTCATCGTCATCGAAGCTCCAGAGGTCACCCACTACACTTTCCTGGGCAGTATTGGAAGCAGTAGATTGCCCATCGAGATAAGGAATCTGATAGAACTTCATGTAGTTCTCGTACGCCATTAGCTCCTCGGACAGCTTCTGCACTTCATCCTCTACCTCTTCGACCTGAACTATCCCCTTGGTCGCTTTTGCTTCTTTTTGTGTTGATTCTTCCTTCTCCATCCTGGCTTCAACCGAAACAGCTGTGTTCAAGTTCTGACTGCAATTAAGTAATTCCATCGAAGCATAATCATCCTCTGAACAAGAACCAGAATTTTCGTCTCCAGAGATAACCATTGGGACGGTATTCACATCTCCCACGGCATTGAACCCATTTCGGGGAAATGTTCCAATCTGGTTCAGATCAAAACCAGACCCAAAATTTAAGCTCTCCGAGATATTGGCATTAAAGTTAGATCTTTTGGCTTGACAAAGAGAAGGAATAGGATTTGCAAGATTGGTTTGATCAGGGCGAGTTTTGGCGGCGTAGTGATCGTCCTCGTTGGGGAAGTTAACCTTTGCTTTCTTGCCGCGGATTTTGCGAGCCTCCCTGTCGTAGGCTCTGGCTGCCTCTTCGGCAGTATTGAAGGTGCCGAGCCAAACTCTAACCCCTTTGCGAGGATCACGAATCTCAGCCGCCCATTTTCCCCACGGACGCTGCCTTATTCCTCTGTAAAGGTTCTTCCTCTGCCTCTTAGGGGGCTTCTCTGCTTGCGCACCATCTGTTTGTGTAAATAACACACAGTATTAACTACAAAACATCACTATGAGAACATACAAGAAATAAACTTCTAAGACAACAGACAACTTGTAGAGAGGAAAGAAAGTAAGAAAGGGCAACCTGCTGAGGAAGGCACGGATCTTTTAGGGAAGACAGAGTCATCGGTGTCGAAGAGTTGAGTGTTGAGCTTATTAGCGAAGACTGAGTTGGGCCATATGTTGGAAGAGTTGGCCCTACGGTTGCGAGGGATGAATTCAGCGATAATAGCACCGCCACACATTCTGAAGCAATAATTTTTTAGGAAACTGTATCCAATAGATAGAGAGAGAGAGGGGAAGAACAAGGTTGGTTGGGAAACGAGAGTAGAGAGATAAGGGAAAAAGGTAGAAGATGTGAGAAACACACAGGGAAATGGAAGGGGTTTAAGGTTGATGGGTAAGAAAAGCAAGACAGGATGGGGCTTTTGTACCTAAACCACCAGTTGGAGTTCGGAAGTTTCTTGGGATTTACTTGCCTTCATGCCTCTTTTTTTTAACCATATCTTACCCCCGTGGCACTCGCCCAACACGCAATGGCACACTGACATGGGCAGCCTTTTCCACTAACATAACACTTTTTTTGGATTAATAAAATTTTTTGCACTAATTTAGTCCAATTTTAGATTTTGGCAAGTAAATTTATTAAAATTAACCATACATATCTCATGTATCCTTATCTAGATACTTATTTAATATGTTTTTGTTTCATTATTTTGCATTATGTATGTTTCATTTTTATCAAATTCATTAAATAAAGTTGTCATTGTTGATTAAAGTCACAAAAACTAGTTGGGGGCAGAGTGATGTTAATCAACTTTTTCTTTTTTTACTGTATGCGAGAGCTTGAATTTTGAAGTAAGTGGAAGAAAAAGTAAACACGGCAATAAGCCTTCTCATTGATTCTTGAATCTTCCAAAATTAAGATGAGAATTTAAATTTTCGTTCATTATTTTATTATTGTTTTGTGTAATGATGCGGTTTAATTAGTAAGACATTGGTAAGATTCAAGAAGAAGAGTAGACATAAATTGGAAGGAGTTAAAAGGGTGGTCAAAGTTTATTTAAAATTGCGCATGCATGTAAATGACACCGAGAATAAGTTGAATTGCAATTAAAGTCCAACAACGAAAACATGTGAAAAAAGTTGAAAAAAAACACTGAACGAAAAGTAGTAAGGAATCCAATTCATAAAAAACAACGAAACCCGTGGACTAGAAAAAAGTAGAAACCGCTAAAGCACGTTGGAATATGGAACTGAACGGTCGTGATCTTAAACACAATTTGGTTAGCAGTGAACCAGTCCCACCTGCACCATTAAACGCGCAACTGCACCTCTACGCATATACGTCGCCCATACCATGTAACAAATAATAAGTCGGTCTGAAGAATGAAATCCAACTAGATTGTTACTTGGTTTGGGCTTCGAGTTAGGGTCATTGAAACTTTTTACTTGTTGCACGTGAGCTGGGGCTGGGGTTGAATTTGGGTCTGCTTCACTCTACAGTGGACCTGGTTGAGGACAAGACCAATCACTTGAACACGTGAGCATAGAATTATTAAAAGAAGTAGAAGCTTAGTTAGACTTAGAAGGCCTTTTTGAAGGAGAACAAGCGTGCACGTTCATGGAGTAGTGTGTGCATTGTAATCGTGTAGCCAAGTAAGTGTTACTAATTTCCAACAAATATATATATATATATATATACTATTTCTCGCCATTCCCTCTTAGGTCATGGCCTTATATAAGGACACAAACGGTAACCTCAATTCCATCCATCTTCTAAAGTTGTAATATTGGGTCCATCCACATACAAACATATTAAATTATTAATCACATTTAAGTGATGGCTCTCACCCGCCCCCTAATGTCGTTCCTTCTGATCTCGTCGTTGCTAGTAATAGCCTCTGCTACCGATTATGGCCATGGCAATGCAGGCTATGCTCCAAAACCAGACTACTCTGACAAGCCAAAATTGCCCAAACCCACTGACAAACTATTCCCCATTGACAACCTCATTGGCATTGAAGGCTTTATTTTCTGCAAATCAGGCTCAAAACACTTCCCACTCGAAGGTACTCATCATATATCATATATGCATTCATTTTTCATTTTCATTGTCATTTCAGCATGCATTAATATTTCTTATAATTAATTTACTTAATTACATACATGCATATATAATAATTGTAGGAGCAAAGGCAAGGATTAAATGTGTGGCTGAGGATGTGAACGGGTACGAGTCAATATTCTCCACCTTGAGTTGTCCAACAGATGTAAAGGGTTACTTCTTTACTTCTATTTCACCTTCTTCATTGCTTCAAGATAACATCAAGAAGCTCTCAAACTGCAAGACAATCCTCGAAGAATCTCCATTGGAGACCTGTAACATCCCTACCGATGTTAACAAAGGGATCACTGGCTATTCCCTTGATTCGTTTCGCTTCCTCCACAACAAGAAGATGAACTTGTTCTCTGTGCCATCTTTGTTCTACACCTGTCAACCTCATGAATCAGTCCCTAATAATGGTCGTTACTGATCACATCTATATAATTATTATGCCCCTGAATTTTTATTTTTATTATTATTTTTTTAAATATTCAATTATTTCGGTTTGGGGAAAAGGATGAGGGCTGGAAATTTGCTTTTGTTGGTGTGTGAATTTCACTAAATTTGTATCTCCTGCAATTTCAGTATTTATTTTGTAATAAGTTTTGCCCATGCAGCATTAATTTGTTAATTTATACTCTCTCCTTTTTTTCTTTTTTTTTTTTTTTTCATTTTATATGCTAGTGCTACCACAGAACCCCTGCAAAATAAATTTGAAACGGAAATTTATTAGGAACTTGGGGCAGACGGACTCAGTTATATTTCTATTTAATTTAATTTTTCTTCGAAGAAACACAATGAATCTTTGGGTTCTACCTTGAAATTGAAATCCATGGAGCGAACAGAGTGTGTGGTAGCCAATTAATCTGAATTTTGTATGAATTTCCTTTTTACAAAAACCCTCAAAATTTGTCCGTTTTCTTTAGTAGAATTCACTTTCAGCCGTTAATTATTTTAAAAAAGTTTTATCTATTAATTCATACGGACTGCGCCGGAAGCGCCAAGTCAAATCCTTCTAAGGCTTAACGAAAAACATTCATGAGGATATGGGTTTTGAACTTGGTTACATCCGGCCCAACTATTTCTGGATTTGATTCACCATCTATGAGTTTTTAATGGCCCAATGTTGCTTAGACGCTTCTGCTTTCGTATTATAAACATTCATATATATATATATTGCCATGTATTTATTTTTTTGAAGTAATATATTTATTATTAATTTGAAAATAAAATTGTTGCCATATAAAAACTAAACAGACTGTAGAAGAATAATATATATTGTTTTATTTAATAAATAAATAAATAAATCCATGGGACAAACGCAATCAAATGACGGGGCACCGCCTCTGATTTTCTTTTTCTTTTTTATTTTTTTATTTTATATATATATATATATATATATTTCCAATAGCGTGTTACGGCGGTGTTATTACCGTTAAGTCTTCATTTTGAATCCAAACCCTAGCCGTGTTTGCGGAGCCAATATTTCGTCTATCTCTGAGAATTGGAGCTCGTCTCGTTCATTCATGGAAGAGACCTCCCAACGTTTCCAATCATCAATTAATTTTGTTTCATTCTTTTTCAAATCTGCAAAATCTAGGTAATATATCGTCCAATTGTTCGCTTCTTCATCAACTTTCTGCTTCAGTGTTCTTCAACCTGCAGAATCCTAAAGGCAAACGAAGCAATTCCAACAGCCTTTCGAACAAGATTTCAGACTATGAGGTAGTCCGAAACTCTTCCTCTTTGTGCCATCTCGTAGTTATCTTTTGTTTAGGTTAGTTTATTTAATGCTCTGGATCGAAACCTTGCGAACCTACATTTTGAGAAAATTCTCTCTGTAATTTGGGTTTTATATAATAATTTTCAAATTTTATGCATAATCGTGTGCCCTCTGAGTCTATATCTTTAATGTTGTACAAAATGCATTGCCACTTGATGTTAGCGTGGACCTTGTTGTTTCAGGTTTTAATGCTTGATTGTTTGATAGAATTTGTATTAATTTCTGAGTTATCACATATTATATCATTGGAGAAATTATTTCAACGTTTGAAATGTGCTAGCAGGAGTTTTCTTTGATCTAATGATCCTAGTTTTGGTTATTTTAGATTCTAGTAGAAGTTCGATGCGTTTTATATCTTGAAGCGTTTTCAATGAGTTACTGCGTAAAGGTTTATAGTTTAGTCTTTAGGGTTTAAACCATATAATTTCAATTGCTATTAGTGTTTAATTGCTCTGTTCTTAATCATAATGGTGTTAAAGCTTTTAGGAAAATTTTTCATATTCAAGCACATGAAAAAGGGAATAATAAGGAAAGGTGCCATGGAGCTGAAATTCAAGTTGTAATTGAGGGTAGTTGGACTACTTACCCGGGTATGTTTAACTTTTATAATTTATATTCAACCTTTGAGGAAAATTATCAAGTGCCTAGCAGAGATATGGCATGCATTTCTTTATCCAAATATTCCATATTCTTTGCCACTATTTCCCTTTTTTCTTTATACGCTGGGTCTTTCATTATCTATAATTGTTTCTTACAGGAATCTAATCTACAATTTGTTAAACTTGTTAATCCACTATTTGTTTGTTTGTTTACTGGCTTGTGGAATCTAAGAGAGATGTATGTTCTTTTTCCCACCAAGTCATTTAATACTTTACATGGCATGGAATTCTCTATCCAAAATAGGAAACATTCTTTGCTGCTATTTCCCTTTTCTGTTTATATGGTAGGTCATTCATAATTATAAATTTTTCTTATAGTTTCACAAAAAAAAAAAAAGTGTTATTTTTACAGGAATCTAAGCCACAATTTGTTAAACTTTAGAATCCACAATTTGTTATTTGTTTACCGGCTAGTGAAATCTAAAAGAGATGTATGTTCTTTTTCGCTCATAGTCATTTAATACTTTACATGGCATGCAAGTCTTTATCCAAAACGGGAAACGTTCTTTGCCACTATTTCCCTTTTTTCTTTATATGCTGGGTCATTCATAATCTATATTTGTTTCTTACAGGAATCTAAGCCACAATTTATTCAATTTTTAAATCCAAAATTTGTTATTTGTTTACTGGCTTGTGGAATATAAGAGAGATGTATGTTCTTTTTCCCACCTAGTCTTTTAATACTTAACATGGGATGCAACTCTTTATTCAAAATATTCCACATTCTTTGCTACTATTTCCCTTTTTTCTTTATATGCTGGGTCATTCATAATCTATAGTTGTTTCTTACAGGAATCTAAACCGCAATTTGTTAAATTTTAGAATCCATGATTTATTATTTGTTTACTGGCTTGTGGAATCTAAGAGAGATGTATGTTCTTTTTTCCACCTAGTCATTTTATAATTTACATATTGAACTTAGAAGTTGAAAAGAAGTATTCAATAATCAATCAGCTGTTACATTTAAAGTAATTGCAAATGACATCTGCCACCAAGTATAAACTAGCTAATTATAAATAAAAGTCATGCAAATTTCTGATCTTTTTTTTGTTGGTGTAACCTCGATGCACGTTGGTTGGGAAAATTCATATTATTTGTGTGAAAACTTGTAAGCTGTTAGCAGAGCATTTAAAAGACCAAAGCTAAATCTGCCGCCAGTTTTTTTAAAGAAAATTCTAATTGAAAACTCTCGTTGTTTGTCTCTGCAGCCTGATATCTGTCTACTAAGTGTAAAACTGCTTAAAATTTAAGTTTTTCAAAATTCTCCTGGTCTTGACACTGAAGAGTAATGCTAACTTATAGGGGGAGACACTAGCTGGGTTACATAAATGATGTTTTGTCCGCGGTATTGTGTCATTAAGTTGCATCATCACCAATCACTTTTGGCATTCGAAAAAATAAAAATCACAGCTCTTTTCACCTTATCTACTCATCATAGTCGTTGTGGTATGCTTGATGGTTAGGTCTGTGGTTGTGATTTAGGAGAAGACTGTGAAAAGGAAGTGGTGACTGCTATTATGTTAATTGTAAGAGAATTAACTGGGTCTTGACGAAATACTGAACTAAGTTTGGGAGACATATTTAAGCTAACCAAGCCCAAAAACTAATTCTAAGGTTACTACTTCATTTTAGAGTGGTACTCTGATGAAAAACGTTTCGAATCTCTCTGAGATGAATATAAAGGTTTCTTAAGCATAGTTTCTAGCTAGTAACAACTTAGTTCTTCCATTTCTGTTGCAGTGTTGCTCAATCAGGTGACCTTTGCTGCTTTTGAATCGCCCTTTTGGATCATTTTTGGTGCTTCCTCTCACGTGACGGGTAAGTTCTTCTTTGTTGCATTCTTTAGTTATTCTTCTAGTCCTTTATTTGTTGTTCTTCGCGATGGGTCTGCATCACATGTATTGGGTGACTAATAGGTTATTATCCAAGTTATGCACAGGGACAGTGTCATAATAATATCACTGTAAAGATAGGAGATGATAAATCTAACAAATCACCTAAGCTTTATACACGAAAATGAGTGTTTTTGTAGTGTTTTAATGTTTTTATTTGTTTTTGGGTTTTATTTTTAATCTTTTTTGAACTCAAAATAATGTTTTTTCCCCCCTCAATATCTTTAAATTTGGACCTGTTTTTGAAAACCATTTAAAATGACACTCAGTTTTTCTTTTCTGCTTTTTTCTTTCTTTATACAGTTCTTCGGCTAAAGTTTTTCGTTTTTTTACTTTTTTTTTAATAAAAGTGTAAAAAGTTAACTTTTATTTTGAGAAACTAAAAAACCAAAAGCAGTAGGAAAATACCTGTAAATTCTTAAAAAATAGATCTAAAAGGTGTTTGTGAACAATTATGTGTGACCTAAACAAGTTTAAATTATGAATTTCTTAATTGAACTTATTATGTGTGATTAGAAGGTCTCCGATTTTACAAATTAATAATCTGTGTAAACAATTTTTATGTAGAAGAATTCAAAATTGAAGACAGTAAAGTGGGATTGTTTGCTGCTAATTTTAAGTCAAACTAAATTAAGAAGATATAATTACAAGAGTCAATTAAAGCTAATAAAATAACTTAACAGAAAAAGAAAAGATTGGTTTTGTTTTTTACAGGATAATTTAATTCCAGAGTTGAAAATTATTCTTATTTCCTCAAAAGTTAATTTTTATTTACCGATATTTGTAGACTGAGAAGAGTTATCATGATTAATCCTATTTATTTAATTATAAATAAAGAGTTTTTCTATTTGTCAATAAAAAAAATGAAACCACTTTTTCTTTTCCTTTTTAAAGAAAAATATATGATTGACGTGGTGCCATCTAAATCAATCAATTGAAAGTCTGAAATATTTGACTGACTAAATAAAATAAAAAACAATAACACTCTGTCCCTGCACCCAGTACATGTGATTCTAGACCCATTGTGAAGAACAACTCGTGAAGGACTTTGATGGAATGACTTGAGGAGGAACAAGAAGCAACTTCATCTTGCCTTGTGGGAGCAAGCAACAAAATCAACGATTTCGATGTGGTACTCAGGAGCAAATAAGGCACGTATATGAGTAACACTACGTAACAGTACAAGTGTAAGAACAAAGTTCATGTTACTGTGCTTGGAAACCAATGCTGAAAGAAACCCACAATATTCATTCTTAGAGATTTGGATTTTTGGTTTTCATTAGTAGTACGTACCAGTGGCAAATTAGAGTAGCTAATCTTAGAAAATGTTACAATGGCTCTTCAAATTGGGTCTGGTTAGCCCAAATATATTAAATACCCAAATTTATTTCAGAATTTTATCTTCGGACTTGTTTAGTTTCTCTCCACGATGACCAATAGCGACCTCCACCGACTCTTCTACGGCCACACCCTCCTATGAATCCCACACACGGCCCATAGCCATATTAGATTTCCTGCATCGATCACACGGCTAATGGTGGTGATTAGATTAGATAAGAGCTGTTGTTGTTTGTATCTTATTTTGGAATGCCAAAGGCGATCGACGTGACGTGGTGTTACTTTATGATACAAAGCTGTACTTGGACACCAAACCCATTGCTTAGTGTTCCACCAAATAATAATGCATACTCAAGAGCTAAAAGACTGAATGAGAATTTTGGCAACTTGAATTTTCCAGGGGTTTACACAACCACCGAGGACTACGCATTGAGGAGGGAGGCTTCTTTTTTTTAATATTCAATTATTTCGGTTTGGGGAGAAGGATGAGGGATGGAAATTTGCTTTTGTTGATGTGTGAACTTCGTGTCTTCTGTAATTTCAAATTTTATTTTGTAATAAGTTTTGCCGATGCAGCATTAATTTGTTAATTTCTTCTCTTTTTATATGCTAGTGCTATAACGTTTTACTTGCAAATTATTCTTTAATTTCTAATAAACATTGTGTGGACCAGATAACTGATTTGCAAAAACGTGATAATTATTTCAATGTAAGTAAATTACGCACAATTTTTCTAGGTTTCTCTTCAATCAACTTTACAAAGTTTTCATAATCAAATTTTAACCATAAGTTGATGTGCTTTACGACATAATTGTTGTAACTTGTGGTCGGAGATTGTGGATGCACATTCAGAGTCGCTAGACTGGATTTAACCTGTTAAACTATTATCTAATTAAACCAAATCTGATTGACCAGACCAACTATATGACATGAAAGACGTGAAAGGCAGATCAAATGATATATTCCATAGTAATATATTGGTATGGGATTATATGTGTAGTCTGTTTAGTTGGTTTCATGCTAAGCATGATATGTGTGTATATATATATATATTCATGAACATCAATATTGTTGAAATTTCTCACCAACATATCATGCATCCAACTTAGTCTCTATATATTGTTTAAATTATTAGTGTAAAAAACATTGTATAATATTATAATTGGACTCCTTTCACCCTATAAAAACCACATTAGCATAGCACCATTGCACTACACCAATTTGATATAGTTTCCTCTTTCTTTATGTGAATATCATATATACCACAAATGGCTTCCTCTGGCCTCCATATCAGCTCTATGCTACTTCTGTCCTTATTAGTCATTTCCTCTGCCACTGACTATGGGTACAGTACTCCAACACCACCACAGCTTGAGAAACCAAAGCCACTAGACAAGTTTTTCCCCTCAAAATCAGACTGTCAAGGATCCAAGAAAGATGAAGAAAAAGAAAAGTTTCTTCCCAAGAAATCAGAGTACGAGGAACCAAAGTATGAAAAAAAAGAAGAGCATGTCCCACCAGCCAAACCAGACTATGAAGTGAAACCAGTTTATAATGACACGAAGCCTGAAGGACAAGACAAGAAGTTTCTTCCTAATAAGAAACCAAGGTATGGATCAGAACCCAAGCCTGGTGATGAAAAAGAAAAGTATGTTCCTAAGAAACCCTACAACAAGGAACCGAAGCCAGCTGAACTCCCAACCAACTTTGACGTTCAAGGCCTTGTTTTATGTAAATCTGGTGCCTCTTACTTCCCGCTTCAAGGTGCTTCTTATAAACTAAATCCAATATATAATTCCTGACATCTTGTATTTTACGTACACCTAGAAATATCACATGCATGCGCAAAAATAGTTTTCTACTAAGTTACATTATATATCTAATCTACGTAGTACATATATATAAAGATGATAAACATTATATATATATATATATCTAATTAGAACATGCATTCTAAAACATGATACATTAATATAATATTAGAAACTCTTATATACATATATATATATATATATATGTGATATTGATCATATTAATTTTTGTATATATATATATATATATAGGAGCTGTGGCAAATATATCATGTGTAGCTGTTGATGAGGAAGGGAACAAGATAAAAAGAGTTTTCTCCAAATTAAGTGGAGTATCAGATGAAAAGGGCTACTTCTTTGTAAAAGTATGTGCACCAAATGAGGATCAGCACTGGAAGTTGGTAATCAAGCAGTGCAATGTATTCATTGATCGCGTTCACTCCAAATTATTAGACTCCACCTGCAATATTCCAACCGATGTTAATAAAGGCATTACTGGTGCTCTCCTTAATGTTGTTTCCAATTACCGCATCCTCCAACTGCACGACCAGAAGATCAATTTGTACTCTGTAGGGCCTTTCTTCTACACCACCACCACCACCACTTCACACCCTAAACCAGAAGTCCCTGCTATTCCCCATTATTAATTAAATCGGTGCTATTCTTTTTTGTGTTTTCTAATTAATTTGTGGAAGCTTTAAATGCATTAGTCTCATCCATTTTTGAGACTCAGAGGATTCAATTATGTTTTGAATTACTATTAAGTTTGAGAGAGTGATATTTGCTTTGAATTTATTTCCTAATATAACTTATCATATATTTTCTTCATTAATGGAATTATCTTGTGGATTTGACGTTTGAAAGTGATAATATATTAAAAGCTTTATTATTTCAAGCTCTTTAATTATCTTAATTATATTAATCATTGGATGGATATATATTAATTCATGCCATGGATATATATATGCAAATGATATATGTGATGATTATGATTGTATTCAAACTTTGTATATATGGATATAATTCTAATATTGAATGAACATGTCATTCAATATCAATTTATCAATTAAAAGGTACAAATATATAAAAGGATTCACAATCCGACATTCTAATTTTAAGTGTTAATTTCTTTAATTTTATTTTCCAATCCTATAAATAAAACCATGCTAATTACTTGATGAGAGAATTTGATTTTCCTATGACCAAATCAACTTCGTACGATAGCCTAGCAAGCGCTATGATTAATAATTAAAAAGAGAAAGCGATGCATTTTTTTATTGGGGAAAAAAAAACTACTTTGGGTTTATAGAATTATTTTAAAGGAAAGGGATCGGAGAGAATAAATTCAGACTCTGAGTTACTTTGATATTTATACTTTAACTAATAAATTAGAAGAAGGAGAATTAGAAGAGAGAACAGGGATTAACATGTTTTGGATCTAAGACTAGAGTAAAGTGTAATTTTAGCGAATAGGGAAATCGTAGGATGTTGAAGAATTTATTGTCGGCATAGGAACATAATGTTTTAAGGAAAAGTAGAATAATAATAAATAAATAAATAAATAATCTAACTAAAAAAATGAAATATGTATGACAACTTTTGCCTTGAGAGAACACCTTCCAAATGTTCAGCTTCAAGTTCAATACAGCAACAAGCTCCCACAGTCCACTGTACAATAATACTGTCAAGTTGCATTCATTTTATCCTAACCCTTCTTTCCCATATTTTTTACCCAGAAGATATATATATATATATATATATATATGTTTGGTTTTTAATTATACATTACTTAAACAATTTCTAGGGGCAATAAGTTTCGCACTAAATTAGACAACTCAGTTATAAATAGATACGGCTCAATTTGATTTCAGCCTCCAGAACTAAAATTCCATTAATCACGCTTCGAGGAGTCTCTGGTAAAGTGCAATACATATAATGTAATGTAATTTTAGCTTGAATTAATTATTGATACTCATAGAAGTAAATTATATACATCATATTAATTTATGTCAAATTAATAGGATTAATTTGACAAATCCTCAAAATATTTAGATGCACTGTATTCGTATAAATACAAAATATAATATATATATATATATATATATTATTGAAATTAAAAAAAGAAAATTTCTGGATGGACTACGGAGAAGCATTTGATGCTCTTAAATGTTGCAATGAATCATTACCGACCACAAAAGACGGTCCTCCCTTTATGTATATAACTTGGCATGCAACGTGCAGCCAAGTTACATACATGAAAGATTTGACCAAATCCCTATAAAAGGGCCAATTAAGCTCACAGCTTCAGGTTCAGTGCTAAGCTAGCTCTGTTGGGCTCTTTCCCTACATCATTTAAATCTCTCTCTGAGACCATATATAGCAAACTATTTACATATATATATATATATATATATATATATAGATCTAATAGATCAATGGCTCCAATTACCCATTTCTTCCTCGCAGTCTCTTTGGTTCTTCTATATTTCTCATCACTCTCAGTTATCGCTTTTGCAACCGATGGTGACTACGTTCCTAAACCCTTCACTGAGAAACCCGAGCAGGTAGAAACTACCATGTTAGGCATTCAAGGAATGGTTTATTGCAGATCATCAGACCGTAAAGCCATGCCCCTGGAAGGTATTTGATATGCCGAATACATGGATCTAAGCAAGAGCTAAGCTAGCTATAGTACCTATTCATTTTTGATTTAACAATTAGCTACTACTTTATATTTAATTAAATTCATGCGAATGGTACGTACGTGCAGGGGCGGTGGCGAGGATAAGTTGTGAAAGCGTGGACAGATATGGGTTAGAAGCAGAAGCAGTGTCATTCTTAAGTGGTATCACAAATGCAGAGGGTTACTTCTTGGCAACATTATCTGCTTCTGAGATTCAAAACCAAAATATTAAGCTTATAACTACAAAGTGCAAGGCTTCTCTTGAGCTCTCTTCATCAGACACCTGTAATTTCCCAACTGACGAAAACAATGGCATCGCTGGCGCTCCTTTTCCCTCTTGTCGCCTCCTCAACAACAACAACTTTAAACTCTGCACTCTACCTAGGCCTTTCTATTTCACTACCTCATCACCACCACCTACTTTGGGCTAAATCATCAATCTCTAATGCTTGCTTTATACAGCTTTTAATCATATTGGAAAGGTTGGCATTGGAAAAAGAGATAAATTGGGGCAATCGGAAAGAGATGTGAAGATTGACATTTTCTCTTCTTGTTTTATAAGTTGTTTATGTTTTACCGGTCGCTAGAGTCAACCAACAGCCATCTGTGTTGTTCTGGAGAGAGATGTAATCACTTGTAATCAGCTTTGTTGTATTGGTAATTAATTAAATTACAACTATCGCGCCAATTTACACTCTTCTGATTTGTTAAAGAAACTTGTTTAACTTTCTAGATAAAAGGGAGGAAAAATAAAAAGGGACAACAATCAAACAAATTAGTGTACCACACCAAACAAACATTACTCTGCAATTTTTCCACTCGCATATAATCGTCGGTGGAATACCCAAACCCCCGTTCTCTCTGTATATTTGTTTAAAATCAAAATCTGATTTTCCCAGCATTTAGCCACACCGATCAAAGTCGATTTAGCATTAATTAAGACTTTATATCCGTTTAAGTTTGTCTACTTAAATTTTTTTAGCCATTAAAAATAACTTTCCATTGTATCAGGCCGTAATACGAACTTCTTTTGTAATAAGTAATTGAAGAAGTGAAATAGAGGCGGTGCGTGAAGAATTTGATTAGTGCAATTCAAAAGCATCTAAAAGAAAAATTATAGTTAAGTTAAAGGTCGAATTCGTACAAAAATAAATAGCATTTTAAGATATATATTTTTTACATTTTACAAATTAAAAAATAATTTATTCATCATATTATATTACAAAACTGATTACAAAACTGATTATTGATGGAAAAGAGTCATATGATATAGCTTTTTTTTTTAATATAAAAAATTTTAATCTATTCAAAATATTATGTATATACATTTAATTTTTTTATTAGACCAAATGATATCATGTGTAGTCATATAGGATAGCTCACTGGCAACGTTGACTTCTACACATTTCTTGTTAAAAGAAATGACAAAATAGATTTGATTTGATTATTTTGGAGTTTATCACATTTGGAACGTCGGACCTGACAGGGCACTGGGTTGTTAATGGGCCAACAACCGCAACCGTCAACACATGTGAGAAGGAGAAAGGGCCCATTAATTTATGGCCGAAGGGTGATGCAATGCGAACGCTGTGGAAGCAAAGAAGCTGCCGAGTACCAAATGCGTCCAAAAGGAAGTCCGGTTCAAGCTCCGAGTTTGATACTTCAATCCCACGTCACTACTTGCATAGTCAATCCCTCACACAGGAGGACCCTCTCACCGCCTCCCCTGCTGATGTTTACTAAAACACCCACCAACATCTTCATCATAAACTATTAACCTCGACCTTCTACCTCCTCTCTTTTGCCGTCAAAGACCCCATCACATCAGAACAGACTAAAACAACGAAGAAAAAATGGAGAAGAAAAGCACGAGAAAAGCCGAAAAGAAGACCCAGATAAGCATACCCGGTGGCGGTGGTATTGGAGGGTTGGTTATGGTGGGCGGAGCTTTGGCTATTGCAGGTTTGGTAGCTGCCTTTACTTTCAACAAACGCAGGAGGCATGCCAACAACAAGAACTCCACAAAGCTCACTGATGATGCGTCCAAACACCCCATCAATAACTGCCTCATCAAGACTGAGGATCAACCAAACCAAGGCAAAGGTCTTCTTCATACTTCTACTAATTTCCACGACTCCGTCTCTATCCAATGTTTGATCCTGGTAATTCTATCCCCTATCGGCTTCCTACTCCATTAGATTACACTACGAACTTTTTAAAGGGACATTCACTCACTTTCTTGATGCTACGTTGGTGCAGGATGAGAAACCTACGACTGAAACCGATGGACAAGAAAGGATATCAGATATCCTTGTCACTGCTTCCGGTGACTCAGAAAAAGAAAGAATTCTGGTGGGCGATGATTCTGGTGTTCCACTTGACAAGGATTGCCTTGAGGACGACCCAATACCACTAAAAACCACAGAAGGAGAAAAGAAAGAGGATGAATTATTTCCGACTCCTACTCTGGCAGTTGAAGAGAAACAAGAGAATGATAATGGAGAATGTGTCGTGGAGAAAGCCAACGAGAGCTCAGAAAATAAAGGGGACTCAACTATAGAATTGAACACTGGCGCAATTATAGAGGAGGAGGTCAAATTAGAAGCAGCAAATCAAGCAGAAAGGATTACAGAAGAACAAGAACTTAAAACAGTTAAAGCAGGAGAACATGTTAACCTCAATGGAAACAGCAATGATAATGTCTTCAGCGATGATCACCATCCGAATGAGAATGAGAGCTGGCAAGAATCGAAGACCAAGATATTGTGGCACACGAACCGGAGTATGGCAATCAATAAACTTACAGTAAACTCTTCAAAGTTGAGGATCTGGGTTTTGTCTATGTTCATGCTGGTGCTGCTCTTGCTGTCGTTTTCCTTCACCCCTCATAAAGCTGTGTCTTTCGTTCTTTCGTTGTTCAGTGACTTCCAGAGCACTGTTATAAATCGTTCAAGTTAATAGGGGGCAAGTAAAACTCTTAAGGTTCAGATACAGTTTCCTTCTGTTGGTGCTACAATTTAATCATGAATAGCAAGCAATGATACTTCTTGACCTGATATTATATAATCAAGAAAATCCATCCCTAGCTTGAATAAGTGGAAGGGGAATAAACTACATCGAGACCCTTTTTCATTAATAAAAAAAAAAGAAGAAAAATGTGGGAGGGGAATAAAAGTAATGATTCCACAGAAAAAGCCAATGCACAAATATAGACTAAAAAGGGATAACAAACCAGTACCTAACTAAAAAAGAAAAACAAGTATAGCACAAAAAGAATATATATTTGTATATCACAAGATTCGTACAACCTCTGTATAGGTGTTTCACCATCCTCTCCCAAGTATCTTCTTTACAAAGTGTATACTAACCCTAAGTGTGCACTCTTTTTGCCTATATATACAGAGCCCTCAATTCAGACTTGCTAACTACCTGCTGCAAGTTTATTTGGTTACTTAAACAAATTGATGAAAACTACGGAGCTGTTAACCCAAAATCTAATCTTAAAACGATTGTATCTCAATTTCCAAGGACAAAACTTCATACCCAAGCCTAGTATTGCTGGATGGTTTTCTAGGGATGGCTGGTTCCACAAATTAATTAGCATTCAAGAAAATCAGGATTATCCACTGAGTAACTGCAACCCGTAGACCATCCCAAAACACCTAGGATTACATCAATGCTTGAGCCAGCACTAACCTGAGAAGAACAATTAATGTCAGGATTGAAAAAGGTTTAAAAAGTGGAACAAGAGCGAGAGATGGTTATCTGATACACTACCAAACTTTCAATATTCCCTTCGATATGAAATAACATAACAGCTATTCCTCTTCCTCCATCAATCTCAGCCTGCCATTGATGGTAAAAGTTGTTTATGAATCACAAACTATAGAGCATCATTATCAGAAACAATCAATTAACAACTAGAGGTCAACAATTTATGTTATTTTTGCTAATTTTCAACCACTCACCAAACAAGAACAAATAGTAATTCCAGCGGCTGCCAAAACTGTTGTTACCTCAGCCAGCATGCCTGAAACCATTTGTTAACCATGATGAATAACATGATATAGGGGAGCCTAAAAGTCCATGTAAATGACAAGATATTCAAATCTAGCTGCTTGGTTGAATTACAATAAGGATGTGTCAAATAAAATATTCCACATTTAGGTTGCATCAATAGTACACTAAAAATTGAACCATATGAGAAACTAGTGGAAACTTTACCATGATTAAGACTATACTCACCTTTTCGATCTATGCATACCACAGAAAGCCAGAGGATGGAGTGTCCCTCAATATTGTGCCAAGATGCTACCTTGCTGGCTTGCCAACTTTCTAAACCAGGCAAGACCTCCTTGTACATTGGAATATTAGCTTGTATCATCCTGGAAACACCATTTCCCTGTGATAACTCCCCCTCAATCTTCAAATTGGCATGTTGTACATGCTTACTATGCTTCCCATTTACCTTGGGATGCCAGGCACTTCCACTTTTACAGCGAAAGGAACCTTCAAAATTCCCCCCTGGGGATGACAATTCCACAACATTTGTGAGGATTTTATCCCACATGGGTTTGAATCCTTTAGAGATATCTGGGAGCTCCTCTGCTTCACTTTCCTCTTCAGAATCAGCTATGAAGTCATTTACTGTATCTGCTGTTATTTCAGCAACAGAGAGTGCAGCTTGCTCTCTCAAGAACTATACACAAGATGGAACTTTGCCATCAGGCAAAATAAAATTTACAATAAAAGATCTTATTCAGAGTAAGAAAGCCTACCTTCATAATTTTGTGTCTGGCACTGCGAGTTTTCGCATGTTGCAGCCACTGCTTATGCCTCTGAAAAGCTGATTTTCCAGAGAGTGCCTGGAAAAACAAGAGTGCTGTAAGCCCTGAAATAGACTCTGGAGGCAGGAACTTACAGGATATTGCAACAACTTAACTAGAGTATGCATTGAACAAACACAGACTAACTACAGGATGATGGTTGATATATACTCACATTATAGGTGATTATCTCCACGACTTCTGCATTTGCAAGCACATGCATGGGAGAAACAAGATTGCCATTGACCTGCATCAGAAAAATTCAGGTGCTAAGACTAGGATTCTTTTGCACCCAGTAATTCACAAGTAAAAGTGAGAACACATGCCATCAAGAAGTGAGAAGATTACCTTTGCAGCCACCATTTTGTTGCCAATTTCAGTGTGTATCATGTACGCATAGTCAATAACAGTTGCTCCTTTAGGAAGATTTTTAATCTGCACAAAAATGGCAAAAATAACTGTCAAGATGCTGAAGAAGAACCTTGTTATATGGAAAGTTCAATGTACATTAAATCCACTCATACAACATATTACCTCTCCCCTTGGAGTAAACACGAAGACACGACTTCCTAACAGATCTCTTGTGATTGTGTCTACAAACTCCCTAGAGCTCATGTTGCCAACAAACTCCTCTTGCCACTCTCTAATTGCATTGAGCCAGCTAATCTGGAATAAACAAAGGTCTTCATCAATGAAATTAGCATTGTTGACCAGAGTCTTGAAGGAGCTTATTAATTACTCCGTTAAAACAATCAGCAACATTCACAAATTGGAAATATAAACATGTATAATGGATACCCTGAGTGCAATGTTCGCATTATTGAGACAAACAGTCTTCCCCCTTGAATTTCTACCATTTGGCATAGCATGCCCAACTAAACCAGTAACAAATACTCTCCCACTATAATGAGCTGCAATGCCTCTCTCAGCTATCAGGTTCATCTCTTCAGTTCTGATCTGTCCGAAGTATAAAAAAACAAAGAATGATAAATAAAAGCACTTGAAGAAATGGAATTAAAACAAATAATGATAAACAAAAGCTCTTGAAGGAATGAAATTAACTCAATTAAAAAACAAAGACAAAAAAACAAAACCATTTTTCAACTATTTCAGGAAAATGGCACATGACAATATAAATCTAAGACTACCTGAACTTCTAGTCGAAATGTGCTCTCATAGAGGAAAGGGATTACAGTTGTATGGAGACTCTGATAGCCATTAGGTTTCGGGGTTGCAATATAGTCTTTCATCTATGACAAAAGAAAGTTGTAAATCTAGCAGAAATTTTAGTGGATACAAATATAATTCCATAACAAAAGGAGGTATACGCACAGCACGAGGAATAGGAGTCCAGATTCCATGGACCAACCCAAGAACATGGTAACAAATCTGCAAAGAAGATAAGTACAAATAAGAGCTACTCCAGAGTGCAGCAAAGGACAACCAATCTCTTTAGGCATGAACAAGAATTTACCAGCTGTGGAGTGCACAAAGGCCCAACCCCAATGCATGGCTTTGGTTTTATAATAATACGAAGCTGGTAATAACCAACAGAAAGCTTCAAATCAGCAAGGTATAGGAATCATCATAAAAAGTTCTCCAACATAATTTTTTCAAATTAGTTCAAAGCAATATCAGAACGAACCTGCGCAATTTGGTTAACTTCGTTGATTGAACATTTAGACTTGAGTACAGCCTTATAGATGCTGAAAATAAATAACACGAAGCCACTCAATGTCATGGCAAATATCCCTTATATCCTTACAACAGAAGTTCCAAGGCCATCATAAAAGGAGCTAAAAGCATTTCAAGTACAAACTGTAAATTAACCTCTAAGAGAACATCCCAACATGATTCTATTAATTAGTAATGACATCTCAAGGTGCCTTTCAAGCAAGCAAGCAAAATTGTACAAATAAGATCATGGCTTGACCTGTAAGGTTCCTTACATACAGAGCGAACATCAGTTTTCACAGTCATAAGGTCTAAGAACTGATCATCTTCAATCTTCTTCATCAAAATCTTGTTTGCCTAGCAGATAGGTATGGTTAGCAAACTTCATTGACAACATAATGGAAAGAGAAACATGGAAATCTCCATGATATTCCAAAAGGTTAACTATGCAATCACTACTAGGGATACACTTCTAGCAAATAAGAAAGGATTACCTCCTCAAGTTCTTTCTGATGCTCTTTATAGAGGTCCGCTACTCTTCTCTTGACTTTAGCATAATCTTCAGCATTTGTGTACATGAAGGAAAGATTTTCAAGTTCTGACTGCAATACATTATTAGAAAATTCTCAGCTTTAGTAGTAGAAGCATCCTCAGATGCACAAAGAAGTTGGATATAAGAAATTGTTCTATAAACTTTTTAGAAGCTGAGTAAGGAAGGGATAAGCATGTCACTTGCTTGAACAATAGATGATGCATCTTCAATGCCTAATAAGGCCAAAGATTAAATAATCACCCAGAAGTAAATTGCAACAAGCAGACCTAGTTAGAAGTGAGTAAATGACAAGGAAAACCAGTATTTAGGCCCACCCCACCCCATCCCGCACCTCACCCTCAACCATCTCTTATGTTGAAACTTCAAAGGTAGCTTCAATATCTCAACATTTCAAAAAGTTCCAACTTCTGAACAGAAACTAAATCATGAAAATCACACATTTGCCAAAAAAAACAATCATGAAAATCACACATTTGCCAAAAAAAACAATATGTCAATTGAAACATTACAATGCCAGCAGGCAGACAATGAAACATTAGGTGCTTAGAAGAATAAATAGCGAAATAGAATGGAAGGGTACGATAATGACATACTTTGATTTGGTACATCCCAAGCAGCTTGGCCAGAGGAGCAAAGACTTGCAATGTCTCCCTTGCAATGCTGGACTGGAAACAAATATAATAATATCAAATATAATATTAAAAAACTCAAAAGTAATGAAATCATCTTAATGAATAACACATCACCTGCTTATGCGGAGGCATATGTGAAAGGGTACGCATGTTGTGTAACCTGTCGGCCAGTTTGACAATGATAACACGAACCTGGAACAGCACCCACACAGTTTCCAAATGGTTTTTACAATGGTTAATCCACAGACATGACAAAAATGATATGAGAAGATTACCTCCTCTGTCATCGCTAGAAACATCTGCCGCAGGTCATCAGCTTTTACATCTTGTACAGAATCATTTTCGTTCTTACACTTCAGTTTTCCTAGCTTAGACACCTACGAACAAAAAAGACAAAGATGAAATCAGTCCACCACAATCTAGAGGCTCGTTCAATAAGAGAGTAGATCTACAAAGGCACCTTAGTTTCTCCTTCTACAATGTGTCGCACAGTAGCACCAAACTCCGCCTCTATTCTTTCAAAAGTCACAACATTGGTATCCTCAACTGTGTCATGAAGTAATCCAGCAGCAATGGACTCCCAATCCAATTCCTATAAGATTAGCCAAAGTGACATTTAAACATAGATCACAAAGGGATTAGATGTTAAACACGGTAATATCAACTTGGTTTACTCACAAGTTCTCCTAAAATCCGTGCAACTTCAACTGGATGAATGATGAAAGGTTCTCCACTGCGTCTTTTTTGACCATCATGAGCCTCAAAAGCCAGCTGGAAACCCATAACACTAACTTTGAGTTTTAGATAAAACCAATGGTGTGGAATCATCAGTTTGGCAAAAAGAGGATACTACAACTTTCTAATGTGGTTGAGAGCTCACCTTAAGAGCATTATGAACCAAATCCAGTTCTTTAGGTGAAAGGTATGAAATTGTGGGTTTAAGATCCTGAGGCCAACAGATAACACAAGATTTAACTAAAACAATCAAAGACAGTACCCTGTTAAGAGGTTAAGAAATATCACATAGAGATGCTGGGTTTGACAATAATAAGATTGTACCTCCCACAACATTTCAGGTGAAAAATCATCAAAAGCATTTGAAGCCAAGGATGAAGAACAGCACAACTGCCATCTTTTAGAAGCAACACGAAGTAAACTCGATCTAACGAGTTTTCCAAGAAGTGCATATTCTGAAGTTTCGATACCAGACCAACCTCTTACATTAGAAGATTCACATCTCTGGCAAGAGAACATTGTTGAACAAACTTGTAATTAATAACTAAGCAACATAATAAGTATATGCATGAGCTTTAAAGCAACACAAACCAAGGAACAGATGAAAAATGGCTAGTTAAGGGGTTTATACAGCCATTTGACTGCCATGGCTGACACTGAAACCTCCCCCCATAACAAGTGTGTGAAGAATAGAGATTAGGGTAAAGCTCCAACAATAAGTAAGATTCTTGCCCCTGGACCCCATATCCATAGTTAAGTTCTTCTTTCCTCCAAAAGGAATGAAAAAGGAAAAATAATAATAATAAAATGGAAATTACTAAGGCAATTTAGAAATAGTTAATTGTTTGAGCTTCCCATTGAGTTATTCATATATTACCAAAGACTGCCCTTCTAGGTAATAAATAAGCTTTTTCTTTCACTCCTTAAAGTTTCTATTAAAACACTAACACACTGTATCAGATTACCTACTAACAAGTAACTGACAAAATACAATTGTTGGAGCTGGCAAAACTAGTCAATGTAAAAAATAAAAGTGAAATCCAAACAGTATAGGCTTCAGAAACTCATTAAAAATAAATCCAAACGCAGTAAATTTACGGGAAATTCAGATAACTTACATAGTTAATCCGCGTCTTTCTTCCATTTCGTGCATTGGACGACGAAGAGCACTGGGGAGGATGTGCTGTGCTAGCAAGGAACCCGGTCAAGACCCTCGGAGCTTTCCACGCACACGAGAGAATACTACAATCATATCTCCCACTACCATCCCCTTTCGATAACTTACATATGTTCACACATTCTAAAGAAACTACAATAATTCACACAAAACAAATACACTCAAACATCAAAACCTAACATTTCCAAGGACAAAAATAATTCCTAATGCTATAGTTGGATGCTCAAAAAAACTATAAACTAAATTAAGAACCCCACATACATTTTATGCATTTTAGAAAAAAAGGAAAAAGAAAATTATGACTGAATTATAAGACTAAACTCCACAAAGTAGTAGTAGACTAAGTTTACTAGGTTTTGGCAATCGCAGGTCCAAAATGACAAGAACATAGCAATTAGAATCCTAAATTTTTAAACTTTCCGACATTTTTGCTGCAGCCAAAACAAAAGCGAGCATAGATACACACATACCAGACATGGAAGGAGCAGAGGCCATTTGTATTGGAACAGAGCAATCTCATTGAGTCGTGCTGAGCATTAAACAAGCCGCAAACGCAACCCACAAACCCCACAAAGAAGCCAGTGACACAATTTCAAAGCGAACAAAATCGAGAAGCTTATACAGAGAGCCTCCTGTTGAGCTGAGAATCGTAGAGATTCTATCTCATTAGACTTCGAATCGGAGAGCGTTGCGCTGGTCCGCGAAACGTTCGGCTTCGGACAACACAAGCAGCGAATTAAAACGGAGGATTTGGCCGAAAGAGATAATTTAGAGAGAGATATCAAGCTTAGCCAAGGCCACACAATGCCGTTCGATATAAGATATTTTATTTTTATGTATATATTTTTCTCTTCCTTTTGTTATTTGCTTTTTTCTTTTTACTTTTGAGATCGACTAAAATGGACAATGTTCCGGTGTGGAAACAAATGATTGGGCTCTGATCCCCTCTTGGTCACACAGGTGACACGTCAGTGCATGGCCCGGTGACACCTCTCAAATTCCTATGGTTTTATCAATCTTATTGGCCTCGAGGTTAAAGGAAACTGAAGCTGCATTTGGTTAGTAATTTATTAAAACATGGTCTTGTGTTCACAGCGAAAAAGATGTATATGTGGTTTATTAATAATATTACATGATCAGTAATTTTGGGATGGAATATTAATATATATATATATATAATTATATAATATATGTATGATTATATTATTTTATTAATAATATTACATGATCATTAATTTTGGGATGGAATATTAATATAAGAAAATTCCATATTAAAGAAAGGGCCAAATTTCACATCTTGGCTGCTGGAACAAGAATATGCCTTTGCCAAAACATAGTATCTGCTGCATTTGGCTTGTGCTACAGAATATGGAATATATATATATATATATATATATATTTAAATAAAAGAAAAACTATTTATATAATTCCAAATTGGAATATGTAAACCATGTACGCGTGGTTGTTGGGTTGGATGACTTAATGAGCCGTCATGGCACCAAATTAATGCTCACCATTGTTTCCGAGTAACATGGATTGCACTAGAGCTTGTTCGGCAACGTTTAATGGGATTCGTTGATTCCTTACCATTTATTGATAAAAGCGCCAAGTTAATCATATGAGCGTACAGACAGTACCTGAGCTTGATAGATTTACATGCATGCGTTCAACCCCAGAAGAGCAAATTATTAACGTTAAACAAAATTTGCAATAACCAATTTAGTGAGTATCAATTTGCAATCAAACACAACAGCTATTGCTAAGCTAAGCGAGAGCATAGAAAACTTTTGAAATCCATATAATTTTATCCCTACGAAACACGTATAAATATTAACTTGCTAATTAATTAAGTAAATATACGTATATATACATATATATATATATATATGTATATACATATATATCCTCTTTAATTTGTTCATTTCATCAAATTAAACTAAACACACAATACTTCTAAGTTTTATCATCTCAAAGGCTCAAGCTGGCCATGATATATAACTAGAGTTTCATTTTATCCAAAATCTTTATAATTTCTATTAAATTTAGGGATAAACTAGATAGATGTGACATAATGGTTAATCGTTCTGATCATAACCAAATTAAATGATCTTCAAAGAAATTGTAATTGTGAGACAAATTGGTCTGGTAAATTAAACTCGATCGATCTCTATATTCACCAAAATTGCTGATCTATTATAAAATGCGTGCAGCCAGGAGTATTAATATACGAAAACAGAAATTAATAAAAGAATAATAAAATAATAATTAAACAATAGAAAGTATATTTGATTTTAGGACGAGCATGGTAAACTACTGCGGCTTGCAGGCTGGAGGGTTTTGTATACCCAAATGTGTAATTTTGGCATTGGAACACGTGGATACCACCGTTGGATTTTTGGCTTTAGGTCCGGCGTATGACAAATTAATGTCTTTTAACTCAACGCCATCGCAGGGAAACGCTGCACTGCATGCTATAGTCACGGCAGCGTTTGTTACCGACGACCCCTTAAAGTTCTTGAAATGAACATCCGTAATCTTCCACTTTGATTGCTGCAAATTTAATTGACAATATTAATTCCCCAAACAAATATATCCATACGTGTATGTACTTACATGCATATCATATGCATCAACTATGCGCGACCTAGCACTGGCAAATACCTCATGAATGACATGAAAATGAGTGATTAATCAATTGCTTAATTAATATTACCTGCTGTTTACTTCGTCCATAATCTTGATCTATGATAATAGGGTTTTTAACATTGTCGATTGTGATATCTTCATAGACAATGGTGGTTGCTTCACCGCCTGTTCTTCCAGACCAGGTTTTGATTCTTGCACCGTACATTGTATTTCTTAAAGTGCAGTTCTTCACAAATATTCCGCTCACGCTCTTGTCCGTCGGATACTTGCCAAGACTGCCAACACTGTCCGTCCATCGTCGCCATACGTAGAATTCATCGAGATTAATTAATATAATTCAATATTATTTTAAGATACATAGTAACTAATGGAATAAAAATAATATAAATGTAAATACCTAATGCCATGTCCGGGGCCACAGGTGACGTTAGTGACGGTGATATTGTGGGTGCCTTGGCCGATTGCAACGCAATCATCACCGGTTCCGATGACGGAGTTGAATACATTAACGAAGGTGGAAGTACTCAAATGAATTCCATCGGTGTTAGGGCTTTCTCCGTCGGCAGAAACATTAACATTACGAAAGGTAAAGTTGTTGCTCCCATATACGTAGGTGTGGAACAGTTGGCTATTTAAAGACGTGATGCCCTCCACAATGGTGTTGTTAACTCTGTTGAATTTAAGCGACTGCATTCACGTACATGCACATGTATACCAGATCGATTAAACACATATTAATAAATAAAAACAAGCCAGCTAGCTAGCTAATTAAACAAGAAGAAGATTAATATAGGTTCTCTTACGGTGGGGAGAGGAGCGCAATTGGGATTTAACTTGCAGTCGTTGTGTTTCCAGAGAGTGGTACCTTGGCCGTCGAAAATTCCATTACCGGTGATAAACAAGCCATTGATGTGTTCGAAGGAGAACCATTCAGGGGATGCATATTCACTGATATCAGTTGTGGCTTTTAAAATTCCATCTACTTGAATAACCAAAGGCGGTGGGCTTTTGCATGGTCCTTGAAAAAGCACCGGCCCTACCAAATATGTCCCTTTTGGTATCACCATCTTTGCTGGTGCAGTCGACCCTTTACATGCTTTATTCCAAGTCTGCATAAATGCCTGGGCACCATATGTACAAATAACGAATTAAAAAATGCATGCATACCTTGCGTACATTTTTCCCAGTGAATATTAACGAGCTTTTCATACCAACGTAGATGCAATTATTTAAATGACAACCCATTTGCATTTGAATGTAAATTGATTACAAACCTCAACATCATCGGTTGTGCCATCAGCCACGGCACCGTTGGCCATGACATCAAAAATTGCACGACCATCACTATTGTTAGCGGTTGCTGCAAGGGTTCGACGAGGAGTAGTAACAGAACTAGTACTGCCTTTTTGTTCTGATTGGCATGCACCTAATGCCACATTGCAAAACGAAGCAATTAATAAGCTTATTAGCACAGCGCCCACACCGGCGGCCTGATCAACTTCGTATCTTCTTTCCATTCCCATGGTGCAATATGGATCACCTTAATTATCAAAACCTATACGTAATTTTCTTGTTTTCTACGTATGATTTTCCAAAAAAAAGAAAAAAAAAAGTTATGATAATTAGCCCGTCAATTTGAATTTATGCTTGTGGCTATAAGCCTAATTTTAGTAGTTTCCAACTGAAAAAGAAAAAGAAAAGAAAAGAAAAAGATGAATGTGATATTTGTTTCTTTAATTAGTGAATCTAATTTAGTATATAATTACGTTCATGAACCTCTCCAAATCTAATTTAGGATGATCATCCTTTTTTTATTCACCGGTGAAAAACCTCTCCAAATTATTAGTGAACCCAATTACACCTTGTTTTGCTATATTCAATCTCTCTCTCTCTCAGGCTTAATTTGCCGCTCAATATTTGGATACTCGATCTCCTCACATTTCCCGCAATATGATTATTTAAGTTGCACCTTTTCACTATTTTAACCATAATTAAAATCTTAAAATCAATGCTCAATATTTTAACCATAATTAAAATCATAATTAAGATCTTAAAATCAATGTTATAGTATGGAAATTGGATCAGTGCAGTAAGAATGTAAGATATAGCTATGTAGCTAGTATCTGAAAACTGTACGTACGTCAACTACAAGTATGTGTATTGAGAGTGCATGAAGCAGGCAGACCCTTTCCTGTCCCTCACATAGCCTTCCGGTTAATTAATTCCCCTTTTTTAATTTTTAATTTTTTTTTGCTGCGAGGATGATAATCCGACCCAATTGGTTCAAGATAAAAGGTGGCAGAGATATATATCGTTGATATAATAATATTCAAGAATATTTTCACTTTCGGTGGCACTCCATCCCCACTGAATATAAATTCGCATTCTCTCTATATAATTTCTAGAAATTAGGCGACCTACGTGCCACCTTCTCCCACCCCCAAAATTATTGTGTAATTAATCAGCAGGTGACTTTTTCTGATCAATTTCAAGGTACAATTTTCATATTGAAACATGCAGTGACGCTCATATATATCCCAATATTATTGAATGGTCTCTATTGGTGTTTAACTGAGACTTTGTGCTGTATATATATGATTATATAATATATGGTCCATACTGATGAGAATTTCGTTTGGATATCATGTCATAGGGTCATTTCAAAAGAAAATCACTAAATTTCATCTTTTTGTTCTTTTACTAGCTATGCATGGATTGGATTGGTGGAAGAGATCCGAGCTAAGAATTTTTTATATATTACTCAATCTCAATGGTATAATTAAACGCATTTTCAAGTAAAATTAGTAAGTTAATTTATGGTCTCCGTTATTTTCTCCCCCCATAACCATCCTCTCCCTTCAAATTATTGGTCCTAATCTTCTTCTTCGCAATGCACTCCAAACCACACTTTGTTTTCATTACTGCCACCTTCCATTAGAAACCGCGCATCTATTGGCCCATCGGCCATCGCTTGTGGTTTTGCATGTAAAACAAGAAAACGTAGAGAAAAAAGCAAATCACCTTGCCCAGCCTTTATATATAATTGGAGGCACGAGCAAATTAAAAGAAGATGTTATATATTAGATTAATAGTCACATCCCATGTTTTGACGAGCAGCACATGGTTTGTCATAATGCTTAAACTAACTGTTGTGGATAGGGATCCTGAAGTATATTATTACTAATAACATTTTTCGTTCATAGTACGTACAATCAGCTTGGTGCCGCACATAGATCATAGATCATAAGTTAAAAAATGGGCCCAAATGTCAAGTAATAACCAGGAGATTGAAAAGTATATTTTAATTAATCAAGATAAAAACAGTTGTGGGGACGAGTGAACCAGACAATGGGTATGCATTCATCTGGATAAGGTTTGGTTAGGCTTCGGCCAATGGGCTCAGAACAAACAAAAACAAGAGCAGGAGTTTATAACCTATCGTTGCAAGTGGGAAGCGATTGGGTGGGTGGTCTTTCAAAATAGGGAAGCCAAGCCAAGCCTAGAGCTCAATTTATTTATTTTGGTGACGGTAGCATATCTCATCTAATCTCATGGCAATAGTAGTATCCACGGACAAGAGGGACCTTAACCGATTGAAGTCTCGAAGGGTCTTGAAGCTCGCCCTCTAATAAGGGGCGTCTCAATTAATTTGTGGGTTTTAATTAAGGACATTATTTTTTTTTTGGTAATAAGACTCTCTTCCATAATAAAATTCTAGTGTATATTTTTTTATTTATTAAAAAAAGAAGAAGAAAAAGCAGCATGGACATTGTACTGTAGCTAACATATATCGTATAAGCATTCTTTATCATCTTGGTGAATCGAACATAAGCATTCAAAACTGTTAGCAGCCCCTTGCTCCATCATTATCGTAGCAAAAGTTTAGAATATCTATCTTTTTATGGATTATGGATATGCGTGAATCTCATCCACGATAAATCATAACAATGGAGACGTGTCCATCTTTGAATGGCGAAGGTATAAAAGTAAAAACAATTTGGTGGTGGGTCACTCTCGGGAGAAAAACAGTTCAAACACGCCTGCGTATAGCATCTTCTTTGTAGTAATCGATGGCATCGCTGTGCACAAAAAAATGTTCACCAGCTTCTAAGGCCTGTGTCCTCCGAATAAATGTTTACAGTGACAACCCGTAAATTTTTGCCACGTAATATATCTATGTTACTGACAAAGAGGAGTGACTCTTGTCCTCCACCATGCACACTTGTCTATATTTATATACTATATAAACTCCACTCCCGGGTCTCAAGTTCTAAGCACTAACCACGTCACAGGACGTGACTCACCAAGTTCGCTCTCTGGGTTTCTTCCTGTCGCAGTCACCACCGAGGGACTTGTAGAAAGGTCTGAAACAGAGAAAATTCGATCATGGCCAACCGTAAGCTAGCTCGTATGCCTAGCATCAGAGAGTGTGTCGAGGACACTCTCTCTGCTCACCGCAACGACCTCGTGTCTCTTCTCTCTAGGTTTGCTCTTTTTTTTTTTTTTTTTGTAGCTTAATTTTGATATGTCTTTTGAGAAAACTGTGGTGACGGTGTGAATGTTTTGAAGGTTTGTGGCACAGGGAAAGGGGATTTTGCAGCCGCATCATTTGATCGATGAGTGCGACAATGTAAACAGCGATGATCAATCCACGCAAAAGCTCAGTGATGGTCCATTTGGCGACGTCATCAAATCCGCGCAGGTCAATGTTCCTTCCCCTCTTTTCTTTTTCTTTTTGTTTCGTTATATTTGTGATTTAAAATTTTTAATGTCACTGTAATTTATTTTTGCTTTAACCTCTTCGATTCAGCTTATTACAAATTTGTCTACTGCATGACATCAATAACCATAACTTTTAATTCACCAAAAAAAGTAACCGTAACTTTTATACTAATCTAGTTACGTCTAACAAATTAAATATTGCCGAATTTGAATCAAAAGCTCTGTTTTGGTGATCTGAATTATAGGACAGAAGGTGTTTAACGGAGCGTAGTTGCAATTTTTCTTCTGCTTAAATAATTTAAGTACTCAAAGTCTGCATGTTGTCCGTTAAATTGCGCTTCTTATGAAACTTTTTGTTCAAGTTATCCATTTTTTTCCTTTTGTTTGAGTGAACTGAGCAACGGCCTAGTTTATTTTCTATTTTGGTTATGTTTAATTAATGTCTAAAATTGAAATAAGGTACATTTTGGTAACAGGAAGCCATTGTTCTGCCTCCATTTGTGGCTATAGCTGTTCGGCCAAGACCTGGTGTTTGGGAATATGTCCGTGTTAATGTCTATGAGCTCAGTGTTGAACAATTGAGTGTTTCTGAATATCTTCACTTCAAAGAAGAACTTGTAGATGGGCAGTAAGTGAACCTTTCTGATATCTTAATTGTGTAATATTTCCAAAAAGATAAAATTGCCATTTTCTTATCTCAGCTAATAGCCATATATACAATACAAGTTTTTCCTTACTGTAAATTTATTACTCTTATATGTGTAGGGCTAGTGATAATTTTGTACTCGAGCTCGATTTTGAGCCGTTCAATGCATCTGTTCCTCGGCCCAACCGGTCTTCATCCATTGGAAATGGTGTTCAATTCCTCAACCGTCACCTTTCTTCAATTATGTTTCGTAATAAAGACTCTTTGGAGCCATTACTTGATTTCCTTCGAGCACACAAATATAAAGGACATGTAAGTTTCTAAGCCCAGGCGTTTTCTGCCAAAATGATTTTGCACTTTGTGATAAGTATTATATTGATGGAAATTGCAAATACAGTAAGCTACTGTTTGTCTACGATACATTATTTTATTTTAGTGTTTTACTTTTATATTACTTGTTCTTCAACGCAGTATTTTTATAGAGAGCCTTTATACTTTAGAGAATAGAACACCTGAAAAAGAAGTATTTTAAATAGTATTTGTTTTGTTACGAGGACTTTTCAGACCCATAAACAATTTGATGTTATTGTATAGGCACTGATGTTGAATGATCGAATACCCAGCATATCCAGACTTCAGTCTGCCTTAGCTAAGGCTGAGGATCATCTTTCTAAGCTTAAACCTGAGACACCTTATTCTGACTTTGAATATGCGTACGTTTCTCTAAGTGAAATTCTATTTGCATATTATTCTTGCCACATGGAATCAATTAAGCAATCAAATTTGTTGACCTTTATTATTATATTTGTTTGTGTCTTTTTCTTGTATTTCACTTAATTTAGATTACAAGGAATGGGTTTTGAGCGAGGTTGGGGAGATAATGCAGCACGGGTATTGGAGATGATGTATCTTCTCTCAGATATCCTTCAGGCTCCTGATCCTTCCACATTAGAGACATTCCTTGGGAGAGTACCCATGGTGTTTAATGTTGTCATTTTGTCTCCACATGGATACTTTGGACAAGCAAATGTCTTAGGTTTGCCTGACACTGGTGGGCAGGTATTCTTTTTTTCATTCTATGATACCTGTGAGCTTTTCTCTACTCACATTACTACTCTTGTTGCTGATTATCTCGTTCCACTGGTCAACCTTGTTTTGTTGCTCCATGTAGATGAAAATTTTTTGTTTGATTTTTTATCTTGGTTGAGTTAGTGTTTTTTCAAGGGCCACAGACTGGAAACTGTGACCTGACCCTACATTCAACATGGAGTTTTCTGGTTGAGCAGTCCACAAGGGGACTTGATGGTCATCAATCATAGATGCTGGAAGTATAGACTTTTTACATAAATATGATTTGCAGATTGTTTATATACTGGATCAAGTGCGTGCTCTGGAGAATGAAATGCTTCTTAGAATTAAGAAGCAAGGGTTAGATGTCACACCTAGAATTCTTATTGTAAGTGTGTGTAAATCATGTTTCTCCAGTTAGAAAATACTTTTAATAAGTTTGTTGTCAGTTATTCTCCTTGTAAATGTAACATATCTTTTACTGGTAATTCAAGGTGACCAGGTTAATACCTGATGCAAAAGGGACTACATGCAACCAACGTCTGGAAAGAGTCAGCGGAACAGAATATACACATATTTTGCGAGTGCCTTTCAGATCAGAGAAAGGAATTCTTCGTAAATGGATCTCAAGGTTTGATGTATGGCCTTATCTAGAGACCTTTGCAGAGGTAAACCTATGTAACATCTAATTTTTTTATTAACTAGTAATGCTTTGTAATTGATGCTTCAAAACCCCCATTATATGCAACATGGTTCTTTGGAAGCTATAGTTCTCCAACCTTGTTGCAGCGATTTTAGTAGTTTTATCTTCACTATTGTGAATCTGTGATGGCCTGTTAACTATCTTGTTTGCTGACATACACTGCAGTGAAACTTCCTATGACCATTATCACCTCCTTTATCATGAAAGTAGCACCTTGGCATTGCATTTTCACATCAGGATAATATGAATAGTCTGCTTGTATTCTCTTCCTTTTAAAAAGTTTTCATGGTTTTCTGTAATTTTTTTGTTGTCATTATTTGGCATGTCATCAGGATGCAGCAAGTGAAATGGCTGCGGAGTTACAGGGATATCCAGATTTTATAATTGGAAACTACAGTGATGGTAATCTTGTCGCATCTTTGTTGGCCTATAAAATGGGCGTTACACAGGTAGTATACATTTTTGTTTTGGAGGATATGAGATTCCTCTAACTATGAATAAAGGGTTTTATTTAACAAAATCTGGTTTTGACACGTGCAGTGCACAATTGCACATGCGTTGGAGAAAACAAAATATCCTGATTCAGATATATACTGGAAAAAGTTCGAGGATAAATACCACTTCTCATGTCAATTCACTGCTGACCTAATAGCCATGAATAATGCAGATTTTATAATCACCAGCACATACCAAGAGATTGCTGGAACGTACGTCTCTTCCTTATGCTGTGCCATCTGTTTTGTTATATTTTCAGATTGTTATCAGCGTAATCCATCAACTATTTTTCTTTGTTTCTTTTATCCCATCATAATCTGGTATTTTCCATGATGCTATAAGTAGTACTGTGGAAAATTTGAATAGCTGCTGTTGCTTCTGCAACTTCATCTTTCTGCTTCTTAGTTTTGTGGTGCTAGTTACCTCAGTTGCTTTTGCTTTTATGCTTGTTCTTTCAGGAAGAATACTGTTGGACAATATGAGAGCCACTCATCCTTCACTCTCCCAAGCCTCTATCGAGTTGTTCATGGTATCGATGTTTTTGATCCAAAGTTTAATATTGTATCTCCTGGAGCAGATATGTGCATTTATTTCCCCTACTCTGAGAAGCAAAAAAGACTTACTGCACTACATGGTTCCATAGAAAAACTGCTATATGATCCTGAGCAGAACGATGAGCATATGTGAGTTTCTTCTTAGTAGGAAGTAACACTTTCATCAGCTGTTATCATACAAATCATGACTAGATTTTTGTAAAGTGCCTTTCTCATCACCACTCAATTATGAGTAAAATATTTGTAGGGTTGCTCCATCAGTTGCTTTACTCATCTAGGATTTGTAAAGTTTCATCTTTCAAATGCTATGAGAACATTTAACTCGTGAAATAAAGATGTAAACTATGATACATTGGCTGCGCTGTTACTTAACAATATAATCTTTGATTTATATTGTTGCAGAGGCTTATTGAGTGATCGATCAAAGCCCATAATCTTTTCCATGGCAAGGCTGGACAGGGTGAAGAACATATCAGGGTTGGTTGAGTTCTATGCTAAGAATGCCAGGCTGAGGGAACTGGCAAACCTCCTTGTGGTTGCTGGTTACATTGATGTAAAGAAGTCAAAAGATAGAGAAGAAATTTCAGAAATTGAGAAGATGCATAACCTTATGAAGGAGTACAACTTACATGGACAAGTTCGATGGATATCAGCACAAACTAACCGAGCACGTAATGGTGAATTATATCGTTACATAGCTGACACAAAGGGTGTTTTTGTTCAGGTATTTAATGTCATTGAATTGTGTTATATATATACAAGTTCATGAGCTATTTTATCTTATACTCCCTTAATCTTTTTCAACTTGCAGCCGGCATTCTATGAAGCCTTTGGACTCACAGTGGTGGAGGCCATGACATGTGGCCTACCAACATTTGCCACTTGCCACGGTGGTCCTGCAGAGATTATTGAAGATGGTATTTCTGGATTCCATATTGATCCTTACCACCCCGATCAAGCTGCTACACTAGTGGTAAATTTCTTTGAGAAGTGTAAGGAAGATCCTAGCTACTGGAATAAAATCTCTGAAGCAGGCCTTCGAAGAATTTATGAAAGGTTGGTGTGCCTAGATGGAATTATACATATATGTAGATAGATAGATATTTCTTAATATATATAATGTTTTATTTTGGTTCATGAGGACTTTGGAATATATATAGGTATACATGGAAGATTTATTCTGAAAGGCTAATGACATTGGCGGGTGTTTATGGTTTCTGGAAGTATGCTTCCAAGCTTGAGAGGCGTGAGACTCGTCGATATCTTGAAATGTTCTACATTCTTAAGTTCCGTGATTTGGTGAGTAATTCTTGCATGTCTCAAAAAAAAAAAAAGACGATATTTTCCAATTTCCCTATTTTTAGTGGTTGTTTGGTGAAGGGAGGGGATGGAAGGGTGGATAGAGATTTAAATCCTTCATCTTCTCTTTCCTTCCTATCACACCAAACAACATGAAAGATCAATGTAATCCACCTTCCTTTCACCTCCCACTCTCCCCTCACTTCCCCATCATCCCCACTCTCTCTACTTCCTACTAAACATAGCCTCGAGGAAAAAAATCAGAGCTTTACACAATATATATATATATATATATATTGTAATAATAAATTCTAACTTGTGCATAGGTTTCAATGAATCATTAGGCAGAATTTCATAATGCCTTTGGATTGTTGATTTCAGGCAAAATCTGTTCCTCTAGCAAGTGATGATCAACATTAACGCTCTGAACGCTCAGTTGCTCAGCTGCTTATTCCGTGAGTCAGTGACTACCCTTGAATGAAATTTCATGTTTTCTCAAAGGGAGAAAAAAAAAAAATTATGGTAGTATGTAGATTAATAAAATCTTTGCTTGTATGGATGTAGAAATCCATCTCTCTTGTTGTATGGATGTCAGATGTGACTCATGGAACCTTTATTTTTCGTAAGTTGAATACCAGAAATAAAATTCATTCAGGTTGTGTTTCCTTAAAAATCCATGTTATTTTTATTGTCTTAAGAAAGAAGTTGGAATTTCCATACATCTAGATCTACAGGGTGCCGAAGCAAATGAATTCTAGAAACAATTAGCTGAAACTTGGCCGCATGCGTATGTTGCAAGGGTTTGATTTGCAGCACTTGAGAAGTCGGTGGTAAAGTTCCTGGTTTTTCTGGGGCCATTTCGTTAACTTTGAATGCCTACTGCATAATGTAAGATTAAACTGAAATTTAAAGAAAAAATGAAAAAGAAGGCCTTGATCCGTAATGTTGTGTGGAGGTTCTTAGGACAGTGGGAATGTCTTCTGGTCTGTTCGCACACAGTGGTGGTTCAAGTTAATTTTAAAATCTCGCCGTCAGAAAGACTAATATAACTTAGGCTAGTTCCTTCTGACAACCTGACATTAATTCTGACAAAAGGCTGCAAATGTGTAGCAGCTTTTTTGACCATACCAACCATAGCCTCCGAACAATGTCACATGCTACACTCAGTCTACTTTCTTGATTTCCTCCCAACCCCCTTCTCACACTCGCCACACTCGCTTTCAACGGTCAAGGGCTCGTTAACCACCACTTTCAACGGTAAAATATTCAATTACAATATTATCCCGCTGACGCTTTCGCTTTGTGTAATGGATGATAGTCATTCTCGCTTTTTTGTATAATGGATGATATTGGATAACATGCTCTTTCGTACTATTTGTGGACCCACCTCATCCCGTTTCTCTATCTCTTTATTAAATTACTAGTGGTAACAGTAGGGCAGATTATTTATATATGAGATATAATAAGAGAGGAGAGAGCTTTTTCCACTAAAAACACTAGAGGAGCAAGGACAGATTGAAAGTCTCCAAAATAGACAAACATTACATGGCAGAAAGCAAGCCAATGGAAGGCCTGTGCCAAATACCCTTTACATAAATACGCCGTTTCTGGCACGAAGCTTTACTACTCTCCACCTCCCCGTAAGGTCGGAGCTAATAAACAATAATATAGATGTCTGTAAATTAAGACTAATATGAACCAAGGCCATGTACGTATTATATATGCCTTGACCATTGTGCTTCAAGTTTGAGGCTCGAGCCTTGGGTCTCGACCCTATCACCATGTACTAGGACTCATACAACCTAAAAGAAAGTGAAAAGAGAAAGCAGACACATAAATATATGGTGTGCGGCTAGTTAGAGCCCTAGAGCTGACCAAATGAGTGAGCAAGGTAGGCCAGTGTTCCTACAAGTGGTGCGTTGATATAGGTTGCTGGCTCTGACTGCTCGTAATCTGACCTTTCATCAGGGAACCTATCATGTACGTCGGGGCCACCAACAACTGCACCTACTAAGATGTTGGGGTTGGGAGATTGGGATTTCATGAAGGAAAAGCCAGAGGAGCACTGGATCTTGGCAGGGTGGGAAGCAACGGACGGCAGTGACGAGCCCCTGTGGTGTATCCTCTGTGGGTATCTGGGGCCATATCCCACCATGTAGGACATCTTCAAGGGGTTGTCTCCTAGCAGATAGTCCACCTGCCCATGTATCATTTCAAAGGAATTTAGTAATTAAATGGAGGAGAGGAATGATTTTAATATACAAACATATAATAATAATATTTAATTAGACCTGTTTCTTGGCAATGCTTCGGAGCCTCTTTGGAGTGATAATGGCTCCACCGCAATTAACCACCTGGTGGGCAGAGGTCAAGTACTTGGCATAAGTCACGAGCAGGAAAGAAGAGGAGGTCACATACTGCATGTTACCATCACTCATCTTAAACAAGAGTCCACCTGCAAACACAAACCAAATTAGCCGTTAGAACAAGACAGGAGAGGACACAGGACCACAGAGGAATTCACAGAACCAGAGAGAGAGAGAACCAACCTGGGGTGTATTTTGTGGAAGAAAATGGGGATCCTGGGATGATGGAACAGATGAAATTATCTGCATGGCCTTTGTAATCATGGAGGGATTTTAACTTCTGGACTAGAAATGCCTGCAGTAGCGAAAATGGCATAAGAAAAAGACCAGTTAGGTACTGTTTTTTCAGCGACTAAGAAGCTATGGTAGAGTACAATGGTGGTGGGGACCTTCGAAAGAAGAATTCTTGCTCCAACATGCTTGTTGTCCCACCCAAAGGTGTTGTCAAACTCTGCAGCACCAAGGGTTTGGCCATTTGCTTGGATGTAGTTGAGGTATGTTGGGTTCTTGGTGGCCTTGTGGAGCCAAGCGGCACCCCACAATAGCTCATCCTGCCATGTTTGAAGACACATTACATACATTCACGCACCCAGCTCCCCCGAAACTTCATTAACAACTATGTCGGGGAAATTTAAATACGAAAGAAGCTTACCTGATAACCAGAGTAAGAGCAATAGAAAGGGCATACAAACTTCTTCAATCCGTAGCTGTAGGCTCCTCTGTGTTTATCAGCAAACTGGAACACCTACACTCCAAGTAAACGTTATCTCAGATTTTCGAGAAGTTTAAAGACTGAGTTAAATGTGGCTTTAAGTTTTAACAGAAATTGGTATTCATTTACCCTCATAGCCCTCCGGACCAAAAGTTTGGAGTAAGCAGGATCACTTCTTCTGAAGACTAGCGAAGCAGAGGCAAGAGCCGCTGCAGTTTCGGCTGCCACATCGGAACCAGGGGTGTTTTTGTCTATCTTGATCACAGTTCTTGGGGTATCCATGTCTTCTGGTCTCTCCCAACAAGAATGGTCCTTGTTCGCATCACCCACCTGCATAATAATGTTCAGCATCATGGTTTGTCAGCTCAAGTTTTTCCAGAAAGACACAAAATGTTGATTCCCTTAAATATTAGACTGAGAAACAAATAGTGCAGAGCAAACGCAAAAAAAGCAAAGAGAACGAACCTGTACATAAATGGTGTCTGGGAAGGCAGTGGCTTTGAGGAGGTAATCAGAAGCCCATCGAATGGCCTCTTTAGCATTTGGCAACTCTCCTTTCATCAACCCACCAAACTCAATGACACTCCAAGAAAGCATGGTGGTAGTGAAAGCCATGGGAAACCCAAACTTAACATTATCCCCTGCATCGTAGTACCCTCCAACCAAATCAACCTGCATTTACCACAGTCCACAACCACGTGAGTAAAAAGACAACCCTTTCTGTTTTCTACAAATAAAGGACAACATAACGTAATGCTAAGTAGGAAAAAGGAAAGAAACGATGGGTTTGATGTGAATATATACATGCATGGCGGAGCCATCAGAGAGACCGGAGTCCCTCCTCCAAGTAAGCCTCTGGTTAGAAGGGAGCTTTCCGGACCTCTGTCCTTCAAAGAAGAGGATAGATTTGGTGAGAGCATCTCTGTAGTTGTGACTGGCAAAGCGAGGGTGGTGGAAATGGTGGAATGGTTTGTTGTGGTTGGCTGGGAAGGCATTGCAGATAAGCAGAGTGGGGGAGTAACACAAGAGGAGGATTACAAGTGTGCAAGAGGAAAGTGGAAGAAGACCCATCTTTGTCTTGGAACTGCCCAAAGCAGAAACCATACTAAGCCCAACCAACCAACAAACAACTAAAGCTGCAGGCGGCAGTGTGAGAAACACAGACCTCCCTCTGTATTTATAGACTGAAAAAGCCTGATCCTCTAACGTCCTGCTTGGTTATGAATTAGGGTCATAATTAACCCCACCCCTCCAATAGAAGCTTGCCTTCAGTTAAAGAAGGTTAGTTAATTTCATCGTGGGTCCATTGTGATTCAGGGTTTCCTTATGCCCATATATGAAGGCATCCAAATTTCCAAAATAATAATAATAGTAATAAATGAAGGCATCCAGGGGAATTAATTGTTCATGCAGTAGGTACTTCTCACAAGTCAGACGGGAGTCACAAGTCACACGCCTATTAACATATTGTGTTATCTGCATTTTTCAATATAGGGCCATTTTCCTTCATTATCATGTGCCCTTTACTATTTCTTCCTGATCTTCTTCAGTATCATATGCCTGCAAGGCTAAAAATGCAAGCTTCTTTTTTTGTTCTTTTTTTTTTTCTTTTTCTTTTTCCATGTTTTGCTAGAAGGGTGTTTGTGTAAGCACATCCATGTCTTTTAGAAACTCTTTGACATTCGAGCTAAAATTACACTGGAATCAGCCTCGGGTCCTTTAATACAGTATACAAGAATAGTTTTATGGGCATGAAATATGACAGCTTCCAGTACCGAGCAAACAAGATGAAAAATGGTAAACGTCGTAGTCTGTGTTTTAGAGGTGCATGTGCTATACCACCAAAGTTGTTTTTCACATTGTGGCTCCCGAGTTGTAAGATTAAATTGATTAAGATCAATTTTACAGCTTGTTTCACTTCTCCATTTTCTTTGGAACTGAATGTAGAAGTTCTCTTGCCCATAATTTCAGATGCAGAAACTCAACAGATCTATGAACTAAAAATTGCTGTCGGAGAAAGCTGGTATACAAAAATGTGGGCTCGCTGCGGGTAAATCTTTGAGTTCACTGAGTGAGTCACTAAAGGGTCAATACAGGCCCATGCAGTAGTATCTTTAGAGTATTTTAGTCAAGAATTATTAGCAAAACCAAACATGTTCTTGTCTATATATTCCCATTTCATTTCCTACATACCCATCTACTCAAGCTACATTCACCAATTGGAGTGCCATTTCTATTTCCGTCGTATCTTTTCAATCCATCTTAGTATTCTTAAAGCCGATTGAAGTTTGCCCTGTTAATTCGGGAACACATGATAAAGACAACTGAGAGACTTGTAAATAATACACAAACCGCAATGAATATGACCTTTTTATATATCAAAATGCTTCTGCTAACTGATTGTGATGTATTATTACTTATATAGACATTTCTTCTTCTTTTCTTCAAATTTGTTTTCCAAACTATCAGAAAATGACTGGATGAGTGAAACGTTTAATTGCAAGACTCAAATAGTACTTTTTTAAAAATTTTGAGTATGAATTGCCTTAGCAGTGTTAGCAATAGCTCTTACAATGATATCACTAGAAGATCAAATACTCTAAAAAGCACATCAGTTAACAAAACCTATTATGCTACTGATTCAAGTTGTGAGTTCGATCTAACTTCTAAGTTGGTTGTCCTCAAAAAAGTTATATCAAATAATATAAACAAATGAAATTTGCTGTGAATAAAGTGGGATTAAAAAAAATAAAAGTACAGATTATGAGCTAGCTCCTAATCCAATGTGGCTAAATTTAATTATTTCTCCTAAAGTTTATTTTTTCTTTGAATGATTGGACTGGGTTTGTATGAAACAAAGGGTTCTACATTATTTGGTTGGGCATTATTGTAGGCTTCTACTTTTGTTAATTAACTGTGAATGAGTAAAAAGAAATGGATTATGGAGGACCAAAGCATGTCACAGAGAGAATGGTGAGTGACAATGAGGTTTACAAACACACACAGAGAAGCCAAGCAAATTAGCAATGGAGGGCAGCCACCATGAGAAAATTATAATCTGTAATCAAACATGACACACTTGTAGAAATTAAATTGAATTTAGTTGGGGAAAAAGAAAAAAAGAAGAAGAGAGATTGGTCTGGATAAGAGTGAATAATTGAGAAAGAGAATATTAAAGATAGAACCTTTATGAGTCAGGAGGCGATGGCCCTGATTTGACAAACGGGGCATGGTTCAGGAAGTGGCTTATTCATACCATCATGTGCTACTCTGAAACTCTTGCACATGCAAAAGAATGAATTCATGTTCATCTTCTACATCTGCCTCTCTGAAAAAGCTTATCAAAACTAGTCTAAATAATCAAACAAAAGCTGACATAATTAACTTCTTCTTTGGTTGGAAACTAATGCAATCTTTAGTCCTTTATTATGAGATGGAAAGGAAAGCATTTTCAAGTTGTACAATCTCAATTTCTAATCCTAAAATGCTCTCAACCCCATGTTTTATTTTGGCCTTAAATAACAATGACAGGCACGGAATGATAAAAAGCCAAATGGGATAATATGTAACAAAATTGATCATATGCCATGTCCCATGTGGGATTAAAAACCCAATTAAAGAAACAAATACTACTCGAAGAAAAGTATTAAAACAAAATCTACAAAAAGAAAAAGAAGAAAAAACTAGCTTTCCAAATTTAATGAGTTGAGTAAGAAGGGGCAGTGATGTGCGACTACTCTCATGATAGATCATTGTCGTGGCGACCTCTTTCAAATTATTTGTGGCTTCCGGGTTTACATCTCCGCGATTTGTGGTTTCTTTCTTTTGTTCCTTTTTTTTTTTAATTATTATTTATATCCATTAGATCTTTAAACTATATACTCATTTACATTTTGATCTTTAAGTAATTTTTTGTGATTTTTATTCTTAAACTACACTACAATAACCCATTTGGATGTGATTTTTCTAAAATAAAAGCACTTTGAAATATGTATAATATTAAAGCATTTTTTTTTATAAAAAAAACTTTTTTTTGAGAAGCACATGTGATTCTTCAAAAGGTTCTATTTTTTGAAAAAAAAACAAAGGAAGCATTTTGTGCATTAAATGATAATTTTAAAATATAAAGAACAATTTCATTTCAATTCTAAAATTCCACCCCTTGTTATAGGATTTTTTTTTATTTAGTTAAAAATTTATTTATTTTTTTATAATTTATTGTATTTTTTATTAAACAATCAAATTTTATGAACATTCTAAAATACTTTTTATATTTTGTCACAAAGGTAAACAATTTTATCATTGAAGTTCTTTTAATTAATAAAATATTATAAATAAAAAATACTATTAAAAAAAAAAAAAACTATTATATAAAAGCATCCAACGAGCCTAAGTAGCACTACGTACCCTCTGTTTTGATGGGGCAGAAATGGTTATGATCACTCATGGACTATACTCTGGCAATTGGCGACACATGGGCCTTTTCTTGAGTTTGTCACCTCCTAAAAGAACTTGTGCCCAACTTTCAGATATGCCCCACTCATTTAATCTTTAATTCTATAAATACCTTTCTTTTTCCTTAAAAATTAAATCTCTGGTACTCTACTTGGATATAATTAATCAAATAAGCGTATCACTTTATTAATCAAAATTCAATACTAGACAATTCCCATTTCCCAGTAACCAGAGGGTACGTAGTAGTAGATCTATATATTGCATGAGCTGAATTAGACTTTTTTCCCCAACATTTCTACTACTTTCTCCATACAAAAGCCTTTCCTAGACAATAATTGCATTCTTCATAAACAAACTCCTTCCACTTAATTCTTGAAGAATTTTAGACTAACCCATCATACAGATTACAGAATGCTAAATTATCTAATCATTAATTAATTAACTGCTATTTAATTAAACGAGTGTACGTGGTTGCTGGGCAGGAGAGGAGTTGTAGCTTCAGCTTAAACCAGAAAAGTAAGGAATGTTGGTAGCATTAAGCCACTCATTCCCTTGAATAAATGCACCAACCGTGAACTGGGCAGCCTCAGTGGAGCTATTGATGACCCTGAAGCCAGGCCATTTGACCCTCGCAGTCGTGTTGGAACCTGGCCCTCTGTTCAAGTACTCCCCATAATAAAGCGTATTCAAAGCAAACGTCCCATTCCATTCCAGCCATCCTGCTGGATCCACCAAATCGCCTATGTACGATTTCATAAACACCGTCCTCGAATACTCCTTCCATGGACGTCCCAGATACGTTTTGAACGACGATATCACAGGAATCAAATCCGCAGCAGCCGTGACTTTGCAGTTCAAGATTGAAATTCCAGTGTTCTGATTTGGGTCCTCTCTGCCTTGAGCAGTGAATATGTTCTTCTGGTTTTCATTGGGTTTACGCGCATATATATTGCAGTTTTGGAAGACGACTGCGGCATTGCCGAAGATGAAATCGACTGTGCCGTAAATGTCGCATTCGCGGTAGAATTGGCGAAGGGAGTGAGCATAAAGAGTGTCTTGATAGCCGACGAAACTGCACTTGTAGAATGCTGAGAAGTCGGAGCCGCTTCTTAAGGCCACCGCTTGGTGTTTACTGGGTCCTGCTGAGTTCTCGAAGGTAATGCCTTTGGCTAGGAAACCGTTCCCAACCACCGCTGCAATTCACCAAACACAAGTTCAACGAAGCAACATCAGAGAAACATGGGGGAGGAGAGTGTATAAAGTTCAAATGGAATTGCAAATAGAATTCCCGCCAAATTAATACGAGTGCATATGATCTGCCTAGGTTGGGGCCATCAATTAAAGCCCAGCCCTGTCAGAGACGCACATGTCCATACCATTTTTATGGGCTGTATGGAGGATCAGCCCGGTAACTTGGGCACTTGAACTTTTAAACAACAAAAATGATGAATAATCGTTATTCCAATTAATTTTCATGGACAAATACATATATATTGGAAACGTCATTACAACACAAATTCAAATTAAGAGTAAATTATTTATTGTATACTTCATATTTTCATTTGGTTGACCTTTATTTGTAGACATGCATAGTAAGATATAAATTCGATTATTGGATACCAGTTCAGTTGCATGCCTACCAATAAAAGAGATTAAAAGCATACTACTAGTAATTTTTCTCAACTAAAATAACCTCAACTTTAGAGGATGATGTATTAATTATAGATATACTTGTTCTGCAAAACTATAATAACAGCTTTTAGTCTGTGGGATTTTCCTATTACTTTCTTGGCAATAATGGTCCCCGTTCAATTTCACACTTGAGTACCGCTAGCTGACATGCAAATTATGATCTATATCTAAGATTTATCCACAAAAATGTCCCCCACTGGCTGGTGACAGCTTTTATTCCAGTCCACAGCTTCCTAATTAGCCCAAAAAATGTTATAATTAGTATTATTATTTTTCTCTTTCGAAAAGGACCTCTCAGAGGAAGACAAAATTAATCGTGAAGATCTACCTATCATGTGAGGTTGAAAACCTGATTAGTACAATAATATAACATGCTATAATAAATTAATGACATAGTATCTTGCACAAATCTCTATTTATCATTTTTTTTTTCTTTCTTCAAATTAAATTACAAAAAGAACATTTTCACCGACAAAGTAAAAGCTTCCTACGCGGTTCTATAATCCCCCACAAGACACGGGACTAGTGAGGAAATGTGGGTCCTCTCATCCCTTTGCACCACCGACTCTTAACCCTCGATCAAACGGTATTGATTACCAATTAAATTTGTGATTGGAACTAATCAGGAGCTATGTTGTATAAATTATTTGATTAATTATCCCAGTAAGGGTCCAGTTTCTGCGGTATTCTAAGCACATTCAAGTAGAACCACCCTTTCAAAAGACCCCCTTACATTAAAATTGACTGTTGCCACAGATGTTAATCACAAACAGGAGAGCTCACGTTACTTGGAGGAAAAGCATGCAAAAATGTGGGGCACGCTAGTACTGACTCCGCCGCGTGTCATGATGCGGTTCATTGCTTTTATCAACAACCATATATGCATCATTTTAGCTTTGGTGTGGGTGTGCGCCTGTGGGGTGTGTCTAATTTGACTTATCTGTGAGGCTGAACATAAGGGTCACTGTTGAGGACAGTAAAAGGAAGAAAGTGACTTACAATTTCTAATAATATTTTAATGTGGCTTTTTTTGGTGAATGTATTTTAACGTTACTTGGGGTTCATCTAAATCGGGTTTCATATAAAATCACCATCACTATTTGAAAATATACGTACACGTACGCTGCGTACCACGACAGTAGGAACCCACCATGATTATGAGCCCCTAAAGCTTAATTAGTGTATTATATGGTGTTTCTTGGCTTTTTCTGGGCTCTGAGTATCCCACTGGGGTAGGTGTTTTGCAGCTCACGTGCACTGCACAGCCCAATTGGGGATTGGTTCTCCTATATAAGTACTATGTGTCCCACAATCACAGGATTAACTTACTATTCACTACACGTCTAAATCATCTAAATTCAAGGCCACATCATCATACAACCAGTTCAAATTGGTGAACGTTGCCATCAAATCTAATAAAGAAGTTCCAGAAATGGAAATACCAAAATTATTAAAAACTGACTTTCAGATAAAAATAGAAGAAGGAATTGGACTGAAAAACTCACCGACGGTGGCAGAACGGAAAGTGGTCCAGCCATCGATCACATTCCTACTGGCCTTCACGACTGTCTTTCCAATTCCATCTCCCAAGAACATCAATTGCGTCTTCTTCCTCGGTACCTCCACATTCTCTAAATAGGCACCGGCCTTTATGTATATCACAAACCTATACATCATATATATACACAAATAGTTAACTAATTTCTCTTAGAGAATTAATTATATCAAAAAGTTTATATATGCTAGCCATATGTAAGATACCTGGTTGTGCTGGAATTTGGAGCTGCCTCCACCGCCTCGCTAATGGTGGTGAAGTTCCCGGTGCCGTCCTTTGCTACTACCAAATTGTATTTGGTGTTATTCACCGAAGACTGGAGGAGTTTCCGATCTTTGGAGGAAACCCAATTTGGGAAACCATTTTTCATGCGTCCGTACTCAGGGAACACCTCGGAACTAGATTTGTGGTCATGTTCGGAGATTTTCTTGAGCATAGCTAGGAGTTACTGACATGATTAGAGATGTTATACAAGTTGTTATCAATATAGTTTCTCACATTTCCTTTACTGGAAGCAAAGCCATCGAGGCAAGTGTACTGGTTTGTCATTGCAGCGCTTAACAGAGTCTGCAAGTCATAGTAGTGCCTGGTAGCTGTTTTCTTGGATGTGAGATCCGAGATAGCTAGATTAAGTTCCACAAGAGTGTATTCGAAGAGCTCGATACAGTCGTCCATGGCTCGTTTCTGAATGGGGTTGAGGGTTCTGAGCTGCCTTTCAATTCTGGTACAGTTATAAGAGGAGGCTCTGACTTCATAAATGGTGTGGTTTACTGTAGAAGATATGATTTGCGGGAGTGATTTGGAGCTGAGATCGGGAAAGGAAGCGAGAGTCGAAACGCAGAGTTCTGGGTAGAGTGTGCCTTCACATGCGGAATGAGCTACTTGGAGGTGTTTATGGATATGGATTAATGGTGGGCTTGTGGTTTCAGGACTATTTCTGAAATGGGTTTCTGAAAATAGTAGAATTAAGACGAGCACTGAAGTGGGTAAGAAAGTAAGCAAGAGACTCTTTGTTTTTCTCCTTAGATGATACATGGCTGCTTCAGGAGAGAGACACAGAGTCCAAGTTTCAGGGACAAAGCTGGATAAATAGGCAGATTGAAGCCCCGTTTATATATATAAACGGAGTAGTAATTGACTGTGAACTCACAAGGACGACATGAAAACTAAAGGAGCTTTTAGAGGGGTATACAGCTAGTTAGCTTGCTGCCTGTATATTGAACCATGTGACTAAATTATCAATGGTCCTTCCAAGTCCATTTCTGAGTTTGGAGCACCAAATGCCTTTGTATTTTTGTCACTGTGCAATGATTTTGCGTAGAATCCTAGTTTGGGACACCGTTTCTTGCGAATGCTTTTTGGATTTTCTACTCAGTTGTAAGCGACTCTAAGTACAACTTAAAAACTCATAATTTACGTTTTTAAGCTAGGATTTCCTATCTATTTTGTTATCATTATCATAATGAACGCTGTTTAGGGTTGCAAAGTCCAACGAAAAGGGCAACGCACACTCTTCTGTGTAAATTATGACTGCCATTTTGCAGAGTTAATTAAAGAATTTCACACCGTAAACATTTTACACGTACCAATGCCCACGACTGTAGTTATACTATTAAGTATTGCTTAGTATTGATCACATTCTTGGAAGCAACAAAGATAATTATCAAACTCTTCAGTCCCTTTTTACGAAAAAATATTATTTTTGTGTGGCTCAAACAGCCCCCTATTAGTCTTCTGCAAAATATTTTCCGTGCTATTTGCAAAATTAAACAAAAGTAAATATATAAATAATTAATTTTAAAAACGAAAATTTAATCAGGAGTCTTTACAACCTTTTTTTTTCTTTTTTTTTTTTTAAAATTCATGAAATAATAAATAATTTATAAATTATTGCAACTTCCATTTTCTGTATCAATACTTCACCTTTTACTGTAAGTAACAGACATCATGTATGTTTCATTAAAATATAAAAGTAAAATAAGTCCAAAATATTATGTAACTTTCTCGTAGAAAATTTGGACAAATTTATTATTCGTTTTAATGTTATAATCATATTAACTGGCTTTAAATAATATTGTTGCTCTTTCCTATAGATGATCATGTAAACGTCCTTATTACCAAAAAAAAAAAGGATCATGTAAACGTCCTCGACCGACATGACATGTCTTATTTAGGCAGATTTTAATTTCCAGATCTAACGGTGACTTATTAGTCATAATTTATGAAAAAAGTTACGAATGGAGAACATATATAATAAACATTACGTCCAAATCAAATTGTTTTACGCAGCAGTAAATTGTGTAAAAGCATTGCACTTGTTGCATGTAATTAGGTAGAGAATGAACTACCAAAAAAAAAAATTAAGTAGAGAATGAGCCAAGATCAAATAGGCTTACTTAATTTATTTTGATTAAAATAATAAAAAAAAATTAAAGAAAAAAAGCAGCCCATCTCTGGGTTGACCCTCCATAGTTATTGGATAAGGAGGAATTGGCACAACGTCTATATTTATGCTGTTTAATAATAATCACCAAGGGGTCCAATGCGTCCAACTTTCAACTTCCACTACAATTTCACATCTGGGAATCTAATAATTCTACAATGTAGTTCTAGTGGAATGTTTGTATGACGATGATCAACTTAGGTCGCCACACACACACACACACACACATATGTGCATAGGTTTGTTGTCTTCTTAAATAAAATCAAATGGTTATATATGGCGAATATATAGCTTGCTAAAATGAAATTAAATTGAGCATAAGTAGAGCAAGAGAGTTGAATTTCATTGAATTAAAGAAGTGAAATGGGAAAGGTATGGACATTAATTTGCTATTTGCTATATGGAGGGTGGTTGATGCCGGCCAGGTAGAATAATTGGTTGTCTTCCTTCTCTAGGATCTGATGCATTGCATTGCATTGCTGCCTACTCATTAAAATGCGCCATGTGATGTCCTTTAATTCCCTCACTACTACTGGACCTTACATTCCCAATGGATGGTTAACTTTCAAACGTATGATTGATTTCTATTGCCCAAACAAGAAGATCATGAGACCATGATTGATTTCTATTGCCCAAACAAGAAGCTCGTGAGACTATACGATCGATGATTGTAAATAGAGGAATTAAATGCATCGCATATAGGAAATTAACCAACTCTTTTTATGGGTTGGTTGCTGAGAAAGGTCCACATTTGTAAAGGTTTAGCAAGCACTTAGTACCAACATATAAAGATGTAATTTAATAGAAGAAAATTATCATTTCTACCATCTTATAGATTTGAAATTGTAGATTAAATTTGTATTGATCAAAATGTAATAAATTTTAATTACTAAAAGATTTCTAAACTGATAACTTTCGTTAGAAGCCTTCTTATTCTCCAAAAAAGTAAGTACATATTTCAAGAATTAAAATATAAATCAAGTTAAACCCACAAGGAAATTTAGCTTACTGAAAATCTTGAACAAATAGTAGATCATTTTACTGAAAGTAAACCCGAAACTTATGACACTGAATTTGAGCACAGCCGGGTAATCTCTGTAAACAAGTGTAATTAATAGAGAGAATGTTTTCACAGTTCTTGTCTTCACATGATCCCTAACAGCCAAGCTTTATTATTATTATTATTGTTAGGACGGCCAAGCTTGATTACAATTTCAAAATTTAGACCAAAATCCAGATTGACTGAGATAGGTTTAAAGTTAATTTTAGAAGGAATATACACAAATTCACTCTTCATCAGACGGAACTTCCTTCACCTGTTTTGAATACAATCTAATAATTTACCTTCTTTCATACGTTTGACTTCTCATCATCTACCTCCACGTGGCATATCCTACATCAATTTAAGTTTTTTTTTTTTTCGTTTTTCTTTTCAATCTTAGATTAGCATAAACAGAATCTGAAAGTTCTAATTCATTTTTAAAATTTTTCTCTTTCTTGTTGCCGAGACTGATCGGTGACAAGTTGAGTCTCTCATTAGGCCTGCTATAACTAAACAAAAGGGACGGATTAAACCCACAAGTCACCTACTTTTGGGCTGTTGACGCAATCTACTGGCTATGTATGGATTGTATCCTTTTGCTCTGGGTCAGTGGCCCAATTCTTATTTAAAAGAAAAAAGTTGGAATAAAATGTCGTCAATTAAGATCTACTATTGTGGGCGTTATTACTTTATTCCACATGACGGTAACTATACAAATACTCTCTTTAATTTTTATAATTATTATTAATAATTTTTTTTAATGATTTGGCCAACAGATAAATAAAGTCATCAAATGCAACAATGCCACATTAAGCTTAAGATGTTTTGGCACCACTTAATGCGATTCTTTTTTACATGCGATTTATATTCCGACAATTTTCAAAATTTAAAGAAACTTATTTTAGGACTACCGTAGAAGACATAATATAATGGACTTCAGCGGCATCATAGTTAAATATTTGTTAATTTGGTTGACATTATTCTACTTGCATCCTTTGTGATCGATGGCAAATGTTAGGCAGGGGGGTCGACTTTATTTATTCACTTATTCTTTTGGTAAGAATTTTATAGTCAACGTGTGTGTATACGCATGTATATATATATATATATATATTACAATTTACATCTTCCTATTCCATGCTTTGAAAATTCGACCTAAAAACAAAGAAAGCAAGTCTTAGATGCCTAATGTGTATTAGAAGTTGTCTGATTGAAATTTTAGACGTGATTCCAATATTTTTGTTTATGATAACCTTGTCAAACATGTTGGTAGTCACTTTTTTATAATCATAATTTTCAGCTGCATAGAATGATTTTTTCAAGATTATATTTCTTCTTGGACTGACTTCTTATACATTAAGTTATTCATCCACTCGACAACCCATGCATTAATTAAAGCTCATATATACTAATATAGGATTCAGCTACTAAAGTTAGTGTAACACTAAAAATATAAAGTCATACAGTAGACATATATAATATTCAAACAGGACGGGCAAGAAGGCACATCAAATGGAAATAATAATTGTTTGATTTTTCCTTACAGGGTACTGTTTTGGTTAATTCAACAGTGATAGTCCAATGTATAACGTTAAAAAATATGATTAGTGCGTGATAGTTAAAATTAAACTCTAAGTGGAATTTTCCAAAACCTAGTAATTAAAGGGGGATTAGAACTTTGTTGACAAGGGGTGTAGAATATATTTGAATTGTAACTAATGGGTTTACGCCAAACTCACACTTGGCAGATAATAAACCACCATGAATTTTGATTAACCTGATTAATTCCTTCTCTTCCAGAGTTCATGCCCCTATATAAACCCAATTACCCAATGCTTTGCTGCTCACCTCTCTCTCTCTATCTCTCTCTCTCCCCTTTAAACAAAGCAAAAGCTTGATCAAGAATCTGTCTTTGATGAACCTACCCATGGATTCCAAACTCTTGCTTGTTGTTTTTATTCTTGTTTCAGTCGTGGCCTGTCCATCTCTAGGAGACTTAGTTCCACTTCCAGGAAAGCCAATAGCACCAGCCACCATATGCAACGCTACTCTATATCCTTCCTGGTGTAAATCTGTGCTCCCTAACCAAACCGCCAACAATGTCTACGACTATGGCCGGTTCTTGGTTCGACAGTCATTATGGCAGTCCATTAGCTTCCTAAACACCGTTAACGGGTATCTTAAACGCCCTTCCACTTTATCAAAAGCCGCAATAGCAGCTTTAGAAGATTGCCAATTTCTCACGGGCCTAAACATTGACTTCTTAGGTAGCTCCCTTCAAACTGTAAATACGTCAAACAGAACTCTTTCTACTTTGAAAGCCGACGACACTCAAACTTTGCTTAGTGCCACTTTAACTAACCAGCAAACCTGCTGGGATGGCCTACAGGCCGCGACTTCCGCTGGGAGTGTTAAAAAAAACCTTTCTGTCCCTCTCTTGAACGACACTAAGCTTTACAGTGTTTCTCTAGCCATGTTCACAAAGGGTTGGGTGCCCAAGAAACAACAGGTGGCCGGGACTTCTACGTGGCTACGTGGAAGGAAACTGCTTCAGACGGTGGATGATCTGAAACAGGTGTTGGTGAGAGACACGGTTGTTGTGAATCAAGATGGAAGCGGAAACTTCACCACCATCAACGAGGCCATTGCTGCTGCGCCTAACAACTCCGCAGCTTCCAAAGGATACTTCATGATATACGTCAAGTCTGGGGTTTACGAGGAGTACGTGTCTATTCCTAAAAAGAAGAAGTACTTGATGATGATCGGAGATGGTATCAATCAGACTATTATCACCGGCAACCGAAGTGTTGAAGATGGGTGGACAACTTTCAATTCCGCTACATTTGGTAAGCCATGCATCGTCCCCAAACTTTCAAGACGTTCCAATATTTAAAAAATTTGATCTATTTTTTTAGAAGAAAAATATACCCAGCTTTTTATGTACCTATATTTAAGATATATAACTTGTTGTTTAATATGTTTCATGCAGCTGTGGTTGCACCAGGGTTTGTGGCAGTGAACATGACATTCCGAAACACAGCCGGGGGTATCAAGCACCAAGCAGTCGCAGTTAGAAACGGTGCGGATTTGTCCGCATTCTATAGATGTAGCTTTGAAGGGTACCAAGACACCCTATATACACATTCACTGAGACAATTCTACAGAGAGTGTGACATTTATGGGACAGTGGATTTCATATTTGGAAATGCTGCAGTAGTTCTCCAAAACTGCAATATATATGCTCGGCTTCCATTGAGTGGCCAATTCAATGCCATCACAGCTCAAGGTCGAACTGATCCTAATCAAAACACGGGTACTTCCATTCATAAATGTAGTATTAAAGCTGCTGATGATTTGGCTTCAAGCAATGGAAATACCAAAACTTATCTAGGGAGGCCCTGGAAGAAGTATTCGAGGACAGTTTATTTGCAATCTTACATTGATAGCTTGGTCGATACAAGTGGTTGGCGTGAATGGGATGGAGATTTTGCGCTGGACACGCTGTCTTACGCTGAGTATGACAACAGAGGATCAGGATCAGACACCACCAATAGAGTTACATGGCCTGGGTTTCAAGTATTGGTCAATCCTACTGATGCCGTTAATTCCACGGTGTCTAATTTTCTGCTTGGAGACCAATGGCTGCCCCCAACCGGAGTGCCTTATACTGGTGGCTTAATTTGAGATACCACATATGGAAATATATATATATATATATGTAATTAATTTTTGGGAAATTAATGACTAAATAAGGAACAAATTATAGTTCAATATGTTTATGTAAGATTATATATTGTTAAAATGAATGATTTAAAATTTGCCTTATAACTAAACCGGTCTAAAAAGTCACTTTCTGTAATTGATTTTTGGCCAAGGAGGGTTGTAAGAGTAATGATGGTACGTATGAAAAGAATATTAGATATATTTTGTAAAATATTTTTCCAATATGATTATGTTTGTGTTTGGATACAAAGATAGCGTCGTGACAACAAGATACAGCCAAACCTAGCAGCTATTTTGACTGCTCCTAGTTGAAGCCGCTGACTGAAATCACTTTTTTTCCCATGTTAATGTTATATAAGAATTTTTGAAACGGCCTAATATTTATGAAGTGAAAGTAACCAAAACCAAAACCAAAACCAAGGGAAGTCGGTGGTGGCTTCACGAAATTGTTATTTAATATTAATCATTGAGGAGTATTATCTTTGGTTAAAAAAAAAATTATTAATCTGATTAAATGCACATAGGACATGAGGTCCACGTACGTAAGGCATGTGTTAATTAATTAATTTCTAAGTTATTCCTTTCAAAACTTTTTCCGACAAACACAAGACTAGACGCGTGACCAGTTGGACAAATTCCACTTTTTTTCTTTTCTTTTTTTTAAAGAGTAACAACATTTTCAAACATAATATGTAGCTTCCTAGCTTACTCTTTTTGACATTGAAGAGCCTTTCTTCTTCTTCTTCTTCTTTTTTTTTTTTTTGTGAATATTGACATTGAAGAGCCTAATTAGTAATAAATACACGTATAGTTTGGGTGCGTAAAGAATTCTAAGAGAGAGCCCCATGGAATTAGGCTCCCTTGGGAGGGTACTTTTTGTAATTTTCAAATCGTAGAAAATTATATATAAGCTACAACTTGCAATTAATGTATATATCATAATTTTTCATTAAAATATAAAACGTAGAGTGATTTTTACTTCTGTAGCTTGTTGGATAATAAAACAATTAAACTAGCCATTTCTTTTGTTGAAAATTTATATTTAATTGGTTTTGTCCAGGATATAAACGTTTTTTTATAAATCATCCCAGCACTCATGACTCATATGAAGTAATGAATAAAGTAAAATTCTAAAGGCAATCAACTAATAAATGTTCCAGTCTTTAATTAATTGGAATTAAATCCCAGATAGCCCTGAGTCACTAACATTGCAAAAGAGCAAGTGGGATGTGTGGTATAGCTTCATTGTTAACTACTTCATGCCTAGTAATATTGCATAAACTCTCATATATACCAGAAAAAAAATATGTAGTTAAACTCATAAAGGACCTTCTTGAACCACGTTGCCACACGTAGCCAGCCTGTTACGGTTGACTAGATTTCAAATCTCTAACAACATTACTTAAGTGCTACAATAGTTGGTCCAAATTTCAAATATATGTTTTCTTTTTTTTTGTTAGGCTGATATGTTTGAATTCAAACTTCTACATCTATGAGTTTTTTTAAAACATTAAAAAAAAAAATTCTACATTTATTTGCCATATGTCGCAATTACCATTTTATAGTAATTAATGACGCATTATATGATATATTCTTATTCTTCAGATCTATATTAGGAATTAATTAATAGCAAAAGTGTATATATATATATATATATATATCTACATTACCATTGGTTTTAAGTGGAAAATTAATATTATAGAGAGCCAAAGATGTTAAATAGTTTAAGTAAAGCAAGTTGAAAGAATTATAAAGAGTTTTTTTTTTTGAAAAACAATTATAAAGAGAGTAAAAACAAAAGGGGAAGCTTCATTCCCTCTACGGCACTTGTTCCCATTCTGAGTCTCAAACACTCCGACCTATAGATTGACCTAACTTATAACATACGTATGCAGGGCAATAGTTAAGGTCTCTACTTCCACTGTATTCATTATTGTTCAATCCAAATCAGCTACAATTTGAAAATATTCACGCGTTTTGAATTATTATTATTATTTTAGTAATGACCAGTTATAGTATTTTAATTAACTTAACAATTACTAGATATTAAACATATTATATCAACTAGGTGGTACCATATAAATTAATTTTGTGTGTCTATTGACACAAAATATTTAATTTATGGGTTATTTTTCTTTAGTTCATACATGTGAGTACGACTGCTTGAGTTATTATTGATCATATTTATTATATATTCATAATTATGAAGACTATGACGTTGTACGTGTAGAACATGGCATCATTAGTAAGTCAAGCAATGAACGACGCTAAAACAAAGAAAAATATATAATAATAAAAATTTGCAAGTTTACTTTAGCTAATACTCAAATAAACTTGTCATGACCTTGTTGGTTTTTGCAATAAGGGGAAGAACAAATAATTTGTGATTTGTTTTTATTTGTTTGAAGTCGTTGGGTCTCTGGTTGTGAAGCACACAGTACTAATCTTTTGCCTTTATCAGTGTTTGAACCTAAACATACGTGAAATGAATGTGGGGATCACCATCTCTTTGATTTGTGTTGACTGCATGCAAAATTCCAAGCTCAGTTGCCGTTCGGTTCAAAAGTCTTTGAGAAAAATCTCATCAAAATCCACCGTCACTAAAATTCTACTCAATTCTACATCTTTAATCCTTTTTCACTACCTTTCCCTTTTCCAAAACCATCCAAACTTTTTATTTTATTTTATTTTTTAAGTCCCGTTAGGTACGTAAGATAGGTATAATCCGAGGACGAGATTATCTAGATCATAAAATTGATCTGATTAGAAATATTAAAGCTCTGTTTTCTTCTTTGACTAATTTATACAAAAATTGATACCCAATGCTTTGGGTATGGCTCCAACCTAATAGCTAAGATGAGGGTGTTTTTTTTTTTTTTTTTAAAGAAAAAGGTTACATACTAAGTACTCCCAAGATTGATAAGAAACAAACTACTAATATTTTATAGCGATCACAAAGTGGAATTTGGCGGATGGAGACAATTTCTACGTGGCCAATTGTGTTTTATATGTACCTATAATAGCCATGAAGATTAATAAATGATATATGTCACTAAACCCGTTGACAAACTGAAACTATGTATCCCAGTAGAAAACTAATGACCAAATGCCGAAGAATTCTTATTAATTAATATCAATTTTATATACATACTACCTAGAAAATCTTCTAGTAAATCCAACCAGCTCGGCTTCTCCTATGGCAACCCCGTACATTTACTTACATCAATTCCAAGAACAACTACGCGCTTTGCATAGTCTCACAGGTTGACTTTACTACGTAAAAAATATGCAATACCCTCTCATAACATTCTCTACCCAACGACCATACTATTTATGAATAATAATTCTTATTCATCCCTCAAGGCCCTGTATATAAACCCACCATTGCCTAGCTATCCAATAAGCAATTGATCCTTCAAAGCTATAATCCTCCTTCTCCGTAGCTTTTTCTCTGGCCAAAGTTATGACTAATTCTAAGCTAGTCTCCCTCATAACCACAGCTTCATTTCTCATCCTACTCTCAACCTTTGCCTCTCTATCCTTTGCTGATAACTCTACAACGACCTCAGGTACCAATATTTGCAAATCCACCCCAGATCCTTCATATTGCAAATCTGAGCTCCCCACTACAAATGCCGATGTCTACTACTACGGCCGTGTTACGATCCGCAAATCATCATCCCAAGCCCGTAAGTTTTTGGCCATGGTGGACAAATATCTGCGACGCCGGTCGGCCTTATCCGCCACCGCAATCCGTGCTCTGGAAGACTGCCGGTTGCTTGGCGGCCTAAACTTGGATTTCTTGTTAAGTTCCTTTGAAACACTTAACAAAACCAGCGGAGTTCTTCCCATCTTAAAAGCTGAAGACGTCCAAGCCATGCTTAGTGCTATCTTGACCAATCAGCAAACTTGTCTTGATGGCATACAAGCTACGGCGTCGTCTTGGAGTGTCAAAAACGGTATTTCAGCCCCGCTTGCCAATGACACTAAGCTGTATAGTCTGTCTCTAGCTTTGTTTACCAAGGGATGGGTGCCTAAAAAGAAGAAAATGACTTCATGGAAGCCTACTACCAAACAGCTTGGATTCAGAAATGGACGTTTGCCACTCAAAATGTCGAGCCATACTCGAGCCGTTTATGAGTCGGTGAGTCGGAGAAAACTGCTACAAACTGAGGATAACAATGACGTTTTGGTGAAGACGATAGTGACGGTGAAGAAGGATGGAACCGGAAACTTCAGTACCATCAACGACGCCATAGCCGCAGCTCCAAACAATTCTGCCTCCACCGACGGATACTTTATGATTTATGTAACGGCGGGTGTTTACAAAGAGTACGTTTCCATTGCTAAAAACAAGAAGTACCTGATGATGATTGGTGACGGGATCAATAAGACTATCATCACAGGCAACCGCAGCTTCGTAGACGGGTGGACAACTTTCAACTCTGCAACTTTTGGTAAGCAACGGCACTTACATTTTATATGCCTTATAAGAACATGTATCTTGTAGCGATAAGTCTTGATGGTCTTACACTTTTAGTACCAAATTTATTGCAGCTGTTGTGGCGTCGAATTTCGTAGCAGTGAACATAACATTCCGAAACACTGCCGGAGCAATCAAGCACCAAGCTGTTGCGGTTCGAAGCGGAGGAGATTTATCCACGTTTTACAGCTGCAGCTTCGAAGGGTACCAAGACACCCTGTACACACATTCTTTCAGACAATTCTACAGAGAATGTGACATATACGGGACAGTGGATTTCATATTTGGGAACGCTGCGGTTGTTTTCCAAAACTGTAACTTATATCCACGGCTTCCAATGAGTAACCAATTCAATGCAATTACAGCTCAAGGTAGAACAGACCCAAATCAAAATACAGGTACTTCGATTCAAAATTGTACTATTAGAGCTGCTGATGATTTGGCTGCAAATATTACAAGTGTCAAAACCTATCTGGGGAGGCCATGGAAGGAGTATTCAAGGACAGTTTATATGCAGTCTTACATGGATGGGGTGGTTGATCCAGTTGGTTGGCGTGAATGGAATGGAGATTTTGCACTGACTACATTGTATTACGCTGAGTACAATAATACAGGACCCGGATCAAACACTACAAGCAGAGTTAAATGGTCTGGTTACCAAGTGATTAATGCCGCTGATGCTGCTAATTTTACAGTGTCCAATTTCTTGGGGTCTGACTTTTTGGATGATACGGGAGTGCCCTACAATAGTGGCTTGATCTAATTTATGAGCTTCTATTTGGAATGGTCGGCTACTCTTTCTTTTCTTTTCTTCATTTTTTGGCAATTGTTAAAATGATGTAATAAGATATGAAGATATCGATCCCAAGCATTCAAGATGTACAACTTGGATATTGAGAATTTATTTGCTATTTTTTATCCCAAAATGTCAATATATGTCATATAAGATTCTAGTTAGACCAAGAGCAACGGACGTTGTTGACTGATCCCCTTTCTCTCCCTTAAAATGGGAGTTTAATTCATTGTTTACCCTTTAAGGGGCTAAAACATTTTAACTTTTTAGCCCAAGATCTTATGTATTAGGGTTGCTCCCAAGTACTCTTATAACTTAATTAGTTAGTAGGATATGTAACCTGATAGAGAGATCTTTTTATTGTCTTGCCAAAGTGGACGTTGAATAATTACATATATTTTTATTTCCAATTTTTGTGTTTAGTCCAAATCCATGTTAGGATTAGATATGATACTATTATTTTATTTAAAATAAATAAATAACACGACGCCCACAGCTAAAATATTGATTGTTTTAATTTAGTTTCTCAGATAATTAATATAGAAACATTTGGTAATATATATATATAGAGAGAGAGAGGAATAAAAACTGTGTAAAGTATTGTTTTTGTCCTTGAGACATAAGATTATCATTATCCTATCCCTAAATTATCCGGTGTGCCAAACGGTTGTTGAATGCATTATGCGCTATAATTTTATTGGTTCTTCAAAGCAAAAGATGCACATATAAAAACCAAACAACATTACATTGCACTTGTCCCTTAATCCAACCAAAAAGACAAAAAAAAATAAAAAGAAGAAAAATTTATAATTATTGCTTACTTTTATTTCCCTACTTCATCATTGTTGACCCAGTAAGTAATTACTCCCAGGACTCCTATTGCCTCTGCCTCTTGTCATTCTGGCCTTGATCATATTAGTATACTAGTCCGCTAACAGGTTATAAGAATAACATATTAACGTTAATATCACACTAACCAATTTAAATAATTTAATCTTAAGGAATTAGATTAAATAAAAGATTTTTTGATATTTATTTATATTCGATATAATATATTTTTTGACAATTAATTCCCGACTCCAACATTGTTCAATTTTTGAATAAGTCTTAGGTGTGGAAAGCCTAATCAAACACTACTCCACTAGTGTACTATACTATTCACGTGGAACAAAGGAAATTCATAAGTAAAGACAAATATATTATTAATTTGTCATGGATTTGACTATGGAATGTTCCACACCCGTATTACCATATTATTAATTTTCTAAAGGTAGATCTCCGTTAATTGATTGAGACATATTCAATGAGCTAGATCAAGAATACTCCATCGATCATTGCAAGTTGATTATACGTACAAAGCATTAATTAATTCGATACAAACCAATAAAATAAAATTGGGCTTCTACATGCAAAGGTTAATATAACAAAGACTAGTCGATTAAAACAGCGATGAACTAGCATCGTCTTCCCAAAGAAACGTAAAACCAATTTGCAAGAAGACATGAATATATGCAATGCATGCGTGCATGCATATAATTTAATTTTATAGAAGCTAGGATGGAATTATAAATTATTAAAAAAAAAATGAAAATCATTTTTCCGCTAAGACCTTGGTGATGGCCAATGCATTATTGCACAACTGGCGAAACAATTCGTTCTTGGGACCCATCGTTGACTCCTTCCCTTTGAGTGCAGTCTCGCATTGATCAGCATCACCGATCGCAACCTTAACCCAAGTGTCCACGTCCTTGTACGCTTTTGCTAACAACGCCGCTATCGAGTCGTCCAGCTGCTCGGCGGCATCCAAGTAATGGTCCAAGCACTCTCCGGCTCCGTCCTGAACGGCGGGTTCTAAGGTCGAGTCCTTGAACAATAACTTTGCGTGCTCTGAGATGTCCGATGCATTAGACGATGCGATCCTCAGTGCGATCAAGGCCAGTCCAGTTAGGTCTGCGTTATGAGTATTCGGATCGGATTCCAGCGAATTGACGCACAGATCTCTCTGACCCGAGTGCTGGCAAGCCGTTTCGATTAGGTTGGCGCCAGTGGCGTTGTTTTGATTCACGGTGGCAACGATACTTTGTGGGAAAAGTGAGAGGCAGAAGAGAGTAGAGAAGAGGAAGAAACTGGTAATGGGCTTCATCTTAGTTTGCTTTTGTTTTGTTTTTTCTTTGTTCTTTTTTTGCAGTGAATTTCTGGGGAGAGAAAGGTGGTGGCTTTGGTGGTATTGATTGTGAACTAATACGGAGAAATGTTTGGAGGACGATTAGTTTAGTTTTGAACGGAGAAGCTCTTAATGCGGCTGTTTATAAGGGGCTGTTAGACACGTTTAGTACACTCATTCTACGTAAAAGCTTTAACTGCTTTTTCTTTTTTCCTTCATTTTTAGCCGTAAGTCTGCTATTAAGTTTTAATAAAACAAATCTTAATTCACATAAATTCGGATTGTTGCATGGAGTACTTCTAGAAATGGTCGTGGTATGTATCTCTGATATTTAAGATCAGGCTTCACTTATGCGGACGTCCTATCTCCAGCCGTCAACCATTCTGTTGCATATCATTTCGAATAAGGCCCTCTTATTGCTGACTGAGAGTTTAACTATCCTCAAGCCCATTAAAATAAAATAAAAAAATTAAAACGACGGAACAACACAAACTAATCATCTAAAAAAGAAATCAAAAACTTCAAATGCATATAGTTTCAAATTTCTCTTATTTTCATTTTCATTTAAATTTATGAACAAACTTTGTATCTTACAGTAAATATTGAATTCATTTTTAATACAAAGATTGCAACACGGCCAAGAAAAAAAAAAAAGTCTGCGAGAACGAGGAGAAATATCGATCAACTGTATAGTTAAACGCCACGTGTACAAATAACTGCCACGTTTCCTAAGACATGGACTCTCCGACAGAAGTGAAGCAGAGGCCCAATCTGTTTTGCTGACTCAGTTTCCGGTGAACTGTCGCATTAGGTCTCTACCAGTACCACCACCACTATCTGCTGCAAATCCTCTTCAATGATAGCATCCCATTTGCCGGAGACTTAAACCGATACTGACTTTCAAGTGAACCAAAACCCATCCCCTCCAATTCCAAAACCCTTCATCTTGTACAAGGTACATATACACTTGAGTATAGCCCCCCCGACTTTCTATGGCACCATTCTGGCGATAAAGTCACCTGCGTTGAAGAATCAGTGGACCCCATTTCAACTTCACCCAAGTCATCTACTTGGCGCTGTGGAACAGGTGGTTCGTTCACAGTTATTACGGTTGTTTCTGTTGAAGTGTCTGGTAGATGTTGGACCGGAATATGAAAATGAACCGGGGTTCTGCAAAGAGGGCAACTGGAGTGAAATTGAAACCAGGCGTCGATGCATTCGACATGAAACGAGTGGTTACATTTGGGCAAGACACGACCACGTTCTTCGTTCTCGAACTCCGACAAGCACACGGAGCATTCTAGCAACGTGTCGTGGGAAGTTGTATTTGAGTAGATAAAGACAGGGAGTGTGTTGAGGATAGAGAGGTCCAAGCCCTGAGGAGAGACAGAGCCTACAGTGGTTATTGGAAAAACAGGGTTAGAGAACAGGTCGCTTGCTCGGCGGCGAAAACGACGTCGGCGGCGGTTCAGAAACCAACGTGCGTAGCTGTGGAAGCAAATCATAATGGATACTACGAAGAAGAGAATAATAACAGAGCAGAACATGATTCTACCTTTAGCAGTGTAATTGGTAGGTCCAGCTTTAATGGTGCTGTCCATATATATTGCAAGCGAGGGTGAGATAAAGCTTGGAGAAAGAAAAATGGAGGATGGATATTATATGTGCTTTGTCGCCTCTATATATATATAGTAGAGTTGATGGGAAGCAGATCGAAGAGGAAGTTTCTTCAAATTTGAGTTGCAAAATTGCAAATTAGTAGCGCTGTTTCTAACGGGAGGTGTGGTGTACAATTTAAAGAGGAAATAAATTTACCATCTTTGGATAATTGTGATAATATTGGAGCGTCTCACTTTTGGGTGTGTCTTCGATCGACCTTTACTAATGACTAATGGATGGCCTCACAAATTAAATTAACCAAATAGGAAATTCAAAGTTGACGTCTTTTTCAATTTCAATACTAGTGGAACACATCTTTATATATATGTTTCATCTTTTGGCTAGCTTTAAGCTCATAGTTTAATTGGTTACATATAATGTATAATATATCTTCCCTAATAAAGATTCATATTAAAATATTCCCCAAAAAAATAAAATGGTAATCAATTATAATTTAATATTATTTTTCATGTTTAAAAGGAAAATACTAACTAAAAATTTATAATTGATAATTATTTTTTAGTACAAGTTAAATAGTTATATGTATATATATATTTGGATGTATATATGTTTCTTCGTCTTTTAAGAGAAATAAGAGGATAATGTAACTTTTTAGGTGTGTGCGTACATAGTTGGTGGGTCAGACCATATGCTACACAAAAAATTGTAATTAATTTAATTGTTTATATATATATATATATATATATATTATATTCTTTGAATGAAAGCATTTCATTCGGTGGGTACTGATGGAAAGAAGTTTCGCCCAATCCACTCGTTTTCTTATTTAAAATTCGAACCAACATCCAATTAAATGCCAAACATGTAACAGTAATCGCGAATTTAACCACTCGTCTGATTCTGCCAGTGTTCTCAAATTGAGAAGTTTATCCTGATTATGTGCTAGAGCTTGCTCCAATATGAGCCAAAAGGTCCTTTAATTAAAGATACAGAGAGATCATCAAATGTAATTTCTCACAGTTAAAGACTTAATGGCCTAAGAAAATCAACGAGTACTGGATCTCATTTAAATTTAAGTCATGTGCAATGCATTTATATACCTTCCTTAATTTAAATGGATGACTAGGAAAATGTAATGCATGCATGCAAAGCCTCTGCGCTTTCTAAAATTTGCCTTTATTGTTTTTCGTCATGTCCATTAATATTCTAATCAGGAAATGATAGGTTTGAATCTTTTGCATGTATATATGCGCTTTGTGGTTGTTAAAGATAAAAGTCCCACCAAATTAAACAACTTGCCAAGAGAGTTGCAATATGCATGAGTAGACATGCATGCGTGCATGGTTAGGTCGCAAAACAAAGGAATAATCAAAGACTTTTTAAAGTATCGTGAAACAGTAATTTACCTAGTACGTACTTGAACCTTCAAAAAGCTCCAAATTAATCATCAATTTTATGAAATAATTTTCATTACTAGTAGTGGATGCTTTCGCAGGCTATTTCACCTAAGCTGTAAGAAGAAATTAAATAACAGTCATTCAGGATTTTTGAAACACTAATATTGGCCACTACATGTCTTCGTCTTCGATCTTCACTAATATTTAAACGAAAAGGAATTTTAATTAATGGAAAGAAATATATAATTAATTAAAGGTTCTGATGAGAAGTACTTCGTCTCGTATATATGTCATCTAAACTAGGAATAATTGAGATTTATATAATAATCAGAAACATTTTATTACGTCACGCATGATGATTAGCTTACTAATTGATTTAACATGAGCTCAAGTTGCTGACGAATATTATGTAATACATGCACGTAAGTATCAGAAAATGTCTTCCACTATGGAACATTGGGAGGGTACTGGACCAGATTTAGTAGTTGTCCCCTGCCCTGCATTGGCATTGATCATATATTCTCGCTAATCCAATATAAATATCATCTGGAGGGGCAAAAGGGTTAGCAGAATATAGTGACAACTAGTAGATATACTTCATATTCCCACACCCACACCCAAATATGCTTACTATATTATTATTTTTATTGACTATTAAATAAGTAATTCAACTCGTTATTTACTTTTGTAGCTTGTTAATGTATTTTTCTAATCAACTAGCTAATGCGGTTCCTATAGTGTTTCGTCTACTTTTGACTGTTCTAAATTTACAAGTTACCAGAAAATCTAAAACCATGTGGTTGTTGAAGAGATTAATGGGCTTTCATTATTGGGCTTTTGCAATTTACAAGTACATCTTCGATGGTCCACCAAAATACTAGTGGGCTGAACAGGGTCGAGGAATGAGGGCCAACAGTGACAGACTCGGGACATTTGATTTAATAGCCCAATTCTAGCTCAGGCCTTGGACCAATAAACAAACAAGACTGGAAGTCAACGAATTGTTGTGGAAAGCTGAATGCAAGTTTTCCAACAGCCACCGGAGCCGACCAGAACGGAGGCAGAAGAGACAGACAGTGAGAAGAAGAAAGAAAATGGAGAAGATTGAGCATTCAACCATTCCAACAAATGGTATAAACATGCACGTGGCGTCAATTGGGAAAGGTGCCGAGGTGGTGCTCTTCCTTCACGGCTTCCCTGAGCTCTGGTACTCGTGGCGCCACCAGCTTTTGTCACTGTCCTCCCTCGGTTACCGTGCTATTGCTCCGGACCTCCGAGGCTTCGGAGACACCGATGCCCCATCATCCCCATCCTCCTACACAGCCTTCCACACCGTCGGCGACCTCATCGGCCTTCTTGATCATCTGGGTATCGACAAGGTCTTCTTAGTTGGTCACGACTGGGGAGCTTTTGTCGCCTGGTACATGTGCTTGTTCAGGCCTGACAGAGTCAAGGCCCTGGTCAACTTGAGCGTGCCCTTCTTACCTAGGAACCCAGCTATTAAACCTGTTGACGGATTCAGGGCTTTGTTGGGCGACGATTTCTATTTCTGCAGGTTTCAGGTGATCATCAAATTAAAACTTAAGCGATGTGGTTTCGTTAAGTGCCTCTGTTTTAGCTGTTTTAGTTTTAGGCTTCTTTTTCCTCTTTTACATGTTCAACATTTAAGTTCGTTGATGTCCGATTGATTTATTAATCTGGTTAGCCAATCCCCAAAATATCAATGCATCAAATTGTTATCCTCTTGTTCTATTGTTTTTGTTATTAGAAATCGTTTTTGAGATAAAAGTTTGTGTCTTTCTTGGACACTCCCAGCACCGCACCGAATTGGCTCCTGGATTCACTCACAAGACCAGCTTATAAGCGGGGTTAACACTAAAAGACCCATTTTTTGTTGGCCACCCAAATCTTATCTTATCCAGCAATTCATGTCACTCCCACTGAAATCTGCTAATGTTAACCACAGATTCCTCGTCAAATGAAATTTGAAAAAAAGTTATTCCTTCCGCGATCCACCATGGTACTTCTACGATTCTGTATCCACCACTTAACCATAACTCGTTGCCCACATAACACTATCAATGGAAGTTTCTCTTGGTATTCATTTTCATTTCGATCATACTCACAAAAATTTTCTTTTTCTACTACCATCCGTCTTCCTTGTCAAATCATTTAAATAACCGTCTTACAAACTAATAGAAAAAATTTTCTGTAGGAACCTGGAGAAGCTGAAGAAGATTTTGCTTCTGATGACATTAGAACACTGTTTAAGAAATTCTTAACATCTTTTGGTCCACGTCCTTTATGCTTTCCTAAAGAAACAGGATTCAGAGGTTTAAAAGCTCCAGATACCTTGCCCTCTTGGCTGTCGGAAGATGACATCAGCTATTATGCTAATAAATTCAACCAGAAGGGATACACTGGAGGATTGAACTACTATCGAGCTTATAATCTGTATGTTTCTCGCTTTACTTTTATTAATATGAAATTAATTATGAATCATGTTTATTCTAAAGCATGAGAATAAAGACACTGAGTAAACATACATTCATTATACTCTCTGATTCTTTTATAGCAAGTAGCAACTGTGTGTTTCGGTTTCCTAACCTCATATACCCAATATTTCTCCCAACTACTGTTAGTGCAGGGTGTAGTTATATAGTTTATGGTTTTTGGAATCCGTAGCGTTTTCAAATTTACATCTATACAATATGTTGGGGAACAGCAATGCTGAGATGATATCACTCGTGGGAAGGGCTAGGCTCTATAACTCATTTATGATTTTGTTTGTGGTTTCAGAACTTGGGAGCTCACAGCTGCATGGACTGGGGCACAGGTCAAAGTGCCAACGAAGTTCATCGTGGGAGATCTAGACATGGTGAACAATCTCCCTGGCATTAAGGAATTTGTTCACAGTGATGAGTTCAAGGGAGCGGTTCCCTTGTTACAGGAAGTGGTCGTTATGGAGGGAGCGTCTCACTTTATCAACCAAGAAAAACCAGACGAAATCAGCACTCACGTATACGACTTCATCAAGAGCTTTTGAAGTCTGAACGACCCCCATCAAGTTCCTCTTTGTATCTTTCATCTTGTATGAGATTTTCCTGAAATATTATATCATATTTCCTCTAATAATATGGCCAATGAATAAAAAATGACTCCTGCTTTAAACCTTCTTTTTAATTTGGTCCCTTACTTTGAAGATTAATGTACAAAGGTTTCTGTGAATGAATGTAGAATCGGCCATTCCCAAAAGAAAGTTGAGACTTGGGCAACGCTACCAAACCGACAGTGACTAACTTTGTTCAATGCTATCTCGGGCCTTGGCCCGAAAAATAGACTCAAAAGAAAAAATACAAAGTGGGCCGGACTTGGAATGAAAATGACTCGCTATTAGCTATGACCCAACCCAACTCCAGAACATATTTTAATTAAATTAAAAAATAATGCAAAAGTAAAATAATAGAAGAGTACGTACTCTATAGAGATGCATTATTTGCAATGATATCCATTGTCCATATAGGATGCATTATTTGCCCCAATTGCTTGAATTAGTCACTGCTTAAGGCCTCTGTGTTGTTCTCAAAACATACGTGGTTATCCCTTTCTTTCTTCTTCTTTTTTTTTGTTTTTTTGTTGGAGAGCTTGATCTATTTAAAATATCATATTCTTGGTGGAATCAGATATTGATGGAATATACACATGGTTTAACCAAGCTAAACTATTATGTGTATAATTCAAATGCTGATGGAATATACACATGGTTTTATCAAGCTAAACTATTATGTGTACGTACATAGCTATCCCAAATGAGCATATGAGAGTAGACATCGTGTCGATAATCCAAAATCTCTATTGTTTTCTACCAAGTAGCCGCTCTATCTTTTTTACTTTTATACATCAAATATTGCTCCAAGTAGTTCATAGTTTTATGCTTATAGCCATTATATAGGAGAATTAATTATAAGCTACACTTCTAAAATTACCATGTCCAGATACACTCTCGATAACACATTGGTCATATGAAGTAATGAATTTATGATTTTAGGTTATGATTCATAATTCAGATGACCAAGAGACATTTTTCCACATAGAAAACTTGTACGAGTGTTAGGAAGAAGCAGCATACTGGGTAGGTGACAAGGTAACATGTAAGAGGTACCCATTTCATATATAATCCTAATATTAAATCACAATGTTTCTGGTTGCAGAACTTGTGAGCTCACAGCTGCATGGACAGGAGCACAAATCAAAGTGCCGGCAATTATGTTAGGGATGAAGGAATGCTGCATTCACAATGGTGGATTCAAGAGAGACGTAGGCGCTTGTTATAAGAAGTGGACGCATTGATTAATAAATGGTTGGTGGATTCTGTTTCCCTTGACTTATGGGTGAACTTTGACAGGCTCAATGCTTGTTTATTGCAGCCTTCCTTAATCCGTGAACTTGACGGTGTCCGAAGAAAAAGCCCATCTCATCTAGACAAAAAAAAAAATTAAATTAAATTTACAAATATACCATACAATATTACACATTATTACATTACTATCCAACTCATTCCTTCTTCTTTTGATTCACGTATTTTTTGGAATCTCGTAATTGAATGCGAAGCATCTGCCATTTAATACTTCAAATCTCGTACTGGATCAGAGTTGGCAAATTGAATGCGAGTCATTTTCTTTCCTTATGACAAGCAAATTATAACGCAAAATAACAGCACGAAGTACAACAATTCATATTGGACAGCACTTGAGGTCGTGGCGCAGTAACAGACTCGAAGTTCAACAGTTCGTACCGGGGAAGAGTGACATTGTGGCTCAGTAAAAAATAAAAGAGTCATTAAGCGCATTCAATTTGCTAATCACATGCTGCGACGTAAATGGAGACTCCAATGGCGTAGAGGATTGATGACTGAGACTTTTTTTTTTTCCCTTAAACAAATCATACAAGAGAATATATAGAAAGCGGAATAATCGTTGGAACTAAAAAAAAAGTAATAATTGTTGAAATTTAAAAGTTTCTCATATGTACGTCTTTAAATAACAAACACTGTCCCACCAAACAAAACAAATATTAGCGTACAACTATTTGCTGGAGCAAATCCAACGTGCCTTTCATAAAAAAAAAAATCCAACGTGCCTAAAATTCATCGATCTGAAAACAAATATCTTTGGTTTATCATGTATTAAATCACTTAATAAAAGTCATTTATAGAGGTTGTCGACTGACAAATAAGACGAGAGCGCCGTCTTTAAGTTCAAGGCAAGGTCCAACTTTGCCGGCTACAAATACAGAGGAGGAGGAGGAGGAGGAGGAGGAGGAGAGAGAGAGAGAGAAAAATGGAGAAAATAGAGCACTCAACGATACCCACAAATGGCATAAAGATGCACATAGCGTCCGTTGGGACAGGTCCAGTGGTTCTCTTCCTCCATGGATTCCCAGAGATCTGGTACTCGTGGCGCCACCAGCTGCTATCACTTTCGTCAAATGGGTACCGAGCCATCGCTCCTGACCTCCGTGGCTATGGTGACACCGACGCCCCACCGTCCCCGGATTCCTACACGGTCATCCACATCGTGGGAGACCTTATTGGTCTAATTGATCATCTAGGTCTCGACCAGGTCTTCTTGGTGGGTCATGACTGGGGTGCTATAATCGCTTGGTACTTTTGCTTGTTCAGGCCGGATAGGGTCAAGGCCTTGGTCAACCTGAGCGTCGCTTTTCGCCCCAGGAACCCAACAAGAAAGCCTGTTGAGAGTCTTAGGGCTTTGTTTGGTCCCGATTACTATATCTGCAGGTTTCAGGTAACCAACAAGTTTTCATTTTTTTTTTTCTTTCGTGATTCAGATTTTGATATTCATTGGATCAGGTTGCGTTTGCTCTTTGAAATCCTATAATTATTGAGCTTTCATTTTGAAGAAATTGACTCATTTTTTTCCTCTTGATTTATTTATTTTTTGGTTCCTCTCCTTTTAAAGTTTTCCTCTCGGTGTGTTTCAAGGTATATGGGATTGATAAGAAAGAAGAAACTGATATTCCAGTTGCTTTTTGGAACTTGAGCAGTAGTTTTATCTGTGAGACAACCTAATTGCTAATTGGGTGTGTTTAGTTTCCAGTCGCAGTTGCTGTAATTTAGTTTAATCTTAGCTAATTTGTTTGTGATCTTGACTGGTTATCTGACTCTATACTTTATAGCACTAATAATGGTGAGTGTGGATTATATATGTTGAAGATTCACCTAACATTCGGATGAATGTCTTTTATGTCCCATTATTCTTTTTTTTTTTTTTTTTATGTGACAGCTTGACTTTTATATCTAGGCCATCTCAAAAGTAAGTTTTAGGCGTGGTCAAGAGTCAAAGACACAGTACAGACAATTAAGTTCTGCTGCGGGTCACTTGAAATAGTAATGAGATCATTAAGAGTGTGAAAATTTCATAATTACTGCCATTATCTTCCTTGAGTTAATGGTTTAGTTTAGTTATCTGCTGGCTTAATTTTAAAAAAGTAAACGTTGTTGTTCTATCTTTAGCAGTATGCCTTTTCAATGCCCACGTTTTCGAAATTTATTTGGTCTATGGTATTGTCATATTACATGAGATTACTAATCTTAATTATCACATTAAAGTTGATGAACTGTGCCATATATATATATATATATATATATGTATCCAGGAAATTGGAGAAGTTGAAGAAGATTTTGCTGCCTGTGATACTGCGATACTACTAAATAAATTTTATTCAGGTCGCAATCCACGTCCTCCATGCATCCCTAAAGAAATAGGATTTAGAGGTATCCAGTCTCCAGCGGGCTTGCCCCCTTGGCTTACAGAAAACGAACTCAACTATTTTGCAACGAAATTCAACCAGAAGGGCTTCACTGGGGGATTGAACTACTATCGAGCTATAGACCGGTACGTTTCATGCCACATTTACTTTCATTGTTATTGTATATTAGAGAACTATCTATATGCTAGTCCATATAATCATTTTTTTTTCGTTTTGTTTTGTTTTGTTTTTGTGGTTGTGGTTGCAGAACATGGGAGCTCACAGCAGCATGGGATGGAGTACAAATCAAAGTACCAGTGAAGTTCATTGTTGGTGACCTGGACATTACATATCATATCCCTGGCGTCAAGGAATACATACACAACGGTGGTTTCAAGAGAGACGTTCCATTTTTGCAAGAAGTGGTTGTAATGGAAGGAGTAGCACATTTTCTCAACCAGGAAAAGCCCGAGGAAATCAGCGCTCACATCTACGATTTCATCAAAAAGTTCTAATCCCTTTTGCTTCGTCACCAATCCATCGGCTTGTATTTACGTGCTTTACCATTTTATCTGTTGGGTCATTCTGTATTCTGCTACTAAGGTTAAACAAGATCACAGCCTTCTGCCTCGCAATATTACAAACATTTCACTCCTTTTAATGAAATTGCTTCAGTTTTAGAGAGTTTATTTAGGGGTCTAGATTCAGAGTTTGCTGTTGCAAAAAGCGGTTAGGTAGTTGCTGAAGAGTACCCCCATAAAATCTTCTTAGTCAGAATCATTGCTCCGTGTTATCGTCTAAAAATCAATTTTACCTAACCTTTCATATCTCACCTGAAAGTTCTGATATTCCTTGTAAATCCCAGAAATCAGAGAAGAGCTCAACGCTTCCAAATGTCCTCCAACGACAACGATTATGGCAACACTCAATGGAACAAGGTCCATATGGTGGCATCACAGTTACCAAGCACGCAGCCCGCAGCTCATTCAAACGTTCAAATTCCAGGGTCTTCTTAATTTGATGGCCAGATTCTATAATGCGGATGACACAAATGGGCTGCGATAAGAACCCCTCCCCTCACCACTCAAAAGAACAAGAAAATAACAATAGTAATAATAAAAAAAAGGTTTTAATGGAATCCCCATATGATATCGTACAATAATTCTTTCAAGATATTATCACCGACAACATTCATAACAAAATTGGAGAACAGATGACATAATTGTTCCACAATGACCAAGAAAAAGAAAAACTTTATTGGAATCACGAAATCAAATAGATGGTTCGTATAAATTTGACAAGTCTGTGTAAGTAATGCGAGAAAATGATCACTTAAACCCTGAAGCCTTTGCTGTTCCTTCTTCCTCTAGCCCTCTCAAACTTCCTACCCTTTGATCGCACATAAGGCTTTGAGTGGCTGTGTGGCACACCAGGTGCTGGACCAAAGTGCTTGACAGCTTCACGAGCATTCTTAGGACCCCTAAGAAGAACCTGCAACATGGGAAACAACATTTTTAATACATGTCAATTTCCCTCCTAGATGCTATTACCAAAACTGAAATCAGAAAGCGACAAGAAGACAATGTTTACAGACATCAACTAGAATTATAGAAGATGAACCTAAATACTGCTGAACATATTTATACTCAAGAAAAGTCTCAGAATACCCTTCACCATTTCTCCAAATTCCAAACAAATTCAGCTCCCCATATGATTTGAGTTCGTAATGAAAAATTCAGATATGCATTCTATTTGCTTTTATTGAAAGTCACTTATCTTGTTCTATAAAACTCAACTAGTTAAAACATCAGCGATCCTATGTACAGCATCAAAGTCACTCACCAGTAAAAGATCTCAAAAATGAATTGAAGAAATGCTCCAAGCAATGTTCTTTTCATTCTATAACATAAATGTTGTGGTTGAGCTTTTATGAGTTGGTCATTATCAACTATTATAGTTGCAACAATAGGAAAACAGCATCAATATAAAGCAACGAATCCATAATAGACAAGCAAGACAACCTAATCTACGGTTGGGCATGCCAATCAAGCATTCACATGACTGGATTTACTTGGCATAAAGCATAATCATTAACAATAAACTACTTTAAACACTGTATAAAATAAAATTGGGAATGCTAACATAACTAAAATGCATACCGTGTTCTGGCCAAGAGGAGCTCTGAGAGCTAACTGGTCAAACGTCAAGCATTCTCCACCAGCCTTCTCAATCCTAGCTCTAGCAGTCTCTGTGAACCTCAGGGCAGTCACTTTAAGAGACGGAACATCATAAACTCTAATGTCGTCTGTGACCGTCCCTACAACCACAGCGATCTTACCTTCCTGTTAGATTCAACCAGTAACAAAGTTATACAAAACAAAATTCAACCAACTCCTTGAGATTGTATACAGTACAAGTGCAAAGAAAAAGTAAATAATGAAAATTGGAATATGGTTTTATCTCCTATAGTCGAGAACTCCAGTAGCTAAACAACGACAAACAAAAACAGCTGGGATAAAATGAATACAGTATAAGCATACCAAATGATCCAAAATTTCTTTCTTTTCATTACCATAGTTTCTCAGCACCCAAATCTTGAGAAGAAACAAAAGAAAACGAGCTAGGCAATGTCGATACCTTGCCGTTCATGAAACGAATCAATCTGGAGAGGGATAGAGGCGCCTTGTTGACCTTGCTCATGAAAAGCCGCTTCAGAATCACCGCATTGAAGTTGCTTCCAGTGCGCCGCACAAGAAACCCGTACAGCTGAACTCAGATCAATACGCGTCAAAACTCTAAATGCTTAAAAAATACAAGAGACTAATACCATTAACCATACAAGTACGTATTTTGCAGAGACGTAGAAAGAAGGACCTTGACGAGAAGATTCAAGTAAATATCGTCAGACTTAGGGGCGGTACGCTTCGTCTTCTTGCTCTTGCCGCCGGCTACCAAATCAATACCCTGCAATCACAAAGAAAGAGAGAATGAAAAAAATGGTGATAGGTTTGTTTGGAACTGGATGTGGATGTGGATGGTACCATTGCAGCTGATGTTGGAGCTGCTGCTACTCGGCGGTGATGTTTGGGCCCAAAATATATTTTTGGCGGCGAAATAGAGAAAGTCTAGGGTTTTGACTCCTGAGAAATTGAAATTTTTGCTACGATCGGGTACTGGATCGGGGTAAATATACAGTTCAGCCCCACTGGACTACGAACTTTCGGCGTACACATTGGGCCAGTATTAGTCCTCCTATTTGCTATCAGGCCCATTCTTCCAAATTTTTTATTTTTTATATTTTCAATAAAAACCATTCCTCCATAGAGCAAAATTTATTTTATTTTTATATAAAGCAAAATTGGCAATGTTTTTATCACAGAAAGCAAAAAAAAATAGTTGTTTCCCAGCTTTTTCCTTTTTTTTTTTTCTTAAAAGAAAATTGCTAATACAGTAGCCAAGTGAGGGTGAGACTCAAGTTTAGCACTATTAAATACTAACAATTAGGAATATCTAGGGGTGTAGCCTAGCGGAAAAAAAAATCGACCGTTTTATTACACTCGCTTATGAGTTATGGTTTGAGTTTGACGAGATTTCTATAAGATTATAAAATTAAAACAGTAAAAAAATTATGCTCATTGATAAGATCCCATCAAAATTAAATTAAAACAGTAAAAAAATTCTGTCTATTAATAAAATGCCATCAAAATTTTTTTAAAAATACAATTTTAAAATTATAAATTTGTGATTACGATAGAAAAAAAATACGATAGAATTATTCAATTATTGGTACGTAAAATTAAATTTTATAACCAAAAAAATGGTATAGTGGTAAAACACGCGCGGTTTCTTCGTGCAGTTTTGTATGCGGGTGAAAGCGTGAGTGCACGCGCTCCTTGATAATTCTCTCCTCGGACATCATTTTGGCCAGACCCAGACGGACCGCCGTAGAATGACCAAGTCGGAAAGTCAGAAAGTTTGAAGTTTTTCAACCCCGCAGCATAATTACTAAACTACCCACGTTGAATCCCAAAACCCCAACACCACCTCCACCTTATCCCCACGTTCCCAAGTGTCATTCCTGTCCAATTACTAGCCACTCCCTGAAAGCCCCTTTGTCTAAAATAGCCACCCTTCCGTTTATATTTTCTTTTATAATTTCTTCTCCTAAATCCCATCCGTACCCATCGCCTCCGTCACTCCCCCCTCCACGATGCAGTCAACGAAAACTCGCCGTAAAGTCGCTCCGGTGGCGGAAAACGGCGACTCGGCGGACAAACTCGACCAGCTCCTACTTTCATCGGCCATCTGCAACGGCGAGGACATAGGCCCTTTTATCCGCAAGGCCTTCGCATCCGGCAAGCCCGAGACCCTTCACCACCACCTCCGGCAGTTCGCCCGATCCAAAGAGTCCGAAATCGAAGAGGTCTGCAAGGCCCACTACCAAGATTTCATCCTCGCCGTTGACGACCTTCGATCCCTCCTCTCCGACGTCGAATCTCTCAAATCCTCTCTGTGGGAGTCCAACTCTAAGCTACAGTCGGTGGGTGGCCCTCTCCTCTCATCCCTCGAAGCCTTCGTGGAAGCTCGAAATGTCTCCCAGAACGTGAACCTCGCTCTCGAATCGGTGAGCATTTGTGTCCGGTTAATCGAGCTCTGCTCCAGATCGAATCACCATATCTCTAACGGCAACTTCTACATGGCGCTCAAGTGCGTCGACTCTTTAGAATCCGAGTTCCTGGATAAAACACCGTCTTCAACGCTGAAGAAGATGCTGGAGAAGAAGATTCCGGCGATCCGCTCTCACATTGAGAGGAAGGTGAGTAAGGAGTTCGGCGATTGGCTGGTGGAGATCCGAGTTGTGAGTCGGAATTTAGGTCAACTGGCGATTGGTCAGGCCTCGGCGGCTAGGCAACGGGAGGAGGATTTGCGGATCAAGCAGAGGCAGGCGGAGGAGCAGAGCCGCCTCAGTCTCAGAGACTGTGTTTACGCTTTGGAGGAAGAGGATGAAGATGGACTAAGCAGTGGAGGTGGAGATGATGGTAATGGTGGGAGTGCAATTCTAGGATTTGATTTGACTCCTTTATACAGAGCCTATCACATACACCAGACTTTGGGGCTTGAAGACCGGTTCAAGCAATATTATTTCGAGAACCGGAAGCTTCAACTCACTTCAGACTTTCAGGTATCTTCTATGACTCCGTTCCTTGAATCCCATCAAACTTTTTTTGCGCAAATCGCAGGGTTCTTCATAGTTGAAGACCGGGTTTTGAGGACTGGTGGCGGTTTGATATCAAAGATGGAAGTTGAGAATTTGTGGGAAACCGCTGTTAGCAAGATGTGCTCTGTTTTAGAGGATCAATTTTCTAGAATGCAGACTGCGAACCATTTGCTGTTGATTAAAGATTACGTGAGTTTGTTAGGAGTAACTTTACGTAGATACGGGTACCCAGTGGATGCCTTGCTTGATGTTTTGAGCAAGCATAGAGATAAGTACCACGAGTTGTTGTTATCTGATTGTCGTAAACAGATTGCAGAAGCACTTACTGCCGATAAGTTTGAGCAGATGTTAATGAAGAAAGAGTATGAGTATTCTATGAATGTGCTTTCGTTTCAGATACAAACATCAGATATCATTCCGGCATTTCCTTACGTTGCACCTTTTTCCTCAACAGTGCCCGATTGTTGCCGCATAGTGCGGTCTTTTATTGAGGACTCTGTAAGTTTCATGTCTTATGGCGGGCAGCTGGATTTCTTTGACGTTGTAAAGAAGTATTTGGATAGGTTGTTGGGTGAGGTACTGGATGGCGCTTTGTTGAAGCTTATAAATACATCAATTCATGGCGTCTCTCAAGCAATGCAGGTTGCAGCCAATATGGCAGTCTTGGAGCGTGCTTGTGATTTCTTTTTTCGTCATGCTGCGCAGCTTTCTGGCATTTCCTTGAGGATGGCAGAGAGAGGCAGGAGGCAGTTTCCACTTAGCAACGCCCGTGATGCTGCTGAAGAGATGCTCTCTGGGATGTTAAAGACAAAGGTTGATGGGTTCCTGACATTGATTGAAAACGTGAATTGGATGGCGGATGAGCCTACACAGAGTGGGAATGAATATGTGAACGAGGTGATCATCTATTTGGAAACCTTGGTATCCACTGCTCAACAGATTTTGCCAGCTCAAGTTCTTAAAAGAGTTCTACAGGATGTTCTTTCTCACATATCAGAGAAGATTGTTGGAGCCTTATTTGGGGATTCAGTCAAGAGGTTTAGCGTAAATGCTATTATGGGGATTGATGTGGATATTCGCTTATTGGAGTCTTTTGCTGATAATCAAGCACCCTTACTCTCAGATGAGGATGCAAATCAGTTGAAAACAGCACTTGCTGAGGCAAGACAGTTGGTTAATTTGCTATTAAGTAATCATCCGGAAAACTTTTTAAATCCTGTGATCAGAGAGAGGAGTTACAATACATTGGACTACAGAAAAGTTGTGACAATTTCTGAGAAGTTAAGGGATCCTTCGGATAGGCTATTTGGAACCTTTGGAAGCCGGGGGGCCAAGCAGAATCCCAAAAAGAAATCGCTCGATGCATTGATAAAAAGACTTAAAGACGTGAGCTGATTCGTTACATAGATGATGTACGTACGATCCTTGTGCTTTTCCTTTTCCTCTTACACCTGCTGATTGTGATTCAGATTATTCATAGCAGTTCTTTGCTGACTTTTTTGTTTTCCAATGCCAATTGTTGTCTTCTAAATGTATCATGAAACATTGCAAATTTGTTCTGTACGTATCGCTCTCATAGTATTGCATATGAGTTTTGTATTGAGTTTTTTCCACATCATTTTAAAGAAATTGAGTTCATGTTTCTTTGAGAGAAAGCACATTGCTTGAAATCTCACTGGAGCTTGTGAGCTCCTAAAAGAGTGTGGGAATTTAGATTTGAATACTTATTTGGCAAGAAAACCAAGTTCTAATCATACTGTTTTTTGGTTTCGTTTTTCCCCACCTCCCATCCCTCTCTATACTCCTTGTTCATGCGTCAGGATGTTGGCATGTAATTATGGGACATCATCATGCTAATTCATGCTTCCTGGCTGACATTAAGGTTACATTTGCTCAGGATGAACTTCCTCACCCTGGTAAGGTCACCTTGAATTCAGTTTTAGAAAGCATTGGTTTGTGATCTTGTTTATTATGATGTTTCACGTTCCTTTTCATATTTTTGTCCTTCCATTAGTGTAAATATCATTCAAGTCTCTGTTAGTATTTATCACAAAGGATGTTCCAGATTTTTGGTTTAACTTTAGAAATGGAGGCTGTTGTAAACTTACAATTGGGAGGGCTGGTTATCAATTCTAGCATGGTAGTGCATTGAAAGTTCTAATGTTGTTGTGGTATTTACTATGGTGAAAATGTAGATGAAAACATTTTCCTTAGATGTTGAATGTGAGAAACTGTTAGAGAGGGCCATTGCTAACACATTGTGGAAGAAGTAATTAAAATGGAATTGCGTCTGTCCTTTCGTTCCCTTAAACCTCTTTGAAAGAACAAAAGATCCACCAGTTTGTTCCGGGACATAAGAAGACCAATGCCTCTCCATAGTTTATGTAAATAAGGTCTCAAATTAGCCAGAAGTCTAAGCTCCTTGAATCTTCTTTGGATCATGCTTAGTTTGTGTGAATGTTTAAGTAATTAGGTCGATTGGCAAAGTTGTCCATATGGTTTTTCTTCCGATGTGTACTAACTGTGATATCCAAGGAAATGGTCGTGGCGTGTAAAATGATACACCCTTTTAAGTCCTCTCTCATGGTGTAAACCAAGCAATGAACAAAGCTCTTAATCAAAATTTATTTTCTTTAAATTCCACGTTGTTGTCAACAAGTCTCAAACAGGGTTCTAAAGCACGTTTTCTTTTCCTTTCTTATTAAGTTCTTCTTTAAGCCATTCTCTCCGTCCTAAATGGAAATAATTTCGCTGTTGGTCACATAATTATGTGTAGCCAAGCTAATAAAGACAAGGTTAGGCGAAGGTGGATGGTGTTGAAGGGCATATTGTTGCGTGGCAGATTAAGTTGTTGATGGCATGGTTTGATTTTATTTGATAGGTGGGTTTGGTTTTTGGATTTATATCATTTAGTGCTTCAATATCCATAAGAATTAGATCGGGGCGTAATGACTTTATGAATATTTTGGTTTTTATTTAATTGACAATACATTCATCTGTGGACTAGATAGTTGTTACTTGTTAGACTCTGATTGATTATTAGGTAGTAAAAACCTTGCTGGTGAGTGGCTTCCAATCGTGATACGAAAGAGGGGCTCGCTTGATTTTGTCTTTATCCGTGTCAAAGCGCAAGCCGAGCCACACAATTCCTGGAAGTTAATTAATGAGATTAGAAGCTCTTGTCTTTTCCCCATTTATCTGTTGAATCTCGGGGATATCGAGAGCGATATTTTTCTTTCTTAAATAAATGTGTTAATGTGGTTCTGTGATAATATTCGTTTTTTTTTTTTTTTTTTTGGTAAAAGTTCATTATTTTTTTTTTTGATGAATTCATTATTTTTTATTTTGGTAGAATACATGTCTTTCATTGAATATGATTTGTGTATTCTCAAACCACTTTTTCCATCTATGAAAATTCAAATCTAAGAGAATGGTCCCCTCAATCCAGCTGCATCAAACATATTATTAAAGCATTTGTACCCAGAGAAAATGAAGGAAAAAAGGGGAAAAAAAAAAAACTTGTTTTTATAAAACATGGATTATTTACCAAAAATAAAAGTAAAACATGGATTCCCTATGGCCAACCACCACGTTCCATCTATTTAAATACCACAGTATCAGCGCAAATAAGCCAAACACCCTATTGAGAAATTAGAGTCCGACTGAAAAATGGGATCCATCTCCCAACCAAAACCCATGGTTCCCATGGTTGTGTTTGTCTCGTGGATTCTCATAATCACCCTCGCATCGTCATCATCATGTGCCGCAGGCGAAGACGGCAGCCTCTCAGCATACGAAGTGCTTGAAGAATATGACTTCCCCGTAGGTCTTCTCCCCAAAGGAGCCACTGACTACACCATAAACAGAGACACCGGAGAGTTCACGGCGCACCTGAATCAGACTTGTAAGTTCCACCTTGAAAATTCATATGAGGTGGAGTATAAGTCCACCATAACTGGCGTGATTTCCAAAGGCAAGCTCAAGAATCTCAACGGCGTCAAGGTTAAGGTGTTGATTCTGTGGCTCACCGTTGTTGAAGTGGATCGCGTCGGCGATGAGCTCCAGTTCTCCGTGGGAATCGCTTCGGCGAACTATCCGATCGATAACTTTGAAGAGTCTCCTCAGTGTGGCTGCGGATTTGACTGTGTCACCGTTTTGTCTTCGTCTCTATGAGGGAGTTAGGTTTGTTTGACTTCATTTATCCCCTCCTTTTTATCTTATTACGTATATCTGAAAGAACGCGATCAAATGCTTATTGTTTTTGGAGCTGAAAATTGAATCCTAAAAAAAATAAAAATCAACATCCAAAAAATGGGCATCTTAGTGGAATAATATTGGTACTTAAGAGGTCGATGTGCTTTCATTATAATCTTAATTGATTTTGTTTTCTTTTTCTGAAATTTTTTCTCTTAGATTCCATCAGACCAAAAAGTTTAGAATACACTGAGATATAAAAGAAAACCAAAAGGTAAAAAAATAAAGATAATAAAAATCCATCACATTAAATAAAGTTATAGTACTTGCACCTTTCTATTTCTCTCTGGGACCGTCTCACATGAATGCGATTATTAATGTAAAGCAGACTATAGTATTAATTATCATTTCCGACAATTTTCTGACGACGGTGCCTTGCCACTCAATTATTTATCTGTGAATTGCTATAAGGAATAGTTATTCTATACCAATATATACTTGCATGTGGCACTTAATCTAATATGCGTTACTATTGTACAAGTTATTGACTATTGTCCTCCCTCAGTCTGCTTACGCTGAGCCATATCGTCGTGACAATGTTTAACTCATTTTATTATTTGAACTTTGTCGCCCGAATATTTACTTCATTCAACTTCTAGAACCATTTTTGTCCTGATAATAGAGGTCCAAAAAATCCAATAAATTAGGATAACAATTCTGATTATGAAAATGGATCAGAATGAATGTTTGATGATTCGAGTCCTACTTAAAGTAATGGTGATGTTGGAATGATCATTACAAAAACCAGTCAATTTTTAGCTCATTTTTATAAATTAATGGAGGACACTACATTTGGAAGGTAAATTAGAATTATTCAAATTGTTTCCAAGAGATACATATACGCTCCTATAAATACAAGTACTCAAGAATATACTATACTATGTAAGACTAAGTTCATAATCCAAACTTCTATACAGGCACCATGTACAATCTAGGTTTCTTTCTTAGGTAGTCCAAGAAGGTTGCTTCAAATAGCCAAATCTACATATACGTAGATGAAACTGTCACACAGTGAACCCGGTTGCACCAAATATACATGCACTTAACTCAACCGTATATCATTCTGGGCAGTTTATGAACTACATGTGTAACAGGTCCCAACTACCCTTACGAGCTTACGTTCCAACTAACCATTACGAGCTTGTGTGCAGCTGACAGTCAGAGGCCCACTATATATACACCCACAAACCAGGACGCAGTGACAAAAGCTTTGATTTTTGATTTCCCACCTCCCCAAAAGCTGTTAATTAAACCTCTCTAATGGCAAAAATTCCGAGCTTGATTCTATTTATTCTGGTCTCGTTCTCAATAACTAACACCCCATCATCGGCTTCTCTCGGCGACAAGCCGACAGTCTATGAAGTTCTTGAATCTTACGACTTCCCGGTGGGTCTTCTTCCAAAAGGCGTAGTGGACTATGAGCTAGACGCTACCACTGGTAAATTCTCTGTGAAATTGAACGGGACGTGCACTTTTAGCATTGACTCCTATGAATTGAAGTACCTGTCAACGATAACGGGTGTGATTTCCAAAGACAAGCTCTCCGACTTATCGGGTATCAAAGTAAAGGTACTGATTCTCTGGTTGAACATCGTCAAAGTCACTCGCGAAGACGATGAGCTCGATTTCTCCGTCGGCATCGCCTCCGCCGACTTCCCAGTCAGTAATTTCGTTGAAAGCCCCACTTGTGGCTGCGGATTTGATTGTGTCACAGCGAACATTGATGGCATGGCAGTGTCCAATGGGTCAGTGACTTCGTCTTCGCGTGACTTTGATGAATAAAGTTATTACTGTATCATAGGGGTTCACTAATCTCTATCGCCCAACTCGCAGATCAAATCGGTGTACCTGGAAATAAATGATGTTATCGCCTTTTTTCTTGGTAGAATAATGTTATCACCTTTTTTTTGGTAGAATAATGTTATCACCTTATTTAATGTATACATTTGGTCTACAACTGCAAATGTGCTGTCTGTTAAGCAAAGTCTTTAACCACTATCTATATTTTTTTTACATTTTTAGCTGATATAATTACTATAAGTAGCTAAACAAGTATAAAAGAAATTAGTTGGATAATTAATGTGAACAAACTAAAAATTGAAACTCCACGAAATCGTCAATTTTTGGCACCAGACCTGTCATTTTGAGATGGAGTTGAGGCTCAGTACAGTGACCACTACTGCATTTTGTGTCGCCTTTGGGTAATCCAATCAGTTACCATGAAGACTTTCCTTTCCAAAGAGCTTTGAGATCTGTGCACTGTCCTGGGGAGAGAATCCACAAACGTGGTCTGCCTAAAGCGTCGCCACGTGGTTTTGGTTTATCTGGGCGATATGAGCGATGTCGTCTACGTCTACGTCATAGGGAACGACGTCGTAACAAATTTTTAATTTTGCGTATCCGATTTTCTCTGTTTCTTCCCCAACAATCTGCGCTGTCAACAAAAGCCAGCGCCGTGGCAGAAACTTCCCTCGGATAAAAACAAAAGCTTTCCGGAGGCTGAGAATCAAAGGGCTCGGACTCACATACCCGGAGCGAGAGAGAGAAGAGAATCACAATCACCGTCACCACCATGTCTCTCGCTGTCACGCGCTTCGTGTTTCTCCTTCTATTGCCGTACGTCACGTCGTCAACAACCAACGGCGTCGGCGATGGCGATGATACATATTCGGCGTACGACTTGCTCCAGCACTTTAACTTTCCAATGGGTCTTCTCCCAAAGGGCGCCACAGGTTACGAACTGGACTCGAGCACGGGCCAATTCCGTGCCTTTTTTAATGGTCCCTGCAGTTTCTCTTTGGAGGGTTCTTACCAATTGAAGTATAAGTCCACCATCGGCGGTCAAATCTCCAATAACAAGCTCACCAGCTTGACTGGGGTTAGCGTGAAAGTTTTGTTCTTGTGGCTCAACATTGTCGAGGTGACTCGAAGCGGCGACGACCTTGAATTTTCAGTGGGGATTGCTTCGGCGTCGTTTCCAATTGAAAATTTTTATGAGTGCCCTCAGTGCGGGTGTGGACTGGATTGCGTTAATGGGCCACTAAGGAAACTTAAAATTAACCCCTCTGTCTCTTCAATTTGAAGAGTTATTGAATTTGTAGAGAATGTTTTTATACTGAATCTGAATTATGGGTTTCATCTAATTGTTATATGTTTTCTTTTTGGGGGGGGTTTTATTTCATAGTAAAGACTTAAAATTTTCATGTGTTTGAATAATTTGTTTGTGTTCTGACGTGATGTTTCTTGCTAATTGATTGGGAATCTTCATAGGAATGAGATTTGGGTGGATACTAAAATGCTTGTGGATTGAATTGTTCCTTTTTAGTTAGTCAGCGATGGAGCTGTGAACTAAAAGTTCCTCTCACAGAGCCCAAGGTTTGGATCCTTTATTTATGTATAGTTGTTAAAGTTGTTAAAGCATATAGGGGGTGGGTCGTATGATTCGTGATACAATGCATAGTTTTTGAACCATTGTTAAGTTGAAACAGAAATGTAGTATGAGGTGGTTTGAGTGGCAACAGAACTGATAAAAATAGCTCTAGCTGTAGTAGTTCTTAGAAGACAATAACCCCATTTCTACCCCTGATGGTTCATGGTAAAATTCAATTTGTGGTCTTGTTCTGTTTTTTATGCATATGGATAGTCCCAAGCTGTATTCTTGGTTTCAGGTTTGCTATTGTGAGAGACTTGCAAGTTGTATTGTAAGTCTTAGGTTTATATGTTCTTATGGGAAAAACGTAAATTTTGCAGAGCGAGGTAATTGTTACTATTCTGATTGTAATTGTGGCTGCTAATTGTTACTGCTTGAGGGAATGCATGTTCTTAATTAGGTGAAGTAGGGGATTGTAACTGATTTTGAGAGATATTGCCTTGAAAGGTGAAGGAAGCATTTTACTTCAGATTTTAGAGAATGTAGAATCATTATTAGATGCTTTATCAAATATCTTGTAGTGCAAAGATGAAAATAGTTTTGAGTCCCTTTGGTGTTTACTCTTTCTTACTGAAACAGTTTGTTGAATGCAAATTCTGGCACTAGTGAATACTTTGCAGTTTGAAGATTGGCAGTAGTTTGTGTCGATTGCTTTTCTTTGTTATGGAAAGGAGCCTCACATTTATTACTCATTTGTATATGCTAATATGAAGCCAAATCCTGTGCTCTTTTACTGGTACTTATCTTTCTGAGTGTTAGTTCCATGTATTCCCAAGATGTAGCTTTAGGATTTAATTCACATCCAAGGGTACAAGTTGGTGGATACAATAGCCAATTATGAATTGAGAGAATCTCTGCAATATGCTACAATTGGAAGTCTGTAACTATTTCTTGTGTACGAGTTTGACATACTAGCAATTGGCAAGTTCAGACGATTTCTGCAGTATGCTAGATGTTATGAAACACTTATTTTCTGGTTTTGTTTTCTTTTGCTTTATTAGATGATGGGAAACAGTCTTTTGAGTCTAGAAGAAGCGGCACAACTAATTTGTAAGTCTATGACTAATTGATGCCCATTACAATAGCTTCACTATTTTGAGTTTTAGCATTGCAAGCTATTGATTGTAAGTGTATAGTCTAGTCTTATAAAGTTGATGTTATTGGCATTAACAAGGTTGTGACTTGTGATGCATGTGACTTGGGTAAAGACAGTGAAGTTTCAAACGTAGTGTAGCAAACAATAAACAATATGGCATTGGTTTGTAGCTGGCGGTAAAACTTACATTAGGCAGTGTGGTTGGACAGAACGAAACTGAAGAGCAGGATGGTTTTACAAATCTTGCAATTTAATGGGGAAATTGTAAATCTTGTTTGAGTTATATGATAAGGGATCTTATTGATTCATATTTGTTTTTTGGCACCTGTTAGTAATATAGGTTAAATATTTGTCTGATTGCTTTTAACACACGGGACTGAGGAACTTGGATAAGATTGAATGGGTCAGTGATTAGAATGGTAGTTAAATCTTACAGGGTTTATTCCTTTCCCTCTGCTAGCCTGTATGTATATTCCATGTCTTTTGATACGCTCCTGAATCTCCTTCTACTTAAGGCGGTGTTCTCCCTACCTATAGTGTCGTTCAATTATTCATTTGTTGGGTGGAAAAGTACCCCATATAATTTTTTCCCATTACTCCAAATTCACAATTGAATTTTGTTTTCGTTTAGGCCCAATTTCTCGCCATAAGCTTGACAAGCATCTATGTGATCTGTTCTGAGAGAATATATAGATGTCTAAAGCTAAGAAATTCGAAATCAATGTCACGTAGAATGGTCAAAGCCATGCATGCGCGTTGCTTCATCCAAACGTAAAGTGAAGAAGAGTCGTATAAGTTAAGGATTGGCCATATGTGCAGGCCTCTGGTTCACTATGATATATACAGACACGGCCAAGTCTTTGAATCTAAATTCGTAATCGTGTTTACTGACCTTTTCTCTTTCTACAAGTAAACTAGTAAATTAACGAAGTGGAGAAATTTAAAGGTCAATGCGAACCCCTCGTCTCTAATGCAGCCTATGAACCGTAATAACTTGCTCTTTAATTGACGTGTCGCCGTATAAATAAATTAATTTGGGTGCCCGCAATTCACTGCATCTAGCTTGCAAAGACAGAGTCATTAACTGACAAGTATTATTATTTAAAATCTGAACCCCCTAACAACAAAACAGTGTGTATGATATATATATATATATATATCAATCATTTCAGTAACTGTGGATGAGATGTACTATTGCCTGCAATTTAAATTAAAAACCGAATTTGTCCACAAACATTTTAAATTCAGCTTCTCTCCGTAAAAGAATGATGACCTGTCTGGTTGTCTCCAATCACCGAAAGCATTCCAGAGCCCCCTAAATCATAGTAATATAAAATACAGTTGGTGCTCATGGGGATGTAACATACAAACCTAATTTCCTTTGGACACTAGTACAATTTGATTGGACCGACCGAACAAACCATTCATTGCCCAGCACGTACTCGTGTCTTCGATGTGGAGAGTAATTGGGTATGCATATCCGCTACTGTTTGTTCATTACATATATAATACATACAAACAGAGGCCGCCACCCGGTCATACTTCATATATGGTAGCATATCATATATATGTTTCATAAGAAGACGTGACTATTTCTATATGTTTCATAAGAACACGTTGTTTAATATTATGAAGGGAAACCTCGAACCATAATCTCATACTAATAAAGGAGCTAATTTATAAGGACCAGAGGTATCAGAGTCCAAAATATTGAGAAATAAAAATTATATTATTATTGCCAAAAGAAAAAAGATATATCATTACATAAAATAGAATGGTCCTAATAGGTAAGAGGACGTAGAAAGGAGTTGCAATAATTAAATCTTAATCTTTGGCAAAGTCCGGGGTATTCTATGTATAGGCACACACACCGACAACCCAACCGCCCTTGGTTTTTGTTCAATGAACAATAATATGGCAGCCAATCAGTGCTTCTTCAAGAGAATAGCTCGAAGCTCCGCCACATCGATTTCCTGGGCACGATTCCCAGGTCTATAATAACCGGTGACTGGGTCTGGGATCCATGAAACTTTGTCGGTATTGGGGGCCACCATCTCCTCCCCGGACTTGTTCACTACGTTTCTCGCAGCTCCAGTTGTAGCTCCTCTTGACGCAACTACTCCTTGTGATGCAGCCGCCGCGTATCCCCGTCTGTGAAATTTACCCAATATTACATGTTAACTGACCATTCTATATAAACAGAGATCAATATTTGTTACTTCTTAAAAGAGATAGATGAACGTTCAGTACGTACCTGGTAATTGCTTTAGAGAATCCATCGACAACAAGAGCGGATAGAAGCTTAGCGTTAGAGAAAGAGCGAGCCATTCTGTATATCCAACTGATCAGAGACAAAAATCTATTCCGCTACTGCAGAAAAGGCTTCTAAACAGTTTCAATGAAGCTTATGAAACCTTCCGCAGAAGCGTCAGACACTGGCTCTTCTGTGTTTCTACGACTCTGTCTCTCTCTCTTCCCGTTAAGCTTCTGATGGGTTCTAAGAATAAGGAGGCCAAGGCTTTATATAGCCGACGAATATCAGAAAACACCCGTGTGAAACGACGTGGAAAAGCTATGAAACTGCGTCCACAACCACAAGGCTTTTCACTACCGAGCCGCGTCAAAGTTGGTTCATTTGTTTCTACAACCTCTCTTTTGCTGCCACCTGGTCTTCCTAACTTCATCATGAGTAGCCGAGCTGAAATTCCGGAACTACCCCTTGCTTGACCGACTTGTATTCCGAGTCTATTTGCCACGAGGGAAGAAGCAATGATCTTTCTTGGCCGCAATCAACGTCCAGACGCCAAGGTGGAAGAGTTGAGACGGATACATAGCCGTTAATATCCACCACCATATGACATCATAACCGTCCACGTGGAAGAGAATAGCAAAGATACGTCGAGTTGTCGTTGATCTAGAACCCCTTAGGCCTCGTGAAAAATGAAAGTCTATCAGACTGGTCCCAGCCAAGTCAAGGGTCAGTAACACTTCACATCGCAAATATGTCGCATTTTTTTCCAAAGCTTTTCTACCCACTTTACTTTGAATTATAAATCATATGTTAAAACACAAATCATCTTTTAAATTTGTTAAGTTATTTTTTAGATATAGTGGATTTAAAAATTGAGTGGCTACAGCCTTCCAAACGTGCACAGACTGTTTTGTTTCGCTTTCGGTTCACAGGAAGTGTATGTATATGTATGGTCGATGTTTCCCAACCTCCACAGTCCACAGCACTGATGATCAGAAAAATATATCTGGCTTTTATTTATTAAATACTGTAGAGCAGAGCGTTAATTAGATCTCTTTTTAGTAACCCATCATATTATATGAAATATAATACGGTGAAAATAATGGTAGGGTCTGGATTTCTCTCTACTTTATCATGCTCTAATTTATTAACAACTTGCAGTCTCAACAATCTTTTCTTTTTCGTTTTTTCCGTTAATTATTAGTGGAAGATGACTCCTAATCGTTCTCTATTTATCTTTTTATTTATTTGTTTATTTATCGTGAAATTAACGTACACATGCACTCGTTCCATTTGGTGAGAAAAAAACGAAAGACAGAGATAAGCTTTGTATTTGGTGGGTGCCTCGTTATGTACTCAAAGTTGGGGCCTGCAGCGAAACTTGAGTATTCCCAAGGAGGACCAATACACCGTTTTTGGCTTGGTGAGACTGCGTCTTACATTTTATGTCTTGGCCTACTTGTATTTACATGTGTGTTGTGTGGTCCAAAACCCCACACCAACTCGTACATTATTTTGGAATTTGGTGCCGCTGAGGTCTTCAGCGTGTGTATTTATGGCTGCCCTCTCAATGAAATTTTGGTCCCCAACACATGATGCTGTTCGTCAAAAAACGAGGGTTGGCAGTGCCAGCCGGGCTATATGTAAATGCATGTATCGATCCCACTGGTTGTTCTAGTAGCAGTAGTGGTCTATTAGTCTACGCACTTGGACATTTATCTTCTTGACCTAGTCGTCACATGAAATGTCAGTACGGCCTCCGCCTTACTGGTCAAATATAAATTAGTCCCTAATATCGTTGGATATGTGCAACTACATACTAAAGTGTTTCTTAATAAAAGGTTGTGTCAACCATAGTTGTTTTCATTTTCCTTATAAACGCAAGCATGCAAATAATATATTGCGTTGTGGAAACACTTGTGGAAGCAAATTTATTAACTTTGGTTTTTGACTCTTCAAAATAGGCAAGGGTGCTTATCCAGATGTGCTGCAGGATATATCCAATTTGAAGCATACTGATCTTAGAATTAAAGGCGTATTAGTGAAAAGGAAAGTGTGATGGCGTCCCTACTATTAAAAAGTAGATGTTGGGTATCATCTAATATATAACCTAATGGAATATGACTCTTCACGAACTGTAAGGGTTAATTACTTAATTAGGATCATATAAACACAACCAGTGCCACCACCCACATCGAGTGGAGCTTGGACTAGGAAGTTCTTGAAAGCTACGTCTTTAACAACTATCCCAATTGGAGAGTTTGTGATTCTTTGGGGTTGCAAGCCTGTTATGTTTCCTATTTTCTTGTCACTTATTGCTTTATTTTGTGATTCTTTTAAATTACTAGGACATCACAGAAAAAAAAGCGTTTTCATTCTTTTTTTTTTGTCTTTGGTATAAATTATGGTCCATGTTAAACCTAACAGAAGCCTCGGATGCTCATAAAATATATACCTGACAAATAGATGGATGTCCTTTGGATTGGATTTTGGTCGAAATGACTGTAAATTTTTCGTTTTCCTTGAACCTAAATTAATAAATAGCACATTTTATCAAAACAAAAAGAAAATTACGCTGCTTTTATTTTATTTTTTCTTGAATAGATTTTTTGATATGGGCTCAAAGGCTTACTTGAGAACGGTGATGGGTTTCCATTTTCAGCCCATACAGTGCGAGACATGATTCAATTGGGCTTTGGGCCATAGGAATGGGACTGAGAGTCCAAGAATGGTCCAAGCACTTGGGCCACTCGTAGTGAACAGTGAGTTGAGTAATAGGCACTGCGTCGTACCACAGTTCCGAAGGCGAAGCTCACACCGTTGTTCGACTGTTAGTTTTCTGCTGCTTAATTAGCTTCTCACTCTGCGCCGTGCTTCCAAATTTGGCTTGAACCCAGAGAGACTCTGACTTTTCTTCCCCTTTTTGAAGAAGGAGATATGGCGGAGAACAACACCGGCACTGAAATTCCTCCCAACGTCACTATCTACATCAACAACCTCAACGAGAAAATCAAGCTTGAAGGTACGCATCACCCTCTTCCTATTTTCTCTTTGTAATTTATTGTCTATTTTCTTTTTGGGGAATTGGGGTACTGAAATTTGGAGAGAAATTTATTTTGGTTGCAGAGTTGAAGAAGTCGCTGCACGCGGTGTTCTCGCAGTTCGGGAAGATATTGGAGGTGTTAGCATTCAAGACGCTGAAGCATAAAGGGCAAGCTTGGGTGGTCTTCGACGACGTCTCCTCCGCCTCAAATGCGCTTCGCCAAATGCAGGGCTTCCCCTTTTACGACAAGCCTATGGTAAAATGACCCTTCTCCTTCTATGGCTTCAGAATAAATCGAAACCCTAATTGTCCTCACCTTTTTCAATCTAATATATGTATATTTTAATTTTTTGGGTGGGTGCATAATGTTAAATTACTACTGATTCTAGTGCTCTTATTATCATAATATGTATCTGGCCAAGTGAGTTAACTAGCTTCGTTCATAGACCACATGTGAAATTTGAAGTTTTTAAGGATTGAGGAAGTTAACTGGCTTTGATCACAGACCACTTGTGACATTTTAACCTTTAAGCAATGCAAGGAAGGCTTTTTACTTTAGTACTGAAGACAATTCGCAGCAGATTTAAGTCTGCTTTTTGTGTGTTTCACACTGTTGCTAGGGTTAGGATGGGTTTTAGTTAAGACTTACCTTCAGATCTTACCAATAAAGGCGTAGAAATCTACACACTCATTCATTCTAAGGTGCATTGTGTTCTACAAATTTCTAGTGGTACTTATTTTATACAGAAATTCATTAGTCCATGTTAATTTTGTGTGTTTCTTGATATTTAAATTCAGACTGTCCTACGTATGTACTTGCAGCTTTTGCATATCGTGTTTCTTTTAATTTTATGTCAAAGTGAATTATATAGCTTACAACTTGGATTCTAGTTCTGCTAAGCAATATTGATTGGTTGTATTTACCCTGTATATGACTTGTTTTGCTTGCCTGCTATGTAACCAACACAGAGAATACAATATGCAAAGACAAAATCAGATCTAATAGCAAAGGCTGATGGCACTTTTGTTCCCCGGGAAAAGCGAAAGCGGCATGAAGAAAAGGGTGAAAATTCCTTCTCTGTATTTATCTGTGCTCTTATAACTTTGCCATTAAATCTCTCTATTAATGGCTCAATCATTTCATTTGACCATGCTTGTCTTTGTTATGTGTAGATTTTTAGGATTTGGGATGCTGTAGTTATCAATTCATATAACCTAACCATTCTGGAAGTTTTTTGATATTTTAGATTTGGGATGTTGTAGTTATCAATTCAAATAAGCTAACCATGTGGAAACTAACACGGTCTCCTTGTTACCATCTGGGCCTATCAAATGGTGTAATTTGGTTTTCTAACATAGAGTATATCCTTCCCTTTTCCTAATATTGGCAGGAAAGAAGAGAAAAGAGCAACATGACCCTAGTCAAGGTGGAATGGGGCTGAATCCTGCTTATGCTGGTACCTACGGTGCAACACCTCCTGTAAGCATGTCCTTGTTTTTATAACATTTGGTTTGCATTTGACGTTACAATACCTTTGGTCTTAAACTAGTTATAACAGAATTCACCATGATGTCTGATTCAATTAATGTTTTTTAAGCCTGGTCTGAAGAAAACTATAAAGACAAATTGTTTATTTTTCGCTTTTCCTTGTTTTGAAACAAAAGAACGGAACTCTTTACTTTGTTATGGTAAAGATAGAAGCTTTGGTGTCTTTGTATGAAGTGTTATTCTTTTAATATGCTCATGATGCAAGTAATGCATACCCATCTCTTAATACAATCATCACCTTACCACCACTGTCTGTCCAACATGGTGCAGCTATCACAAATACCTTATCCAGGTGGTGTAAAGTCTATGGTTCCTGAGGCTCCTGCTCCACCAAACAACATACTGTTTGTTCAGAATCTTCCACAGGAGACAACTCCCATGATGCTGCAAATGCTCTTCTGCCAATATCCTGGTTTTAAGGAGGTTAGAATGGTGGAAACGAAACCCGGGATTGCCTTTGTGGAATTTGGAGATGAGATGCAATCAACAGTCGCAATGCAGGGACTCCAAGGTTTCAAAATGACACAGCAGAACTCAATGTTAATTACTTACGCAAAGAAATAGACAATACGAGTTCTTTTTGTTGTGCTATATTTGTGGAAAGGAGGCTGCTTGTTTTGATCCTCAGCTAGGATGTTCTTATTCTCGTGAGAGTCAATATCTTGGTGTTTAAAATCTTCATGTATCATTGTTGTTAGGATAATCGGCTTTGCTGACTGGCATCTGTTCACTTTTGGGTTATTATCTGGTCATTTTAGGTACCATTTTTGTAGTGCAGTAAAGTGTCTTAATTGTGCATTTTTGTGGTATCATTTGAAATTGGAGGAGTCGAGTTATAGCATGTTCAAACGAGGAAGCACTTCATGGGAATAAAAGGCTGTCAAATTTCTTATACCTCATTCCAAAAGAAAAAAGAAAGAAAGGAATTTCTGAACTTCAGAAGTTGGGCTTCATTCGAGTGCATGGTTTACCTAAAAAGCTAGCTTTTATGTAATAAATATATAAATTACTTGAAGTCTAGCATACAGTAAAATCTATCTATAAAAGTTATTAATTTTAAATTTTTTTAATTAAATACATCATAAATTTGATAGATTGTTTTAAATTTATAAAAGTCTATATTAAAAATCATATTTCTATAGCGTCTTTAAGAGTTTGTATTAAATACAATCAGAGATTGTATAGAAGTCTATATAAAAGGCAATTAAAATCTGATTTAAATGCACCTCACTTAACTTCCATGGTAGGGATGGTGGGCGGGGCCGGGTAGCCACTTCCCATGCCCCGTTTATGAGGATTTTCATACCCCAACCCCCTAATCCCCCCATAAAAATAGGCTAAAAGATTCGGTACCTTCCATAAAAAAAAAAAAAAAAAAATTGGAATCTGTCATGAAACACACGCTACTAGACCAAAAGCCATATAAAATCGTGGAGTCGTGCCTTGTTTTTCCTCCTCCAAATTTTTAGGTTTCAAACACATTTCTTTCTCTCTGATATGACCACTGAAAGAAACCAAGTTTCAGACGTCTATGGCGATGGTTCAGTCTTCATAGTCAATAAGAAGAGAGAAAGCAACCAACTTTCAGACGTTTATGGTGATTGATCAGTGTTTGTAGTCAATAAGAAGAGAGAATGCAACCAGTTACAGACGTTTATGGTGATGGTTCTGTGTTTATAGTCAACAAGACGAGAGAAGGAAACCCAGTTACAGACGTTTATGGTGATGGTTCAGTGTTATAGTCAATAAGAAGAGAGAAAGAAACCCAGTTACAGACGTTTATGGTGATGGTTCAGTGTTTATAGTCAATAAGATGAGAGAAAGAAACCCAGTTACGGTCTTTTACGGTGATGATTCAGTCTTCATAGTCGATAAGGAGAAAGTAAAAGATAAACTACCAGAGAAGAACGTACTCGATACCCGTGTTTCAAAATTCCTCTCTGTCATCTGCAATGTTACCATGATGAAGCAACACATGGTGCAAATAGGTCAGCTGACAGTCAATATATTATTTACTTTCTATAACAATGTTCACATATATATATATATATAATCCAAAAGCTTATATGGCATATGTATGCTCAGTTGGATCGTTTAAATAGTTTTAGAATTCATCGGATGCTAATTTAACACCTAACAACATATAAGCGTATATTTTATTTCTTATAGGATACGATGCTAATAAGTTGCCATTTGATAAGCTAAGCAAATCAACAATTTTGAAGGTATGAATTTGAAGTACTCATTGAAGTCGCCAATTTGACTTTTTTATACGCAATTTGTCTAAGTTTTTCTCCTAGTTACCATCAAATTAGTGTCTTATTTTTTGACATATCTAGGCATTTGAAGTCTTGCGGAGAATTAGTTATGAGCTTGGTCATAAAAAACCACTAGCTGAACTGAGTCGGTAAGATTTATATCTCTCTCATATGGAAAATTAAGTATACATCTAGAAAAAAGTTCACATTTGTAAAAACTTGAAATATATATATATATATATATTCTTAATATTACTTTAAATTAAATCAAACATGTGATTCATATAACATGGATTTACCTCTTTTCCTATACTTTATATTCATTTATGATAATTAAATAAATATGGAATAACTAGAAATTAAAACATGGTCTTCTGCAGAGAATTTTACACCATCATTCCTCATAATTTTGGAAATAGAAAAATGAGTGAGTTCTCTCTCTTGATTGAACCATGCACTGAGGAGGATAAGAAATTGGCGGTTTTAGTCTCTCTTTCTCATTTTTTTTATATGAAAATGGCCATTTATTTCTATTGGAATATGAACTATGCAGGTGAATTTGTAATTGACAGTTATCAAAAGTTGAGACGAAAATTCAAAATGGTAACTTTTTTTCTTTCAATATCTTCATTTTAATACTGTTAAATTCAGGGTTTCTTTTGCATTTGTAAATGAGGTATACTGTTGTAGGACATTCATTGATTTATAAGATGTGTCTATGAATCTAATTAAAGGTTGACGCACTTGATGAAATTGAGGCGGCAAAAAAATTGATTGTGGATAATACTACTGCCATCAAGGTAGTTTCTTATTTAGTTTCAGAACTGATTTTTGTGTTCAGAAATTTTGGGTATTCTTGAAGAAGTTGTTTTGAATGTCACCTTCTTGCTCTATACTTTGTCATAATAAATCCAAGAAACAATTATTCTATTTTACTTTTTTATTTTTTCTGCTATTTTTCTAGGAAGAGCCCATGTTCTCCAATTACCAACGCCTTCGTTGTGAACTAGTTCCACTAGATGTTAATTCTGAGGAATTCTCTATGGTACCTAATTATTGTTAGTTAGTGCCATTAATTAGTTTTTGTGGCCGCATTTACTTTGGTATTTTAGGTTTAATATTTATTTCCCTTTCTGTGTTATCATCAGATTAAAAAATATATGCAGAATACTCAAGAGTATTTTTTCAAAAATGTCGATATTGTTCAGTTATTAAGAATATCAAGAGGAGGTGAAATTGAGCCTTTCAAAAAGGTGACTGGCAATAATTCATAAGGACTCGTCAAATAAAATATTTTCCTTTCATTTTGGTTTAGACATGTCCTAATGATTTAGAAATTTAATCTTGTTTATTCATGTAAGCAGTACTCTAGTACCAGAAATAGAATGCTTCTATGGCATGGTTCCCCACTCACGAATTGGACTAGCTTATTATCCAATGGTATTGTTTTTTTGGTTCTATTTTCATAATATCTAGTTGAAATATTGTGTTGTTTTTCTAATCAAAACACACATTAAACACAACAGGTTTTCGGATTGATCCAATTGGAACAAATATAAGTGAACGCAGGTTTGGGAAAGCTGTTTACTTTGCGGACATGTTCTGTAAAAGTGTAATATATTGCTTTGGTTATGATGCTTATGGTACTTCTGTTTCAGACGGTGTGCTTCTTTTATGTGAGGTAGGTTGTCTTCTTGTTTAGCTTGTAAACGTTATAACACTAACTGTAACTATACTACTTTTACTAAATATAATCAGCTATATATATTTCCCATACCATATACTTAATTAGACACATGCCTTTCACATTGCCAACAAGGTTTTCTTTGTCACATGTAGCTGCAACTTAGTTTTATATGCTGACTAGGTTTTGTTTGTTACATGTCTCTCGTTCAACCATGAAATTTCTTGCTCTCTTTTCTCTTGTTTCACCATGAAATGTTTTGTTTGTTATATATGTGTAGGTTGCATTAGGTGACATGGCTGAGATTCTAACTATCCCGAAGCATGATTATAAGCTGCCAGAAGGAAAGCTAAGGTTTGATATCTAGCCTGGAATACTTGCATCACGCCCATCTTACTAATAATTGCACTGTTTCAAGCACGACTAAAAGTTCGATTTTGTTGCTTATAATTTCAGTAATATAATGTAATGGTGAATTTAGTCTTCATTTGAGAGGGATGTTTAAAATATTAGTTTATTATCCCTCTTAAAAATTAGCTATAGAACAATGTGTTGCGTGACTCAAAAAGTCTGAGACTAATGGTATATATATATATATATATATATATATATATATATAATTGCTTAATTAACAAGCTAATGAGGTGGGAAAACATAACATTGCAGCTCAAAAGTAATTGGGAAAGCTGCACCAGATCTTTCAGAAGTTCACACCATGAACGATGGTGTTTTAGTTCCCCTAGGAAAGCCAAAAAAGAATGAGGGCGTTCAGGTATGTATAATTAATGCATTAATATTGTCAATTTTGGATATGAAATTGAAGTTTAACTTACACAAAAAAATTATGACTTTTTTTTTTTTTTATGCTTTATATATATATTCTTCTCTGCAGGGAAATATGCACTGCAACGAGTACATAGTATATGATGTGGATCAAATTAGGATGCGCTATGTTGTTCAAGTGAATTTCAATATCAAAAAGAAATGATGAAGCAATATTAATGCTTTAGTCATCCAATATTCTTTTTTTGGTTCATTTCTTGACTGGTGAAGGAGAAAAAGAATTAAGTGTAAATACAAAGTTTATTTATGTGTACGTTTTGTCATCTTTACTACCAAGTTACCTTTTTAACCCCAATACTGCCTTTTGTATTGTCGAAAATTATGAGTCCATTAGGATTTTTTAAGTAAAGGTTTATTTTGTTTGATAATTTTTTTTACAATTAAAATTACATTTTAATTAAACAATCAAATGTTAGTATTTTTTATAGTTTGCCCTCAAATACTTTATCTTTAAAGTCCTTTTTCAAATAAAATGCTACAAATAAAGGTACTATTGAAAAAAAAACCACCATTAAAGACCTTAAGCTTCTAATATGTTGCTTTTTCTCATAAAATTACAGGTTCAGGTATGACTCTTTGGTTGTAATATTGGAAGCATTTTACGAACTTTTTTTACAACGTAGTTAGCAATTCGTTCATTAAAAAATATAATGGTTGATAAGTTCAAGGATTTGTCGCTGGTTGAGATTCAATTCATTCAACCTTAAATACTGCGTAAAAAAAAAAACAGGAAATAAATGGCGCCTCACTTATATATTGTGCATGCGTATCTTTTGTTTCTCCAAGTATTGCATGAGGAATTTTAAAATCCTAAATTTAGGAGACATCAAGATAATATTTTTGAAACTTTTCTGTATCATTTCAGTATGAGAAAATACAAATAGTGAGAATCAAATAGCTGGTTTTAAACGATAGGAGCTTTTCGTTTTAACCCCCTTGGCTCCTCTTAGCTTTTGTCATTGGAATAGTTTAGCATGTACAAGGAACTCCTCATGGACGTAAGGGTAGTCAAATTTCAAAAAAATAAATAAATATTTCGTTAACTAGTGCTTCACATGTTATAATAATATAGTTGTTCATGGTTTCTGTTCCTCAAATATGAATGTCAAAATAATAATAATAATAATAATGATGGTTGCTCACAATTTTACTCCCCTTCTATATGACTTTTTCAACCAAATAATTAAATTTACTTCCATATATATATATATATATATATATATTTGCAGAATCCCAACCTTAATCGGAATAAAAATTATTCCACGTCAAAGAATCCAACCTTTAAGTCTAACCAATAAAATTATCCATGTCAAATATTGAATATTGATTATTATTATTTTGCTTAAAGGAAACTTTTGTGCGTACTTGGGGAGTTTTTGCATATTCTAGATCTATTATTATTATTATTATTATTATTATTATTATTATTATTATTATTATTATTATTATTATTATTATTATTATTGTTGTTGCTGCTGCTGCTGCTGTTATTATTATTATTTTGGCTTAAAAGAAAGCTGTGTTCTGGGTGAGTTATACTAACCTAGCTAGTCCGCCCTATCCAAAACATAAGAAATAAAAAAACCTATAGTACATAAAATTCTACGTACGCAAGTAGCTAGGACGAGCCATTATATATTCAGAGACCCCCTGCACTGTTCTTCTCTCGAATCCTGATCGCGAATATGACAAACAAGCTTAAGGTAGCAGAGTTCCGAGCCAATTTGGTACAACATGGTCTCAGTCTCACCCGACTAAGCCCACCCTGACCTGACTGCTTCTAAAATCTAATCCTCTTTCTTTCTCTTTACTTTATTAACCTAGGGCTTCCGCTTTATATTACGTACTTAGTTGCTCAGTTTGACCTTTTTTTCAGGTCCTAAGACTAGACTCTGCTATTCGCCAAGAAAGCAACAAACTTTCAAACTCAAACAAGGATGGTTCAGACAATAAGAAGAGAAAAAGGGACTCCGAAGATCATGAGCCTAATTGTTCGGAGACAACAGCACAATCCGCCCTACGTGGTATTATCACTACTGGGTCCAACAAACAACTGAAGGAGATGCATTTTCCTGAAGATTCAGCCAAGGGCACCGATGTCGACATTCCTCAAGGTATATTTTTAAGATTTTATTCCCTCAAGAGAAAGTTCCTGGGTGTTGTGTTTGGTTGCTGAGAAATATTATAATGTCAATGAAAGCACATATATTTATTACTCACGCTTTAGACAACTGAGCCGGTATCATTCAAGAGGTTAGATGACATAAGGCCAAAATACCTAGCTTCTCCTAGTTAGATAGGCATATGCATGAATTAATTAAGGCACTTGCTTAATTTTCTTTTCTTTTACATATATTATCTTGTAATGGAACTGAAAATTAATATTCATTATATATGGTCGGTGGCAGCTAATGAAGAAAACAATGGCAGCAAGGAGAAAATTATCAGTGCTACCAATAAGTTTGCAGCAGTGGTGGATCAATGGCTACCAAATCACATAAAGGCACAATATCATGTTCTGCAACTGGTAAGTCTAAAAGATTTGTATTAATTAATTGCAGAATGTAACTAAGAATTGCATATGTATTTGCTTTCGATAAGTGTCAACAAAATAATAGATATTTTTTTTTGGTTACTGACCTTCAATATTTTCCAATGAATTAGGGGGATGATATATATGATGCCATGTTGAACCGGACAAATATTGGGGCTAACATAAACAAGTTCCAGTTGATTCAAGTTCTTGGTTTGCGTTTTTCTCTTCTTTGATAAGTTTTAGATTCACTTTTGTAGACTAGTTCACAAAGTTATAAATATGATTGCCATCTTTCTGAATTATTTATTTAATTATTCCAAATTAAACTAAATGTATATGGTTGCAGAATCCAATGATGGTGGTAAATACCTGGTATGCAGTAGAAGTGGAAGAATAGGTAGCAAGGGTCGAAACGCCACACTGGGTCCTTACGCATCACCAGAAGTTGCCATCCAGGAGTTTACACGAATATTTTTTAAAATGACCAAAAATATTTTGTATAATCGGAAAGCATTCGTTGCTCATCCTAATGGCTATACTTGGTTAGAATTGGACTATAGCCAAACAGAAAACAAATCAGTGCCTGTGAGTTGTAGTTTAATTTCTGAATTTTTAACGTTGTCTTTCTGTTTAAATTAGTATTTTGACAACAAAAAACATTATCAGATCAAAGAAAACCCTAATCCTGCACGTGTTGCAAAAAAAGCTGTAACTCAACTCCTAGACACGAAACTCGATGCACATGTTGCAAAATTCATGTCTCTCATTTGCAATATCAGCATGACGACGCAGCAAATGGTCGAAACAGGTTAATTAGCTTATCAAATAATTTAACTATATTTTGGTTTGCTTATTAATTGGTGCCATATATACATGTTTAAATGGCGACTTTGATTTACTTTAAGCATTCTTCTTCTTCTTAATTTTTAACTCTTACCAACATATATAGTAATGTGCTTTTTTTTCTTTTCTTTTTTCTAGAATATGTTGCTAATAAGTTTCCACTTGGTAAGCTAAGCAAATCAACAATTTTGAAGGTATACATTGCAGTCCCTTTCGATCTCATACACAACATGTATATGTGTCTTGTTGTCGTTTATTGAATTTGACATATTCTATTTTTTGACATATATAGGGCTATGATGTTTTGAAGAGGATTGCTAATGTGATTGATCAGTATCATTTTGAAACACTTGAAAAACTAAGTGGGTAAGCTCTCTCTCTCTCTCTCACTCATATGAAAAAGTACATTTTTTTCCTTAAATATTTACTTAGTTTAAGTTAAAACATCTGATGTTTCTAATAACAAATGGATATACCTCTTTACTTTCTAATACTCCTTAAGTATTAAATCATTACGATTACTCAATGCGGAGCTGTTCTAAGTTAAAATGTCTTCCGCAGAGAATTCTACTCCATCATTCCTCATGACATTGGAAATAGAAATTTAAGTGAGCTCTCTCATCTCTTGGTGATTCTTTTTTGTTCAAGGAAAACAAAGGCCCATTTCATGTATATTGAAATATGAACCATGGCAGGAAATTTTGTAATTAACACTCGTCAAAGGTTGAGACAGAAGTTGGAAATGGTATTTTATTATTATTATTTTTGTAATGGTATTAAATTCAGGATTTTTTTTGCCATGTTGATCTGGGGTGATTAGTTAATTAAGTCATTCGTTTTGCCTCTATTGATTTATAAGACATGTAACATATATAATTCCATGGATCAAATTGAAGGTTGAAGAACTTGGTGTTGAAATTGATTTGGCAACAAGATTGTCGGCTGAAGATACTTGGATGCTGGTATTTCTAATTTGTTCTTTCTCATATAATTGAATTTTGAATTCAGCAATTTAAAAGTTTGATTAATTTGAATGTCACTTGTTTTGCTTCATAATTTTGTCCTAATAATTCCCAAAAAGCAATGAGTCTAATCACTGTATATATTTTTTCCCTGCCATTGTTATAGGATGATCCCTTATTCATAAATTACCAACGCCTTGGCTGTGAACTGATTCCGCTACATGTTGATTCTCAAGAGTTCGCTATGGTATTTAATTTTATTAGTGCAATTAATTAATTCTGCTCAGCTGTACATATGTACTTTTTTTAGTTATTAATTATTTCCATTTATGTTATCAGGTTAAAAAATACATGCATAACACTTATCAACAACAATTTTTAAACTTTAAAGTTGATATTGTTCAACTATTCAGAGTATCGAGAGAGGGTGAAGTTGACCGTTTCAAAAAGGTCAGCAAGCAATATAACTCATAAGGACTGGTGTAACAACACATGTATTAAGATTTCTAATATGGTTTTTCAATGCTCTTTTTTTACTCCTGTATACTAAGCAGTTCTCTCGTACCGAAAATAGAATGCTTTTATGGCATGGTTCCCCACTCAAGAATTGGACTGGCATATTATCCCAGGGTATTTTTTTTAATTATTATTATTATTCTATTTTACACGTACGTACTTGAAATGTAACGTTGTTAATTTGGCTATATATGTTTTTGTGTGTATATATATATATATATATATTGTTTTGATGACACTTTGCACAGGCTTACGCTCACCTTCTGGGAGAGGGATTTTCTTTGCAGACATGTTCTCCAAAAGTGCAGGTTATTGCCGACCTAATAACCGTGAAGATGGTGTGCTGGTTTTATGTGAGGTCGTCCTATTGTCTGTCTAGTAAAATTATGACTTAATTGTGGCTGAGTAGTTGCATGCTAACAAGGTTTTCTTAATTTGTTATACAAATGTCTCACTATATATCTCTTGCTTGTTTAACCGTATATTTGCATGTGTAGGTTGCATTAGGTGATATGTCTAACCTAACTGCCCTGGATTATGCTTTTAAGCCACGGGACGGAAAGGCACTAAGGTAGCTTTGTTCATAAATATTATATATGTGGCCTGGTTTACTTGCATCATCATGCCCTTCTTATAGTTACAACTTACAACTAATTGTATGGATTTAACTAAGATTTCTATATGCTTAATTTGCAATGTTTGTCTTATAATTAACCCAATAATGGTCATAATGATTTGCTTAGCAAGCTAATGAGGTGGAAAAACATGACACTTAAATGCAGCATAAAAATAGTTGGAAACACTGAACCAGATCCATCAGAAGTTCACACCATGGAAGATGGTGTTTTAGTTCCCCTAGGAATGCCAAAAAGACGTGTGGACCCTTACCAGGTATGTATAATTGCATCAATATTTAGAATTTAACTTTGGATATGAAATTGAAATTTAACTTTGCACTAAAAGATGACAACTTTTTTATTGCCAGCTGCTTTATATATATATATTCTTGCTTGCAGGCAGCTCTTAACCACAATGAGTACATAGTGCACAATGAGGATCGAATTAGGATGCGCTATGTCGTCCAAGTGAGTTTTCAAACACACTTACAAGCAATCCTCTTTCATTATGTTAGCAATAACCCAATCTAGCATGGTGCAACCTAAACACACTCTGGCTTTTGTAATGTGGCGAAGCTTCTAATATGTTGCTCTGTCTGATAAATTACAAGCTTCACACAGCTCTTAGGTTTGTAAGGGAACCATTTTACCAACTGTATTATAGATTTTACAAAATAGCTAGCATTGCATACATTGACAAGTGACAACACACCCCAGAACTCCTGTTTCAATGAATTCTCAAGCTGTACATTTTGGTCAAAATGTTCCTTCACTGACTAGTAATCTATTGCCACAACTTTTTCTTTTCACATGTGCTAATAATTGTTCTTTAAATTTCCACTCTCCTATATGTACTTTTTTTTACAAATAAAATAGAATCTCAGTATTGAGATCATCAGTTCAATATTTTATTAGAAGATAAAATCTTATTATTATTTTAGTTTTATAACTCTATAAAAATTTAAAAGAATGGCGTTGATGAAGGTCTATCAAAACTCAAATTGTAATTTTCACAAAAAATATGAGAGCTCGATCAGTTTTTTCACCGTTAAGTCACGTCCTCGAGTGTCTCTGCTATACTATACGTACTTTATCAATGTACAAAAGGTGCATGAATTTTTCAGTATTAATTTCCCTAGAGAAATAAAAATTGAAAGACTTGTTTGGCAAGTCACAAATTAAGGCTATTTATCGTATTGTGTTGCGTTGAAGATATAATTATTTTTTACGGGATATTATTAATATTTTTTTTTTGATGAATACGGGATATTATTAATATTGAAATTTAAAGGTCCATACTCTACAACTAAAATACCAAAATTAAATAAACGGTCCATTAACATACGGGCATTGCCTAATTGGAAAGTGGGTTACATGATTCCGTTTTGTCCGATGGGTCCAATGGGCTCATGGTCTGAGCCCAAATATTGTATTTATTGCATTACTTCGATTCCTGAAACCGGTCGAAAAAAGTAAAAATGTAGCCGTTCCTTCCACCATTGTTTATCTTCCTCCGTCTTCCTCTGTTTTCCGATCGAAGAAATCCAAAACCTAAAATACCCTGTGAATTCACCGAGACAGTGTTTTCCCCTCCTTTCTTCTTCTGCTATTATCTGTTCCTCCGCTTTCCGCCGAAGAAACTATAAATCAGAAAACCTAATTCTGGAAAAGCCGAATCTTGGTGCAAGGTAAATTTCTCTCCTTTTTATTTTTTTTTCTTTTTTCTGATAAAGGTTCTAGAATCATAAGACCAAAAAAACCCTATAATGGAATTGATTTTTATAAATGTTTGATTGGCCAGTTTTTATATTTTTTTCCACGGTTGTTGATAATGGATTGTGAGCTTGTTTGTTTCCCTTGGACGTGAAGTTTGTGATTCATTGGCCTTTCATATCAATTTTAGATAAATATAAATCTACTACTGTTTCGCACTGATTTTACATATGTGTTCTTGGTCCTTTTTTGCATTCCATCTCGATCGATATATGCATATATACATTAGTTGTTTATAATTGTCTGTGAGTTTGTTTTTCTTGGATCCAAGGTGTCCAATTAGTTGGCTTTTACTTTTCAGTTTTAGATTAAGTATTCATTTACTACTGATCTGCACTGAGTTACATATTTATATTAGGGTCTGGTCTGGATTTGTTTGGTAACTATGGATGGTGTTAACAGTTTGTTGTAACGTTAACCTCTATATATAAATCAAGCTTCAATTTTTAACTTGGCGAAATCTAAAATGCTATTTGCTCATTTGTTTGCTTTGCATTCCATCTCAATAATCATTGTGCATTGATCAATATATGCAGATATATATCACCGGTGCCAAGCTCTCCGCAGGCCTTCATGGAGTTCATGTTTTTTCTTTTCTTTTTGTTTTTATGATGCCAGTTGTATGTCGTTGTCCTGTTGCCCTTATTTTTATGCTTGATAACTAAATCAAGCTAGAATCAAGAAAACCACCATAGGACCGATAAAGAAGACGATCTAAACGAATCGAATTAGTAAAGTGGTCTAACCCTATCAAACAATCAAGCTAGAATCAAGATAACCACCGTAGGATCCATAAAGAAAACAATTTAAACCAATTGAATTAGTAAAGAGGTCTACCCCTATCAAACAAATAACAATGTAGTATCACACCCTCACCTCCTAAAGCCAAACGCGTTAGCTTTTGTTGATCTTGAGATTTTGTCACATTTACCAGTGGTAGTACTAATTGGAGGAAGTAGAAGTCACTGTTTCTATTTACTTCAACCCTTAAGGTCGAAAGTCCAAGTTAGTCATAAAATGTTGCAGTTCACACAGCCCACCACATATAATGTCTATACATCCCCACTTTGAGCAGCCACCACCTAGCATTAGAGACCTTTTTATTATTCGATCTAAGAGTGTGTCAGCCTAAGCTTTTGAGTTCTGGCTTTCGGTTGGATTCCACATCCTTATAAACTCAGTGCAACAATGGCTTTGTTAAGGATTTGCTCAGAGTTTATTCTTCTTGCTGGCTGACAGATGGGTTCAATCAAAGACAGCTCCACTCACCAGTTTTATGCCTCTCCAAACATTATTTGCACACCAGAGGTATGTTTGCTCTGTTTCTTACCTATTTATGTTTGTTTTTGTCTGCTCCATCATATAGGTTCACTTTTGAATTTGGCATTCCAATGAATACTGTTAAATGCATTAAAAAAGCCCTTTTTGATTTTCGTTCCCTCTTATAAAGATACTGAAAAAATGAAACTGAAATATTATTTGTGTATACGCTTATGTTTTCTAAAAGATAATATAAAAAAGTTTTAAAATAAGCTAATATTGGCTTCCAAATGGAATACATAAAAACTTTCTGTTCTGTTAACTAATTCTTTCCGTTTTTATATTTGTAGCTCAAAATTTTGTAAAATTTATTTGTACTTTTAATCGTATTATATAATATAGTTTTTAATATATTGATATCTAATTGGTTTTTATATTTGTAGCTTAAATTTTTGAAATTTTATTTATATTTTTTTCGTATTATATAATACAATTTTTTAATATTTTGATATGTAATCTTATTATATTATTCATTAATTTCAGTTAAAGTATCTTTTCTTAAAAGTTTTTTTTGCAAATAATTTTTATAAGTTAGGAAATTGGTATTATGTTTTACTTTATTAATACAGTTTAAAGTTTTTTTTTTATAATAATTTTGATATTGCTTTGAGGTTTATTTTTCTCTACGAAACTGTTTCTCAGAAGATAAATCAATATCAAGTCGAAATGACTATTCCTTTTCTTGTTTATTTCATTTCTAGTTTTTGTTTTATTTTATTTTCAAGGGAACTAAATTCAGAAAGGGCTTTTACTTCATGCATTTACTTAAAAAACTATGACAGTAACTGAATATATTTGAAAAATGGAGAAACTATTTTAACTTAAATTGATAGTGCGTTTTCTATATTACTACCTTCATTATTTACTTAAATCGTATAAATATTTATGTTCTTTTTTCAAAAAATGGAGCTAAAAAGCTTTTTTCTTTTTTTTAGCGGAGTGTGTTTAAACTTTAAATATGTAGTTTTATAATTTTTTTAATCATATTCTAACTTATTTTTTTCCCTCAAAATTCTTGGATAATAGAGTATTGTATCATAATTTTTTTGTAACTTATTATGTTTGCAATCATATTGTAACACTTAAACTCAATCATTTTAGATTTTCAATATGAGTGAGAGAGAAAAAAAATCATTTTACAGTGTACATTATCAATCGGTTATAGAAGGGAAAAAAAAAAAAAGAAGAATATTTTTGTCATTGAAATATATTTTCTTTATTATTTTATAGTTTACAAGGTTTTCTTTCTTTATTGTCAACACTTTTGTTTTTCCTTTAGTATCTATTTATTCAAATCAATGCTTTTCTTTTTAATATATATATATATCGAGTTGTCAACACTTTTGTTTTGTTTTTCTTATAGTATCTATTTATTCAAATAAGTGCTTTTGTTTTAAAAAAATAAAATGAAATGAAAAGAAGAAAACGTAAGTTAACCCAAGTATTATTGAAATGCCAAATTCAAATAGTGAACTTGTTATTTGTTGGAGTGCATAAAAATAGACTGAGGTAGGTTGGCAACAAAGTAAACACATACTCAGGGTTGCAATGATTTTGGAAGGTTCTAAAATGGTAGAGGTGTGAGACACTGTCTGGTATAGAATTCATCTTAGACTCTTGGAGAATTTCATTGCAAATCCTTTCACAAAATTATAACTTGCACTGAAGTTTGAGACCGAAGGGATGGTGGTAAAACAGAAAGCAAAAGAAGCAAAGTTTGCCATGGCAAAAACACTCAAAGAAAGACATAAAAATAAGGTCTCTAACGCCAAGAAAGTGTAGCAGCGAAGGGGGTTTGAGACTTAGCGGAGAGGTGGATACAAGTGCTGACATTTTATGGTAACTTCGGCATAGGCATGTAATGCGTTGAGTGAATTAGACCAGCTGGACTTCTAATTCTCTAATTATGTACATGCTGGTGATATTGTTGAAAGCTCAATGTCAATGATGGTCGACAAAGTGGGCTGCTTTAAGGTGAGGTGTACCGCCATGAGGTTATTTTTCAGGCCGAGGTATACCACCTTATCCATTTGATAGGTGGCGGTTCAAGCTTCACGTGTGCATGGAGGCTAAAAAGATTTGAAGCAGGAGAAGAAGCAGCTGATAAGGAGAAGAGACAGATAGTATTTCAATATTCGTTGTACATACTTTTGTAGATTGAATGATAAATAAATTGATTCTGTTACCTTATAAGTCACATGACTATTTAATGATGAATGAAATTGCTTCGCATGCGCTCATAATAGTTCATTAAATTTCCACTCTACCATACGTATTTCCATCACAAAAACAGCAATCTCCTCTAAAACATGCAATTACTTGATCAATGCGCCAAAGATGCATGAATTTTTCAGTATTTCCCAAAAGCTAGAAAAATAAAAATTGAAAGACTTGTTTGGCAAGTCATAAATTGAGGGTATTTATTGTATTGTGTTGTGTTGAAAATATATATATATATTTTTATTTTTTTTACGGGATATTATTAATTATTATTAATATTACAATTTAAAGGTCCATGCTCCATAACAAAATACAAAAATTTAAATAGACGGTCCATTAACATACGGGCATTCCAATTGAAATATATGGGCCTAATTGATGTTAAGGCCCAGCTCACTTTCTTGAAGGGTAGATTGAACCCAGTTCGACTCCATACTGGGCCTCAAGCCAACTTAACGTACAAATTAGAAACCGTGTTTTTAAAGGCAAAATCGAGTTTTGTTAAATGAAACAATATTTTTATAAGTGCGTACAACTCCGAATAGTAAATACAGACACACCAATGCTTGCAAGTTAAATAACAGGGTAAATTACAGCCATTATCTGCAAATTGAATGAAATAAAAATAATTTATAAGGTAAATTGACCAAATTAAAAATCTAAAAGAGAAAGGTGTAAAAATCATACTAATTCATAACGGCTTTATGTAATTAATCTAAATAATATTAGTCTATACTCGAAAAGAATGCTTTTTGTCTTTGAAAATTTATAGCCCTAGTATTAATGCTTTTCATGCTTAAAAAAATTGAAGTTTTTCTTTCTTTCCTGAAAATAAATTAACTGATTAAACCAATTAGAAAACATTGAAGCAAACAGTGGCGGACGGAAGTTGAAGTTGTTTATTAATAATCGTGCGAGGTACGCTACTTGACCGCAGTGGGCAAATGGAAGTTAAAGCTGTTCGCGAATAATTGTGTGAGGGACGCTACTTGGCCAAGTACACGTCCCGAGTCCGTATATAAACGTCGACGTATGGAGGACAAGCCAGTCCTGCCTTGTTCCTCGTCCTCGCAGTAGCAGCTTCTTTTTGGTTTCAAAAATTCACGCGCAAAAAGCCGAGTTTCCCTCTCTCTTTCTGTAGGTGCAATGTCAAACAAGCTTAAGGTAGAAGAGGTCCGAACCCAACTTGCCCAACGTGGTCTCAGCACCACCGGCAATAAGCCCACCCTGGTATGACTACTTCTATTCCTCTTTCTTTCTCTTTTGTCTCTGCGATTTTCACCTACTGAGCTTGACTTCTTTTAGGTCCGAAGACTAGACTCCGCTATTCGCAAAGAAAGCAAGCAGCTTTCAGACGCAAATGGTGATGGTTCAGTCGGAAAGAAGAGAGAAAGGGACCCGGACGATGAGTCCAATGGCTCTCAGAAAATCAGGGCCGTCGACATGTTCCGTGACATGAGTATTCAGCAATTACGCGAGCAAGCCGCTGTTCGTGGTATTTCCAAAACTGGGTCGAAGAAAGAATTGTTCGAGAGGCTTTGTCAGGATTCAGACAATCCCAGCAATGACATTCTTCAAGGTATGTAAGCTTTTGTCCCATCAAGTTCCAGTTTTTCTGTTGGGTTGCTGTGAACAATATAGGCAGAAGAGTAAGTGTAAATGTCTTAATTTTACAAGTGGGAACTTACTCACTCGAGACAGAGCTTGGCATTGCCATTTAACTGAGTGAAGTTAGATAATTTAAGGACATTAGTACCTTGTTTCACTTATTTATTATGAAATACAATGTGGCATCCCATATAGCCAATAGGTACACCCGTAACTTTCTTTTCTTTTCCACTGACTAATAACAACTATAGAAGATTATTATTATTATCTTCTTCTTCTTTTTTCTTTTCCTATTAAAACTGGAAATTAATTCATTATGCTCGGTGCCAGCTAATGAAGAAGGAAATGGAAGCAAGGAGAAAATAATCACTGCTACCAAAAAGGGTGCAGCAGTACTGGATCAATGGCTACCAGATGACATAAAAACACATTACCATGTTCTACAAGTGGTACGTCTAGATGATTTTGATAGTGGAATTTAGTTAAAGAAGAACATAGTTATCACTTGTCATTAGTATTTATTTGGATGCTCTTTCAAAATTTGGACTGATCTACAAATTTTACATTGAAGGGGGATGAGATATATGATGCCATGTTGAACCAGACAAATGTTGGAGATAACAACAACAAGTTCTATGTGATTCAAATTCTTGGTTATCTCTTTTTCTCCTTTGACAACTTTTCAAAGTTCTCAATAATAACATTGCTGATTGTCATGTTTTAAGATTTGGTCCATTGGTCTAGTCCTGCTGAATTCTTAATTTAGTTATTCCAAAACTACGTGCAGAATCTGATGATAGTGGTAAATATCTGGTTTACAATAGATGGGGAAGAGTAGGTGTCAAGGGTCAGGACAAGATAAATGGTCCTTACACTTCACAAGTGGGTGCCATCCAGGAGTTCGAACAAAAATATCTTGCAAAGACCAGAAATACTTGGTCTAATCGGAAAGCATTCATTTCTTACCCGAAGAGTTATACTTGGTTAGAAATGGACTATAGCAAAACGGAAGAGGAATTAGCCGTGAGTTTTCTTGATTACGAGTTTAATTTGTAACTTTTAATTTCCATAATAATTGAGATATTTCCTGGAGGCTTTCTTCGGTCTCTGTTTTCCAAATAATCCGCTCCATTCTTTCTCTGTTCCCAGCAGAAAACAGAGTAAGCATAGATCCCCGTTAGCAGGAAGAAAACATTTCTTGAATTCTACCATTCTATATGTAATACATTTTTAATATTTTTTCCTTGTTTTGTCAATGAAGAGGTTCTGAATGCTTAAATTCCATTATCAGGTCAAAGAAAAGCCCAATTCTGCTTTACAAGCTCAGCCTCGAGAGACGAAACTTGAGGCACGTGTTGCAAAATTAATATCTCTCATTTGCAATGTCAGCATGATGAAGCAGCAAATGATGGAAATAGGTTAGCTGATTAATAATTTACTCTACCAATCATATTATTGAAAAGCATGCATATGGTCAGTAGGATCATTCTAATAATTTGAGAACCTATTGGCGCTTTCGTTGTCACTGTAATTTATCCATTAGTTTGATTTTCTTATTGCTTCTGTACTTTTTCTTCTAGGATACAATGCCGAGAAGTTGCCACTTGGTAAGCTAAGCAAATCAACAATTTTGAAGGTATGTATTTGACTTATGCATTATGCCTCCTTTGATGTATACTCAATTTGTCACCTTTCTTTCTTATCATTGAGTAGTTGAAAAATGCATCCTGTGTAGCAATTAGTTGGTTATAACCAATATTAAAGTTACTGATGAAAATTGATAAACACAAAACTACCAAGAACTTCTTAATATTACAGTTCACTTACTTTTGTTCCACACTGCTTTCTGCTCTGATTTTAGATATCCATGCTTGTTTGGTAGGTAACACACTATTCTTGATAGGTAACTAACTAATTATTAGGAGATTCAGTAACTAAATGTAATTACTTGTCCCAGTTGTCGTCAATTGACAGGACATAGTTTTAAGTTTCATGGAGTGTCTTCTATTTTGACACATCTAGGGCTATGAAGTCTTGAAGAGAATTGCTGATGTTATTGGTCAGTCTGATAGGAGAACACTTGAACAACTAAGTGGGTAAGGTTTCTCTTTCTGTCTCTCTCTTAGCTGGAAAAGTAGTATGCATTTGTTTGCTAAACCTTGAAATATATATATTCCTACATGCTTGACGAAATTTCCTTTAAACAACATCTGATGCTTCATATAACATGGATTTACCATTTTTACTTTATGAATTAAGTCATTAATGATGGCTTTAAAGAACTATGGAACTCTTTAAAACTAAAATATGATCCCTCATAAATTAAAATATGTGTCTTCTGCAGAGAATTCTATACTGTCATTCCTCATGACTTTGGATTTAAGAAAATGCGTGAGTTTTCTTTCTCTCTCTCACTCTTTGTGATTGAACCTTACAATGCGAATACAGAAGCTACAGAACTGGTGGTTGTATTCTCTTGTTTTGATGAAAAAGCCCTATCTCATCTATACTGAAATATGAACTATGACAGGTGATTTTGTAATTGACACTCCTCAAAAGTTAAAACACAAGTTGGAAATGGTAATTTTTTCTTTTCATTGTAATGCTGTTTAATTCAGGTCCCATCCTTTCTTCTTCTCTCCTTTTTTCTTTTCCTGTTTTCTTTTTTTTATTTCTTTTATTTTTATTTGGGTTGTGCTTCTTTTGCATTTGTATATGTACATAACTCCATGAATCTATATTGAAGGTTGAAGCACTTGGCGAAATTGAGGTGGCAACAAAATTGTTGGCGGATGATACTGGGATGCAGGTATTTTGGGTGTTGTTGAGGAAGTTAAGAATGTAATCTGCTAGATCTATTACATTGTCCTGATAAATCCAAAGAGCAAAAATAATCAGTTTGTTTGTTTAATTTTATACGGAGATACGATGTATCTCATGCATTTTTACTTTTGGCTAGGTTTATCTTTTGGACATTTCATATAAGTTGATTAAAAATTTATTATATATTCTTTACACCATGTTGGTTCATGATCACATGGTTACACTTCTTCACTTTTGGGCTTATTTTAAGTGCCTTTGCCTTCTTGTGGCAATTATAGTATGAGACACCAGCACCAATGCATTCCAAGTCATTTGAGTTTCTGTTGCTTATACTTGAGTATTCTAATTTACTAATTTCTTTTTCTGCCTTTGTTATAGGAAGATCCACTGTTCTCTCATTACCAACGCCTTTGTTGTGAACTGATTCCGCTCAATGTTGATTCTGAGGAATTCACTATGGTATCTACATTGTTAGTGCAAATAGATTTGTTGGCCGCAATTTGGTCTTTAGTTTTAATTTTTTTCCTTTTCTGCTATCAGATTGAAAAATACATGCAGCATACTCATGCCAAAACGCATTCAAACTATACTGTTGATATTGTTCAATTATTCAGAGTATCAAGAGAGGGTGAAGTTGACCGTTTCAAAAAGGTGGCTAAGCATTATTCATGAGGACTGGTCTGCAATATATTTTTCTTTTGTTTTGGGATGTAGCAACTATAAAATAATTTTCATTTTGTGGTTTAGGTATGTCCTAATCTTTTAGAAATTTAAGCTGGTTTAAATGTTTTAACTCCTGTAAACAGTTCTCTAGTACCAAAAATAGAATGCTTCTATGGCATGGTTCCCGCCTTACAAATTGGACTGGCATCTTATCCCAAGGTAAACATTTTTTATTAATTTTTTAATTTTCTCAACATAATTTTTGTCTGAAAATGTAGCTTATGTCTGTGCATGATGTGAATTACCATCAACGACTGCAAAGTAACTTATTTGAACTTTTTCTTTTCTTTTCTTTTTTTTTTTTTTTTGATTCCACAGGTTTACGCATTGCTCCACCTGAAGCACCTGTAACTGGTTACATGTTTGGGAAAGGGGTTTACTTTGCCGACATGTTCTCCAAAAGTGCAAATTATTGCTTTGCTTCTAATGCTGCTTCAGCTGCTGTGCTGCTTTTATGTGAGGTGGTCTTTTTTGTCTAGTAAAATTATTACTGCTGGATAAGTCTTGGAGTTAAGAGTGGCATCAGATTATCACAATGTCCCTTGTCAGTAATAATTATGTAATGAATGGAAACAGGAAATTCTTACTCGACAATAACTAAGAATGCTAACAAGGTTTTCTTTTTTGTCAACCATAAAATTAATCGCTTTATCTTGTTTAAACATATTTTTGCGTAGGTTGCCTTAGGTGACATGGCTGAGCTTTTAACTAGCAAGTATGATGCGGATAAGCTGCCAGAGGGAAAGTTAAGGTTTGTTTGTCATTGTAATCTGGTCTTGATACTTGCATCATGATGATTTGCTGCTAGTTGCGTGGTCTAAGTATGATTAAGTTGGTTATCTACCAAGTAAATTTAGTTCTTGGAACTCAACTAGCTCTATTAAGGAGAAACATTGACTTTCAGTGAAAGCATCATAGTTGTGCTTTAGAGGGAGGCAAGTGCGGCAAGGCAAGAACAATTTAAAATCCATCCATTTTTTCATTTGTCAACTCATAGAAACAAGAACCAATCTGTTTTATTTCACTTTGAAGCACGATAGTGTTTTATCCTTTTCCTTCCCTCTTGCAAACTAGGACAATATGGTGCATTTACTTAAAAGGGTCAAGGCTAACAGTCATCGTGATTGCTTTTCTGGGCTAATGAGTTGAAACATAATATTGCAGCACAAAAGGAGTTGGGGAAACTGCACCGGATCTATCAGAAGCGCACACCATGGAGGATGGTGTTTTAGTTCCCCTGGGAAGGCCAAAAAAGCGTCAGAGTCCTAAGGTATGAATGCATTAAAATTACGAATCGTTTTGGGTATAAAACTGAAGTGCAGAGACAGTTTGCTTTTTATCTGATATTTATATGTATTCTTCTAGCAGGGCGCTCTTTTGTACAATGAGTACATAGTATACAACGTGGATCAGATTAGGATGCGCTATGTTGTTCAAGTGAATTTCAATTTTAAGCGATGAAACATCACAACTTGATATTCCATATTATCTTTCTTATTTGATAGAATTACATGTACCTTTCTATCCACTTTCTCTCTTGTACATAGCAACAACTTATTAGCCAGGCCTTCTATATCAGTGTCTTTACGTGTTTTGCTATCTTATTAGAAATTGAAGGAAGTAGATGTTTTTATCATCTTGATGATCGGTTTTTGTAATCTGGGAGAGCTTGTACTACGTTTTTGTTGTATAAAAAGCTTCGCACTCTTGGGTTGTAATAGAAGCATTGTTCAGAAAAAAAAAAAAATGTTGATCAGCATGATTATATGCGTGGCTTTACTTCTCATGCCCCTTCCCTATCGAACAGACCGAAGACCAAGCGTTCCAAAATTCAAGTATCTGTCGTGGGTTTGGTTCGTTCCATGTCCTTCAAACATTGCGTTGTAAACATGTTTTACGTCTAACCCCGTGGCCATGATTCCGTGTTCAATGCACACTCAAGTACCTTATTGCAAAGTTCCTGTTCTTTAGTTTGGAAAGTAAGTCAAACATATCAATCAAGTGGTGGTGGAATTTAGTTGGTTTGCAGACATGATTGAGTTTCAAAAGCTCTTGAATATTATGGAGTGTGTGACCCAATAAAGCATTAACTGCACAGGTTCAAGTGCAGTGGGAATGGTCCACACGCCAGTATTTATGTGCCTATGGATTTCGTAATACCTCATCCAGAATCTAAGTCTTCTCCCACAAGACAATTTTTGCTTTGCTGACTTTAAGGTGGCAACAACTTCATGGGCCACACCGACTCCTTAATATTGGAGGACTTGAATTAGGTTTCCACTTCGAGTCTTTAATGTGCATCTCTTTTTGAATTGTCTACTAAAAAGTTAAACTGAGCTATGAGAGATTTCTCTCCCCCCCCACCATCTCAAATTATGTATATATGTGCAACCTACTGATCCATACGACTTTAAAACAGCTCCATAGTGAAAAGCACTGCATTTTACCCTTGGAGTACTGCTGCTTATTAGGGTCTTCAGAATCCCAGCAAATGAATAAGGGATTGTGTTTAATTGTAGTGACAAAAGTTGTGGTAATTAAAAGGTGGTGGAATGACATAAAGATGAGGTATAGTACTGGAGCTTTACACTTTTCGATCTGCCATTGTAGGAAGTAAAAACCAAAAGCTATATTGCTTCTTTCTCTCTCTCTCTCTCTCTTTTGGGGATTGGATATTATGTAACTTTGCTGTTGCAAATTAAGGTTGGTGAATGGCGACAGTGTTTTTCCTTCTAAGTGCACGTCTGCTCCACTATAAGGTTTTGCTAAATGTAATGGTTTTCCATGATTCAACTGAGCTAAGCTTTGAAATTCTAGGGTGCCCGGTGTCCATGAAACCACCATAAATTTTGGGGGAAAAAAGCTGAATCCCTACTACATATAGGGAATCATATCAACCTAGGGAGACGCCCAGCTCCCTCTTTAAAGAAAAAAGAAAAGAAAAAAAACTCCACTCAAAAACTTGTGCCCAACACGCAAAGCCTACATTATTCTCCATATCACACTGCTTGTACTAGTATGTATCCAATTCAATTCTTCTCCCAAAGGAACAAGTTAGGTCCCACCCAATAGGTGATCTAACATCATGGCCCCATATCTCTTTGATCCAAAGGATGGTAATTATGGTAAGGCAGAGTTGATTTATAGACTTTTTTTCTCTGTGCATTTGAATCCTTGAAGGGAACAAAGGCCAAAGGAGTGGTGGCTTTTGTGAAAAAAAGGCAGACAGGACACTTGTTTTGGCCTCCTTGTATATCTCTCTGCTTTGAATTTCTACCACGTACGTACTTATAACATCATGGCATGGCATGTCTTGACAGAGCCAATCTCTTCAATTTACTCCTCCTTCTTTAGTCTTTACTTACCGCGTCCATGCCCATTTAAACTAACACTCTTTATATCTCTCTCTCTCTCTCTCCCCTCCATTTGCACTTATAAATACATGAGCTTCTTGTTCTCACCAGTCACCATTCATTCTTAAAACTCTCTTTGGCTTTGGCTTCAGTAGTTGGGGTGAGTAGCTCAGCTCACCAGTCACCATTCATTCTTAAAACTCTCTATGGCTTTGGCATCAGTAGTTGGGGTGAGTAGCTCCTTGTTGGAGAAGCAGGGCACGTGCAAAAACCCTCTTGGCTTTTTATTGCCTCCAAGCTCTTTGCACGTGCTCCCCTTCTCCAACATGGGTTCCTCACCTTTGTATTCCTTCGAATTCGCATAATTTAGGTAATGCATGCAAATCACTCTTTCTTTTTTTCATTTTTTCATCTCTGTTTTTGAGTTTTTGGCTAACTTTAATTCCTGCAAACCCTCTGCACTTTGCTGCTTCGGTATTATGTAGTAATAATGTAATATACATAACCTCAAGTTACAATTAACCTTCTTTTCCTCTCTATAATAAGATAATAATTAACCAGATTGTGTGTCCGTATACACACACACACACACACTTTCACTTATCGTGCATGTTGTCGAAAAATGTATGTTGTTGATCGCTATATGTATGTACCTGTTAACCATGTTATATATGCATGCTCGCAGAACATCAAAGCAAGAACAAAGCAAAAGCAACAGCAAAATGTCAACGCTAAAACTAATAACGGTTCGTTACATAGCCAATTCTTACAATTGCATAGCCAACTGGGAAGAGTGTGGTATCTTGCTTCAAAGTTGGATTTAGCATACTCACCTACTGAAGCTGAATTAAAGGCTATAGAATGGGCTTTTGAGCTTGCTGTTGAGAAAAACTGGAGTAAGATCATATGGTCTTCGGATGCGCTGAATGTAGTCAAGGAAATTCTCTCTTCTTCAAATCCTAGCTTGTGGGAAATAAGATATTCAGTCCTCTATTGTAGAAGCCTGCTGAGACAGAATGAGTGGAAGATGGAGTGGAATGCGAGAAGCTCCAACGTCGTTGCAGATTGTGTAGCTAAAGTTTCCCTTAATAGTAATGTCAGTTTGCTTTTTTCTCTTTGTGATGTTTTATTTTCTGGTTTGCCTAGTTGTATTGTAGACAGTATTGTCCACGTACGATCAGGCCTCTGGTGGTCTGCTGTAAGCCTGTTTTTGGCTTGTTTTTTGTGCTTAATGCAAGTTACTATTCATAAAATATATATATATATACATATATTCTTACAATTGCATTTGCAGGGGATAATGAAACATAACGATGCAACAGAAGATTAATATATGTTTTTACTTATTTCTTGTATGTATCTATTGGTCACTGAACTGTCAGGAATATTAATAAAGCATTATCGTATTTACCGTAGCTTTACATGACTAAAAACTTGCCTCTACAAGCATTTACGTAGTTGACTGGTTTTTAGTAATATATTCAGTTGAATATATTCTTAGAGATAGTGTGTGTGTGTGTGTGTGTGTATATGACTAATCAGAAACCTCATGATATGACTAATCACAGACCTCATCCCTGTATCTGTATGATTAAACTATATATAGTGTACACAGTACAATGCCATAAATAAACCTCCGTGGGTTCACTTAATAATATTGAATATTTTAAAAATTCAAACATTTTAATCATTTGTAAATGACTCGTCGTCTCGTCATACAGTGATAACACGTGTTCAAAAAGGTTGTCATTAAATTAAATCGAAGTGTTTTATGACATATTCAAGGTTTAAATATGGGTTCTAAAATACAGAAATAGAGATAAAATTTTGTTGATATTAATAAAATAAAAATACAGAAATATCGAATATAATTTTTTATGTCGACCTTTCAAAAATATAAAAAAATCTAAGAAATTATAGATATTTTAAACCTTGAATATATTAAAAATTTGTAATCAATTCATAACAATGGATTTCCATGTTTTATATTCCTCGAACCAATATTGGTTACTCACAAAAAAAAAACTAAAAATTTAATTTTATGGAAATTGATTACTTAAATAAATTTAGAATTTTCAATGAATTTTAATATTTTTTTGGATTATGAACATTGGTTTTAATTATAAAACTATACATATAGTTTTTTTTTTCTTGTAAAGGAAAGAATAATTTTTAGCTTACATAATTTAAGTCCAACGGTATTAAACAAATTTTTGTACATAGTTTAAGTCCAAAATAAGTGTAATAAACATATGTTTTATACCTTTTCTAAAAAAAGAAAAAAGCATTACATTATGGTACGCATTTTAATAAAATAATTTTATATGAAAAAAAAATAAAATTAGAAAAACAATTTGATGATTTTTTAAAACATAAAAATTCACTCAAATGGATTTTCAAAAAGGCATACAAAATTAAATTCATTCCGATTGAAATTTCAATCTAATAAAATTATGTTGTCCAAAAAAAAAAAAATCTAATAATGTTATGATGCATTGAATTACTTTTATTTATTTATATTTTGTTTAATAATACGTACTGGGAAATCATCGTCATGCGGTGGCGCGGGAAATCACCGTTGCGGCGGGAATAAATACAAATAAATATATTTATTAATTTATTAAAATAAAACAATAGGCTAAACCAGTACGATACATCGGTTGCCCTAAGTGTTCCAACGGCACTGAAGAGGCCGCCGCCAGGTAGTCAAACTCAGAACTGAGGTCACGTAGTCTGTAACCGCTTCTTCTTCGCTCCAGTCTCCACTACGCTATGGCGGAAACGAAGCGGAAATCCAGAGACGAGGCCAAGGGGAAGAAGAGCAAGAAGAGCAAGATGATTGGCGGTAACAGGAAAAGGCGAGGAGGCGTAGGTTTACCGTCTAAGATGCGTAAAGAGCTTGACCGCTTAAACCCTAGCGCTGACAACAGCGATGTCGACGAAGATATTGATTCTGCCGTGGACGTATACGAGTATGAAGAGGGACTTGCTCAGGAGGATTCCAAGAGAAACCGCCGATTCGACGCGGTTGAGAACCTTGAGTACAAGCTGCCCGATGAATTTGAGGTTTTTTTTTTGCTGCTTCTCTTGTTTGGATTATCTCCTCGTTTGGAATTTATTTCTGCTATATGGGATTCACTGCTATACTGAATTTTCAGGAATTAGTGTGAATTTATTTCCTTGCAAGTGTTTTTTTCTGAAGCTTTTCTTCCATGGTGGTTCCTAGTTTACGAGTAATACCCCTTTGCCTTTTGTTTCCATACATTGATCTGATGAATATTTTGATCGGTGAAGAAATTGTTGAATTCTGTTTATGTGTTTATTGCCATGTGATCCTTTATATGTTTTCGAGTATATTTGGGCTTCTTTTTTACTTTTATGTTCTGTGATAAATATTGCCAAATCAAATTGCTGCTTCTATATTAACTAGGATTATATTTGATTTACTTGGGCATGATATAGACATTTAATTGCATTACCTCACAAATCACAGTTACATTGTTTACCACAGCTTGCCATTAAATTGCAGATTATCATTGCGATATATAATATTTGAAGATCTTTTGACTGAAATTGATGCTCATTCATTCTAATCTTTTGATGTAGGATGAAAATGTGTCATCAGATTATGACAGTGAGGACAGTAATGATAGGGATGCTGATGCCAACGGTGACGAGGATGAAGGTTTTGATGATGGAAGGCACGAGTCAATGTTGCAGGAAATCACAGAAATGCCGAGTGGGACTGGTAAGAAACATTTGCTCAAATTTTCTCAATTATGTAAAATTTGGGGTGTGCATGTAAGCTGTGGTTTGTGAGGCCTGTAGGTTTTAGTTGTGTGGAATTTACCTTGTGAACATATGTTCAAGGTACAAATAATTTTTATTTTTTAGATGTACAATGATGAGGCATCCATTACGTTTCACACTCCAAATTTTTTATAATTCAATCAACCTTTTCTTGCTTTAAGCGACAAGCTTGGCAAGAAATCGTAGTGTTTTTAAGATAGGTCATGTCTTGATAGGTTTACTGTGTTAAATATGTATCTCTCTCTCCCTCTCTCCCTCTATATGTGTGTGTGTGTGTGTGTAATGTACTATTTTAGAATCATGAAATAAATTTCTTTGATCTTGATATGCTAGACCTATTGATTCTGTGGTAGTTGAACTATTGAAGTGATCTTTAACAGTTATGGAAAGTGTATAATTTATGTTGCTTCAAGATATTTTTAAAAAACTTGACCTTCTGAAAATTTATGTCATTGTCAGGGAAGAAGAAGAAGAAGAACAGTAACGTTGTTATATCAGAGCCTTATCCCGAGTCTGAGTATAATCCTAGTCGTGATGTTTTGGATGGTGATGCCCAAATTAATATTGAAGACCTTCTGGATCCTCTTCATGGGAAATCTGGTTATAGCAAACTAAGGAAAAGAATGCGTCAAATGGAGAGAAAATCAGCACCTATTCACGCTCCACTTTCAAAAGCTGAACAAGGGAGATTGGAGAGGAAGGCAGCATCTGAGCAATCGAAGAAAGACTTAGTTAAGTGGGAGCCACTAGTCAAAAGGAATAGGGAAGCACCAACCATATATTTTGATAATAAAAAAGACTTAGGGTTTTCTACTGTGGGAGCTATAGCATCTGAGTTTGAACCTAGAACTGAATTTGAAAAGAAAATTGCTTCTTTGGTTTATGATGACAAGGTTATGGATGCTCACAAAAAAGATGGTTCCAGGCTTCTTGAATTAAACAAGGTATACATGATAGAGGTACCTTCCCCATCCCCCACCCCCAAAATTGTTTGTTTCTCACTTAATCTTTTATATCTTAAATTGATGTAGTAGTAAGAATTACTTTCAAAACCAAATATATTAATTGTTTGAAATTGTGATGTGCTGGTGGAGTGGAATAATATATTCTTCTATCAATGAGAATCCTCAGGCTCACATTTTTTTTTTTTTTTTGATTTATTGGATTATTAGAATATTCTATAAACATACATAAACATCCATCAGATGTAGTTAGTTTCTTGTGATGGTGTTTGGCAGGTATCTGTTGAAGATGAAAAGGACCGCCAGAATCATATTGCCAAAATGCGCAGCCTCCTTTTTCGCCATGAGATGAAGGCAAAACGCATAAAAAAAATAAAATCCAAAACTTATCATCGTTTATTGAAGAAAGATAGATTGAAGGCAGCATCTGCCGAGAATCATATGGATCCAGAAGCTGCAAAAGATCTTGCAAGGAAGCATGAGTATGAGAGGGCAAAGGTGATTCATTGTCCCCTTAGATAGGTGTTAACTAATTTGATTTGGGTTTGATGCTCTTGCCTCCTCACAGAAAGAAAAAAAAAAAAATTGAGAATTAATTGATCTGTTTTGTTGAACCAGGAGCGCATGACGCTTAGACACAAAAGCAGCTCCAAGTGGGCAAAGCGCATTAAAGAGCGTGGTTTTGATGTTCAAGATGAAGGTACTCGTGCTGCTGTAGCAGAACAGCAGCACCTGCATGCTCTTTTGACAAGAAAGAGAAATTCTATGAGAGATAGCAGCAGCAGCAGCAGTGAGGACAGCAGTGATGAAGATGACATAGATGAAAATTTTGCTGGTACGGACCAGGGTAGGGCATCCAGGTTATTACAGGAAGCAAAAGAGAAGACACTTAAAGTTTTAAATGCAGATGATGAAATGCCTAACTCAGGAGTGCTTTCTCTACCTTTCATGGCAAGTTTCTCTCCCAATAGTTTTTGTTAAATTCTATATCTGGTAGTAGTTCTCAGCAATGCGGATCAATTTCCACGATTATTAAACTGTACCATGGGAAGAAAATAAGAAGTCTAAAGATAAAAATGACGTTTCTTTCTGCTCACTTACAGCTGTTGCCATTCCTTGGTTTAGGTTCTTATGTTCTGAGTTTTTTATTTTTTGTTCTAACGCATATGCACCATGATCTCTGCTTGTTTGGTTTTGTGCAGGTGCGTGGAATGAAAAAAAGAGATGAGGCAGCTGCTGAAGAAGCTAAACTTGCTCTTCAAGATCTTGAAGCTTTGTCAAAGCAGTTCGAGGGTTCAAGTGATGCAGAAGATCCAAAACTTGTCCCTTCTAGTGGGAGAATGGTTTTCAGTGGAGGTGGACAGCCGGCTCCAAAATCAAGTAATAGAACTGAATCAGATGGCAAGATCAAAGGAGATAGATTTTATGACGAAAGTGACAGTGAAGATCACTTAGAGGCTGAAGAAAATGATGATCCTGGAAACAGCAAAAGTAATGATTTGCAGAAGGATGTCAACGTTGATCCTATTTTACTTAATGAAGATTCAGATATTCATCAGAGTTCTCTCTTCAAGGTGATTAGTATTTTAGTCTTCCATTTTTCTTGGTTTCTTTTTGGCTTCATTAGTGTTAAAAAAAAATTTTTTGGTTTTCAGAGCTTTGATGAAATTGTTCAAGACACTGGTCCGAAGACAACATGTGAAGTTGCTATTTTTGCCTCAGGCACATGGAAAAAGGTACTCTACGAAGCTTTATTCTTTTTGTGCATCCATATGATCGAATTAAGGGCTCCTTTGGGCATGGTGGGTTGGGCAGTTTATCTTTGATGTTCTTTTGCAAATAGTTTGCGATCATTTTGATAGAAATAAATTGTGAAAGTTTGTTTATTTAAAAGCTGCAGGGATTAAGTCTAATGTCCTAAACTTAGAAATTCTGAATTGACTAACAGATCTAGTTTATACAGTTGGAAACTGTAGATTTAACATCTTTGCATTTAAATGCTAATAATGAAAGCAAAAACAAGATTCCACCACAATTTGGGAAGTGGTATGTCAATTCCATCAAAGGGAAAGGGAGCACTGATAACTTTATGTGTAATGGGCAGATGAAGAGTGGAAATAATGGGGATGCCACTAACAAAAAGTCTCATGTTTCTGTGCAACCTGTTTTGCAAAATCAAGACTTGCCGGTATGATCTCTTTTCATTTGTAGAATTTGCAATTGGTAGTTATATGATTAACTATTTCTCCTTGACTTTTTTGGTTTTCCTCTATTCTAGGAAACTATGAACGAACGGGAAGAAGATAGTGATTCAGATAGTGAAGGTGGCGAGATGGTGGATGGGATTCTTTCTTCAGGTCCCAAGCCATCTTATGAACTTCCTTCTCAAGGTGAGCTGATTCGCCAAGCTTTTGCAGCAGATGATGTGGAGGATGATTTCGAAAAGGATAAAATGGAGATTCTGAAAGAGGAGAATCCTGAACCTGAAAAACCTGTTTTACTCCCTGGTTGGGGCCAATGGACTAATGTACAGCAGAAAAAGGGCTTACCTTCTTGGATGCTGAAAGAACATGAAAATGCCAAGAAGAAGAGGGAAGAAGCATTGAAGAAGAGGAAGGATGGATCGCTTAGAAATGTTATTATCTCTGAGAAATTGGACAAAAAGGTAGGTAAATTTTATTATAGCATTTTTCTGATCTCAGATGTACTATTAGTTCACGTTACTGTAATGGTAACATAGCAGCACCATCAAGAGGGCTGGGGTGGGGTTCAATGTTTGTTTTATATGAGGAAATTGTTGTCAACGTAGCTAAATCTTAATCCTTTCTGATTGGTTCAACTATTTGAAACTGTCTATATGTTAAATGTAGTTATTGGAAGTGGAATAGCATTGAGCATCTTTTACTGCGTGTGGTTTAGTCACTTTCGTTCAGGAAATAAGTTTATTATCTATCTTGCATGGTGTGTACAAGGCTGCTCTGTTGTATTCTGTTCTGCTGATAACGTCGCCCTTTCCTTTTGTATTTTGGGATTTGACAGGCTGAGAAACTCTATACGAAAGCACTGCCTTTCCCGTTCACGTCGAAGGAAGTTTTTGAACAGAGCATCCGCATGCCGATTGGTCCTGAATTCAACCCGGCAACTGCGGTCGGAGCTCTTAATCGGCCTGAAGTAAGTGCCTCATGCTAGTTGTAAATGACATTTTGGATTTTTTGACTATTGAACTGATCAGTGCAACGCCTCATTACTCACCTGAATTGGATGCGTTTTTTTCCAGGTGGTGAAGACACCTGGTGTAATTATAAAACCCATCGAGTATGAGGATGTGGATCCTTACGGGAAAGAAGACCATAGCAAACAGAGTGCACGGAAACAGAAGAAAATTAAGGGTAAAAGAAAACGAGCAAATTAATTAAGGGATGAGCACCGAGGGCCGTGTAGAAAATTAATTAATCCAAGTTATTATTACCTTGGAGACTTGGCCATTGTATTAATTTTTGTTTTGTTTTGGTTTTTTTTTTGTTTTAATTATATTAATTTATTTTTTTACGTGGAATAATTATCATGGAAAGTAACTCATAGCCGCAAGTAAGCAGTATATGCACCAGGAAATTCAATATATATGCAACTAGTATATATTTATATGTATATGGTCCAAATGTTATTTACTATTATTTACTTACCTGATTCTGAGAAAAGCAATATCATGAACGAGATATCGATTATTCGCCATTTTCCAACTAATTACAGACTTCCTACGACGATGACGGCGTTTGAAAGTTTTTTCCGAGGGAGAAAAACCCGCCTAAAATACTTCAAAAATAAAGGAATTTAATTTAAATAAATATGATCGCCAAGTAGCTCCGTCCTCTCCTTTCCGGATAACAAAGCATGGCTTTTTAACACCATCAAACTCGCTCAGCTAGCCGGAGTTCAAAGTGCACACAACTAGTCCTCGAGCTCAGGTCTGTACTGCTAGTGTGCAATTCATGCTCAAAATTCGCCAACTTTTTATTCTAGAGGAAGAAGAATGCTTCACGAGCTGTTGCTGGCGCTCTTGGGCTACACCGGTGATCTCATAATCGACGTGAGAGAGCAACACAACTCTCTCGGCACTGGTTTACCTCCCGGCGCTCCCATTTCCGACGACCCTACTTTCAAGCTCGCTCCTGATATATCTTTTCTTCAACCCAGCGAAAAGTACCTTACAAAACTTGATTCTAGGGCACTCGTTTTTTTCTCTTTTGTTCTCTCTCTTTTTTTTTTTTCTCTGTTGAGTGGAATCCTTTTATAATTCACTCTATGTTGATGTAAATGCAGGGACCTAATCGAGAGGATCGTCACCTTAGGGTTTTATTATAGGGAGCTCGATCGCTTCGCCACCAGGTCTCGTAATTTAAATTGGATAAGGTCTGCAAATGTTTGTACCTCAGCAACGCCTTTTGTGTTGGCCAATGGGAAAATCGAAAAGCAGAGTGTGTATCGTAGAGCCATCGCTAATGGCATTGTGGAGATATTGTCGGTCTATAGGTCTGCTGTTCTTCATATTGAGCAGAAATTGTTGTCCGAAACGGTCCCCATTTTGGCCGCAGTTACTCAGGGCCTCAATAAGGTCGTTTGTGATACCTAGCACCATATTCTTATCCCTTCTGTCATTTTGATTGCTGGCTGTTACTTTACAATCTTCGTGTTAATTATGAAATTTTTTCTTTCTGGTAGTTTTTTGTTCTCTTACCGCCTCTCTATGAACTAGTTCTAGAGATTGAACGCGGTGATGTCCGTGGAGGTCAACTTCTTAATCTTTTGCACAAACGATGCCATTGTGGAGTGCCGGAATTGCAGACATGCATCCAGAGGTATAAAGTTGTATCTTATACAAATAATTGTGATGTGGTTTGGTAGTTTCCGATCGTATATATTGGCATTTCATCATTCAAGAATTAACGAATATTTTAGGTAAGAGAAGCATTGAACATGATGAGAATATTGTTCCAGGGTTGAGTATGTGCTTTGACTTATTCAAGATTTAGTGCATTCTTAGTGTGTCAAGAATTCTTAAAACCAAGGGCTTAACTGCTTATTAAGCTGCAAAATAAATTCTAAGCTGATTATTTTTCTCTTTGTTCACTTCTTTTCCTCTTGAAGCATAGGCTTCTTTGGCATGGACACCAGGTCATGTATAACCAGCTTGCTGCATGGATGGTCTATGGGATACTTCAAGACCAGTATGGAGAATTTTTCATTGGGAGGTAATGACTCTGAAATCATTCCTTTTTCAGGGTTCATAAGAATTTCATTATCAACTTCACTGTCTTTGGATGGATATAATTTCATTTAAGAAACTGCTTCTGGTGGCAACCAGTGAAAAACTTTTGCTTCCAGTAGACTCACATTGTGCATGGAGATGTGATAAATTTTGTTAGATCAACTCACTTTGTGAGTAAGTAAGATAATCTGCTTGCCCCACAATTAATAAATTAGTGTAGATATATGGGACTGATACCTTACTGATTCAGGTTGACATATTAAATTTTGTAGTTTCTTTAATTTTCATGTGTAATGGAACTTTTGTAATCTATAATTTCTCATATTTTGCTTGAGTACTTGCTCTATGATTAACCTGTAACCTTTTTTTTTTTTTTTTTTCTTTTTAATGGTTGAATAACTTTTCAGGCAGGAAGACAGGGATTCAGAGCATGGCTCATCTCAGCCAGACTTATCGGAGAAGTTGGCACGCTTGTCAACTGATGATACATCTTTAACAGATTGGCACTTGGGATTTCATATTGTTTTGGTATTTTCATTGTTTTCTTTACGGTTCTCATCTTCTTTAGTAATAATTGAAACCCTTCAAGGAGAGTTGTTTCTTATTTATATTAATGATGAATTTTGGACTTGACCTACCCCTTTCTACATCCATTTGTAGGATATGCTACCCGAGTACATTCATATGCGTGTTGCAGAATCAATTTTATTTGCAGGTAAAGCCATCAGGGTCCTTCGCAACCCAAGCCACGCCTTCTGGTTTCAGGATGCTGCTCATCATCAGCAGATCCCAAAGGGCAATCAGAAATTTCAATTTACCGAACGTTTTTCTTTCCAGAATGAGCCTTCTGCTGATAAAGAATTGACTGGAGAAGAATTGATTCCACAGTCTGAAGCTGATAAGATTGAAGCTATGCTTTCTGATTTAAAGGTTTCCATGCACCAGCAATAATCATAGAAAATTTTTATGCAGCATCCTTTTCTCTGGTAGATAGCTGTACAAAATTACTGTTGGATTGCAATTAATCGCTGTACTAAACAATTGTACTGAATAATTTTGCATACTCAAGAATGTGATTCTTGTACAGACTTAACAGTTCTTTATAGTTTTATTTCATGAAGAATAATCTTTTATTTCCTCTAACTCACCAATATATGAGTTCAAGTTTAAATTACCAGTTTATTTTTGCAGGAATCATCTGAGTTTCACAAAAGATCATTTGAATATGCTGTTGATTCCATTCGAGCTATTGCAGCCAGTCATCTTTGGCAGGTACTGAATGTGATAAATTTGGTTCTGCCATGTTAAAGAGCACAAATTTACTGTATTCCCTTCACCTCTGCAGCTTGTTGTTGTACGTGCGGATTTGAATGGCCACCTGAAGGCCTTAAAAGACTATTTTCTTTTGGCAAAAGGAGACTTCTTTCAGGTAAAGGGTGAATATATTGGAAGACTACTTTCTTGGTTTTAATAGGTTCTTCTTACTTTTTAAAATTTGCGGTGGTGCTTTTTATTTCTCCTAGGGCTTTCTTGAAATCTTTTAACTGCTCTTAGGTTTTGTTGTGTTATATCAGGATTACTACCTTTAAATCTTTGTAACCATTATTTAGAACTGACATCTATAGTTGGCTCGTGTTTACCGTATGAAACTTGCTTAAAGAAGTGAATATGCAACCTTTGAAGGATGAGGGCCTTCTTACTAAATTTGTGGTGGCACTGCAAAAATCTCCTTCTTATGGTTTAGTTAAAAGAAAAATGGTCTTTAAAACTCAATGAAGCCTTTTTCCTTGAACTTCGTTAATGATTCAATTTGACATCTTTTGATGTTGATTTTTACTTATTTGAGTGTTTAGAAATGGGACTATGCTGCTTCTGAGCAATCCTTTCTTTAGATTTGCAGGCAGTTGCTGAATCTAGTCTTGTACTACTATAGTTATTGGAGTTGTGAATTATTGTGAACATAATTTTCCCTATTAGTTTTCCTAAACAAGACATGATTTATCATGCCAGTGTTTTCTTGAGGAGAGTCGCCAGTTGATGCGTTTACCACCCCGTCAATCAACTGCAGAAGCTGATCTTATGGTCCCTTTTCAGTTGGTATGATTAGAATGAAATGATTATTCCTTAACTAATTGATATCTTCATTATGTTTGCTGACTTTTTTCAAAAAATTAAAAAATATAAATTGAATACTAGTGGTTCAGAAACAAAAATTCATTGGCACTACTTGTAATGCAGGCTGCAATAAAGTCTATAGGCGAGGAAGACAAATATTTCTCTAGAGTGTCCTTGCGGTTAGATTGATTATTTGATTGTTCCTACTTCCTACTGACTGATTATATACAGTTGATCAACCATTTTTTTGTTACTTTACCATCTTGCTGTCTTTTCCAGAATGCCTTCATTTGGAATTTCTGTTAAATCCTCCCAAGGAGAGCTAGCAAAGGATGGAAATGCAGGTCCTAATTCAGAGATAATCTTTGATGGCTGGGATGGAATTGCTCTCGAGTACACTGTTGATTGGCCTCTTCAGTTGTTCTTTACCCAAGAAGTTCTCTCCAAGTAAGACTTTACTGCACCTGCTGGATGCGATTCTTTCTTTTTTCAGGTTTATAATTAGTTGGAACTTGCACTCTCAAACTTTATAACCTCTTCTGTTTTAAAGAGGGAAAAAACCTTTAGAAACAAAGAATTTCAGCCTCTGAAACACTTGATGGCTGAACTAGTTTCCTTTCCTCTTGCTTATGCTTTAACAATGAGCATGCACCAGGTACTGCAGGGTCTTCCAATATTTGCTTCGCCTCAAGAGAACACAAATGGAATTGGAGAAGTCATGGGCCTCTGTGATGCACCAAGATCATAGAGATTTTGCCAAACGTCGCAATGATCGTATAAATTGCTCAGTATCACAACAACAACGACAGCGATTCAGACCGATGTGGCGTATTAGAGAGCATATGGCATTCTTGATCAGAAATCTTCAATTTTATATACAGGTTCTGACTAAGATCACATAACTTTTTTTTCTGTTACTTAAATGCGAATTATATACATGTTATAAATCTCTTGAATTAGATTTAATAACTGCCCATATTTTATTCGGTAACCACACAGAAGGCAAAGGAAACAAAGATCAAAGAATCTTATGGAGAAAATTCTCATTATCTACCATGTTCTGTAATTTAAGATTCTATTTTCCATTCAGAAAGTCTTGTGTTTTCTGTCTTAGGTGGATGTGATAGAATCCCAGTGGAATGTTTTGCAAGCTCATATTCAAGATTCTCATGATTTTACTGAACTCGTGGGCTTCCATCAAGAGTAAGTCAAACTAATGGTTTTTAAAAATCTTGTTACCAGATTTATATGTTCTCTATTTCATGGAGTTGCTACTATAGTTACTATTCTGATTATTGCTGCTATTCCTTCGGTTTACTAACAGGTATTTGTCGGCCCTAATTTCACAATCTTTCCTGGATATTGGCTCTTTGTCAAGAATACTGGACAGTATAATGAAACTTTGCCTTCAGTTCTGCTGGAACATTGAGAACCAAGAAAGCAGTACAAATACATCTGAACTAGAACATATAATAGAGGTTCGAATGACTTTACATATTTCTCTTCGATTATTGTATGGGTACGGTAAAGCTCAGCAAATTATTTAAACTTTTTAATGTCGTGGTTTTCCTTTGGCATTTTGCAGGAATTTAACAAGAAATCAAACTCCTTATACACTATATTGCGCAGTAGCAGACTTGTTGGGAGTCAGCGAGCCCCATTTCTGAGACGTTTTCTTATGCGTTTGAACTTCAATTCATTCTTTGAGGTAATCCGATATAGTAAGGTGGATTCTCCAGGAACTTAAATTTAGCCCTTTTAGTTGCTTTTTTTTCCATAAAAAAAAAAAAAAACTCATTGTTCCGTCTTACCAGGCAACTGCAAGAGGGGTGCTGAATGTTGTAAGACCTCGTCCAGTATTTTCAGTTTTGAATCAACAGTAGGCATTGTTCCACTACTCGTGCTTTTCTTCGTTCGTTGTGCTATTTACAAGAGCATGCCATGTGAGTACTGGTATTATTTATTTAGTGTTTGTTTATTGAATTATAATTTAGAGATGCCTACTGAACGCTAGTCTCAAAACGCAGATTCACAAGTCGTCCTTCTTGACACTAGGATGGGCTTTTATTTATCTAGTCCGACATAACAATAACATGATGTTGTTCTTCCTCGGTTCATATTAATATGATGGGGTCCATGAGGCTTTGAAAGTGAGGTGGTAACCGACCCTTACAAATCTTGTCTTAAAAAAAATGAAAATGGAAACACATTGAAGCAAGGATTTTTTTATTTTTTATTTTATTTTATTTTGTAAAGGTTTGACATTTTGAGTGGAAATTTACTTGGTTTGTTGCGAGGTTCTTATTTTATCTATTTTCGGTGTACGTGACCTTTAATTCTACTTTCTTTATATATATATGCTCACTCATGGCTTAAAGCCAGATAATTCAACCACACGACACCATGTCAATTTAACTTCATTAACTAGAAATATCGTTTGCCAAACTCAGAAACTTAGAATTTATTACAAAACCAAGATATGATTAAAATTAGGCGTAAAGTATGTCTTGTACAAAGGCAACTTGCCCGGTGTTTTAAAATACTAAAAAAATGAAGAAAAAGAAAATTATATACCAAAGGAAAGAACCATGAAGCCAAGCCAGATCCAAAAGCTTTATTATAAATAAACAAATATGCACAATGTGGGGGCTTAGCAGAAAAAAACAGGACCATAGAAAAAACACAATGATTTCTGGAAAAACAAGCAAGGTGTGTAATTGATTCCGTTCAGAGATCCTCAAAACCTTCTTCGTCCCCTTGTTCTTCTACTCTTTGAAATTCCGTTCTCCAAGTTTCCATCTGTCAATGTAAATACCTAAGAAATCTCAAGCCCATAAATGTGGTTGTCAAACAGACTAAGATGAGCATGAAATAGCAGAAATTAATCCCTAGCACCCTGTCTTTTCAGTTAGAAGGATATCAAAGTGCACAATAGAGCCATTAATATTTCCTTCCTCTCCAACCTTGCAATGGCAAGAATAATATGAAGATGAAAGAAAAACAAAAGAAAAGAAAATGAAGACTATAATCTCCATCACAGAATTTCATACGAGCAATTTAATTTCTTACCTGATCATCAGAAAACCGCAATTGTTCTGCAACAAATAGAATATTCTTGTAGTTTACTGGTGCTAATACCTTCCCTAAACTCCTCGCAACTTCCTCATGGCTAATCATGTTCACCCGGAAGCCATTGCTCATGAATAGTTTGTCCATCCATTGCCTTGTACTTGACTGCACAAAAGACAATAACTCAGGGTGGTATCTTTCTTGACAGAGAAAAATACCATTTTTGAATAAGAAAACTAACCTTGGTCCGATCAGTTTCTGCCAACCAAGCAGGCAATTCTCCAACAAAGAAACATCCATTCATGGCCAAACCACTTACTATGTGCAAGATCTCTTCAAAACTTCTCAAAGTCATTAGAGGCAGACCCTACATCAACACCCTAAAATGAATACCTTCGCTTGCTATAATTTGTTTCCCAAGGAAGAAAATATAGAACCAGTTATGGCAGATATTGTAAGCCTTAACTACCTGGATAGCCCATATACTAGGCTGATTACCATTAAAGCCTTTAGCACGCAGACTTTGCAGCAAATTGGAGGACCCCAATGGAACATGAAGGAACAAGCAACTTCTTGGAATTTTAGCCCCAACACCTAATATACATTGTAGAAAAACACATCAGAACATGTTACATTTCTTACTTAGCAATTCAAGGATGAAGTGAAGCTTGCAGGAAAATGCGGTTAAAAATTGTGGGAAATGCCACCTTCAAGCTTTTCAGCTGCTCTCTTGAATATCCTTTCTGGGGAGATATCAAATATGATGGTTGAGGTTGGCCAACTTAGCCGATATGGCCTAGTGTCCATGCCGTCTGTTAGCAAAACAACCTGTACCAGTCAATAAGAATACCATTAAACCTCAAAGAGACAGCGAACTGGTCATGATTGTTTGAATCCTTAGATTAGCAAATACCTGCTTGAGTCCATCAATATGGTTCACTGTACGGAGCAACCTATCATCAATGAATTTGGTCGCTAGGCAATAGTGATGCAAAGATTGTTTCATGTCCATCTGAAAATGAGGGCTCACAAAACAACCAGCATAGTGATCAACAAAAAGAGGCTCTGCATGTACAAAGCATTAACCACATATTCAGTGCATGCACGCAAAATATCAAACAACAATGTGGAGTTCAGAGTAACCATTTGTTAAATTGCCTAAACGGGAATATAAAGTGCTGTAATGTCAATAAAATAAAAAGAGAGAAGAAAATGGATATGCCTGGTCGATGAGTCTCGTGGAAACGACGAGAAGCAGCATTAATGGCTGCTTGGAGTAATGGGTCATTGGTATCGTGGAGTTTTGCTCTCAAAACGCCATTTCTATTGGTCTTTGAAGCACGGGTTATAGATGGACGAAAGACGAAAGTGGGGGTGGCATGCGAAAAGCCAAGAAGACATTCCATAAATTTGCAGCAGAGAGGAATGTTCAGTGATGGATGTGACGGCCAAGGTTTACGAGCTACGAGACAGAGAAAGAGATGGATTTGGTGTAGTCATCGGCAGTACGTGAAGGCGTCGAGCTCTTCTGGTTCTGATTTCTGAATAAACAAACAAAACGCAGTAACCGCATCCACTCCTAAAACGAAGTACTCCGTTAGTAAAGCCTGGTAAGCAGTTTGACTTGAACAATCCCAAACCGGAAACAAGTATTCGGTACAACCCCCTCTACCACATCAGCTGTTGCTCCAACCTATAATAATCATTCAAATTGACATGTCAGCATATACCCTCTTTATTTTATTCTTTTCTTGAGCTGTAAATATATATTTTATTACACCTGCGAAAAAACTTTAATATCTTTTACAAGAGTTGTAGTTGATGCTCTCTAGATGATGAACATCTACTAAATTTTTTTTTAAAAAAAATAAAAAATCTATTTGGGCTGCTCGGACCCACACCAGGACTATATGTGGCCCAAACATTCCAAAAAGGTTCACGCTCAGGAATGACTGGGCTTTGACCTTTATCCCTTTTATTTATGCCCAATTATTGTTATTGGGCTACTCCAATATCCCTCGTGGCCCAAATATTTGAAAAGTACTGGGCCTTTATTTTATAGCTAATTGAGTGATATTTTCGTGACAAATTCATGTACAGTTCCATGCCTTTAGGATAATATCACTTTATTTTATTAAATTCTGAAATATCAAATTCTATTATTAATATAACATCAATATGATATTTTGAATTGATAAAAATAAAAAAATGAGAATTCTAATATTATTGAATAGATTCAACATACAGTATATAGAAATTTAATTGGATTATTCAGCGTGTGGATATGTATCGTATAATTAAGCACCAAATTTTTACCAAAAAAAATTAAGCACCAAATGGTTCAACATAAATAGGCTTGCCTCTTTCCTCATTTGAAAGGAAGATGAAGGTATTATGACTGGTTTCATAATTGTCTCCCACAAGTAACGTTGACATACTAGCAACCAAATCATCACCCATAGCACACACGGCTGAGCCAGTTCCCAAATATATATTGTACGTTCAGTCAGTACGACCACAAAAAGAGGTATTTTGTTTATTAATTTTGTCCAAAAAAAAAAAAAACACGTTATAAGAAAAATTACCCAAGAAGAATAATGGCAGCGAGAGCACTACGAAAGAGAGGAACAAAAAACTAGTGCACAATGCGCATCCTCCATTTTATATTTATAATCGCACCTAATAATTAGTTGTTAAAACCTTTGGAATTAGAATTATACATGTAGCGAACCCACCCAATGCTGACGGTAGAGGGTTGAAAGTCAGTGAGAAATGTTAGGTGGAGTGAGTTGTAGAAGGACATGGGTCAATTTATTCATATAAAAACAGACGTTAAAAGCCGAGGCTTTAAAATTGAGGAACCCAGAGAGAGAGAGAGAGAGAGAGAGAGAGAGAGGAACAAGCAGGCAGAGGCAGACAAGCACGAAGGCTTATCTGCAACCTCATCTTCCCAAGCAAATGGATTCAAATCCCAGGAGCGACAACCCAGATTCCAATTCCTTAGAGGACCAAAACCCATTGGCCATTTTACCCTCCGATCCTACCATACCTCCCTTTGCCACTGCTTCAATCTCTCTTTCTTTCTCTACAATCCTACCTACCCACTTTTTCCAACAACCCAAGGTTTCTGCCTTGTTTTCTCCCCAGCCAAACAAGGTCAAGGTTCCCACGCAGGCCTCTTCCCTAACTCACCTATCCCTCTCCTCTGCCTCTGTATCTCCTCCCAAGCTATCATTCAAGTCCACCATCTCCTCCAATCCCCTCCAAAATCCTCTGTCTTTGGGTCCTCGCCGTCCCTTGGACCCCTCCAATGGGGCCGCAATTCGTCGAGCTTCCATTGTTTGGTTCCGCAATGATTTACGCGTCAACGACAACGAGTGCCTCAGCTCCGCCAACAATGAATCCATGTCCGTCTTGCCAGTCTATTGCTTCGATCCGAGGGATTACGGGAAATCGTCTTCTGGGTTCGATAAGACTGGGCCCTACCGTGCTACATTCTTGATCGAGTCCGTCTCAGACCTGCGCAAAAACCTCCAGGCAAGGGGGTCCGATCTTGTGGTCAGAATTGGCAAGCCTGAGACTGTTTTGTTAGAGTTGGCCAAGGCAATCGGTGCGGACGCGGTGTATGCTCACAGAGAGGTTTCTCATGACGAGGTTAAGGCCGAGGAGAGGTTTGAAGCTGCCATGAAGGAGGAGAATGTGGAGGTTAAGTACTTGTGGGGAAGTACTCTGTATCATATTGATGATTTGCCTTTCAAATTGGAAGATATGCCTTCAAACTACAGTGGGTTTAGAGAGAAACTGCAGGGATTAGAGGTGAGGAAGACCATTGAAGCGTTGGACCAAATGAAGGGGTTGCCTTCCCGTGGTGATGTGGAGCCTGGGGATATTCCTTCCTTGATGGACCTGGGTCTTAACCCTTCTGCAACAATTTCTCAGGTCTGCGTTTCACTTTTGTTCATCTATGATTATTGTTTTATGTGATTTCTGAACCATGCATTGTTAAATTGTTAAGCCATATATCAAGTTTGAGTTATTTCAATTACATGTTTTGTCTTGAATTTGAAGATGATTTGCTGCTGAATATACTAGTCTGATTAACATTGGGAAATGAAGACCACTAGTGTTCTACACCCTTGGGCAAAGATTGCTTAGTCAAATGGACAACTTCCAAGTTTAGTTATGCAATCTGTGAGATCAAAGCCATGATTTTTTTAGTTCAAAATGTTTTCGAAGTAATTGTAAGCTTAATCTGACTATTTGTAAAAAGAAAACAAGAACTTCAATTATCATGAACTATGAATCAGCAAGGATGATTGATCATTAGACCTGCTGGTAAGTGTTCCCTGGGAGTGTAATGGCTGCGAGTGTAATGGTTTGGTGCGATGACGAGAATGTAATGTGGTCTTTAATCCTAGGAAATGAGGATAGGGTTCTGTTTTTTGTTTGCATGAATCAAGAAATTTAGTTCAAATAGAGTCGTTTACTTTCAAACGGCCTTTTGGTCTCGACTCATAGTGACTATTATTGGTTTTCTGGGATCAAGATATGTATGAGTTTTAAATCATATAGGATTACTTTGCTAAGTGTTCTATATACATGGTGGTCCTGTGATCCTATGTTCTCTACCTTTCTTATCCTTGATAGGATTTTTTTCCATTATGTGCATAGTCACAACAGTAGTGTGAGTGTTTTCAATGGATCACACAAACTATCATATGAAGAAGGGCTGTTTTCAGTTTTGTGGTTTGACCTATATCACCAGTTGGGTAATAATACTCATAAACTCGGTGACACCTGCCCACCCAGCCAACTATGAACCACCTCCACCACCCAATTTCTGGAATAGTAGGTTCTTCCTTTTTTTTGGTAAATGAATAGTAGGTTCTTTAATAGTGGCTCTGTAGAGTGATTGGTTTAACACACATACTGTGACTGTCCTTTCCTTCAATAAATTGAGAATATTGTAATTTATTGTCTTTTAGGATGGAAAGCCTGCGGCCAATGCTTCCATGGTTGGAGGGGAGACTGAAGCTCTGCAAAGGCTCAGAAAATTTGCTGCTGAGTGCCAAGCACAGCCACCTAAGGGAAGCAAGGATGGCAGCCATGATAGCATATATGGTGCAAACTTTTCCTGCAAAATTTCTCCATGGTTGGCCATGGGGTGCCTCTCTCCCCGGTCCATGTTTGACGAACTAAAGAAAACTGCTTCCAGGTTTGCCTAAAAAAGCTTTGCTTTTCAAAAGTGATATAGTTTTTAAAATTTTAATTAGACGTGTCCTCACTGTAAAATGAAATGGTTTGATTGACAGATCTATCTCTGCTTCCTCAAATCGAAATGATGGTGGCAGTGGAATGAACTGGTTGATGTTTGAATTGTTGTGGAGGGATTTCTTCAGGTAAATTAGCATAAGCATATAGCAAGTAATTTCACACTAATGCTTAAATTCCATGTTTTCCTTTTCATAAACAAGTTACCAAGCTGGCATATTTCCATTCTAGTCTCTGATTTCCTTAGCTTTTCGTGAAAACCTAGGTTGTTATTGATTCATTCCTGTTATATCAGGAATTTTAGTGTGTTCCGATCGAAGTGAGACAGGTCTATGTTCTTTATCGAACTAATTTGACAACTTTATGTTGAATGCAGATTCATTACCAAGAAATACAGTTCTGCGAAGAAACAGCTTGACGGTGCCCCAGCCACGGTTTGTACTGGTGCACTTGCTTAAAAAAGAATTGTATGGATGTGAAAAAGAAAAATATGTTAATGTGATGCCGGTTGGCTTTATATCCATCACTTCCCAAGTTATAAGCTTAAAGCTGTTAGGTGTTGGAGAGTAGGATTGTTGAAAGTTGTTTCCTTCTTGAACGTTCTTGTAGCTGCCTAATAAAGTGATTAAATATTCTTTTTGGAATTTTTCCAACTTGTAGAGATGGCTCCTTGTTTCCTCTCTCTCTTTTTCCCTGGTGAAAATCGGTGGCCAAACCAGTCAAACGCTTAATGTTCTAATTTTATGAGTTAGAGACCCACTGGTTCTAATTTTTGATCCTTTGTTTGTTGGGCATACATGGTTTGAAAAACGGACAAGTAAATTGACCAGCATGTACCTACCTACCTATGATACTCAACTGACGTACGACGATTTAAACTTGTCGTTTGGGTATCGGTTATACTGAATATGCCCGAGTAGTAGGTTGGTTCCGAAGCTGAGCACACACCACCCAATATAAAATTATAATTTGAACCTGGCCCTTTTGCAAGCTCATATTACTTGTAATATTACATTACTGACGGTGCGAGAAACGTGAAGTCAGTGGTCAGTGGCCCAATACCCTCACCACTAAGGTGAGCATCTAAGGTGAGCTATTTATGTGTACTTGTACATGTTCTTTTCTCTGATAAAATAGACGAGTTACAAAATTGTTGTGAAGAACCAATAATTCAACCCATAAATATTACAACAGGAGCACAAAAAATGGAATAAATATAGCACTGTCTAGAAATAGGGTAGGGAAACAAATAAAAATGATATGTGGTAACAAAAGGAATTACCAAAAAAAAAAAAAAAAAGATGATTATTATCATATGAGGCCAGAAACTCTGAGAGAAGATAGCACAACAAAGATAATCCAAAGTAACATGAAGAATACAGAGGTAACCCATGCCCAAAGCTTTGGCCCTCCAAGCTCTGCACCCAATGTCAGACGTCTAAATACCAGAACTACGATACAACCTACAGATGTGCAGAAAAATACAAGTAAAGAGAAGCTGAGTCCCCCAGCATTCTCGATTCTCAGTGGTTCTCTGTAAGCGAAGTAGTTGTATGCTGTGTCTATTAGCCATGGTAAACCAATGCCAATATATATGTTCACCGAATTGCTACAACATCAATAAACAACAAACTTACAAGTCAAATTGCACATCCTGATAAATATAGAATGCTCCTTAGCGTAGGAAAATATAGAAATAAATACAAAGTTAAATTAAGGATTTTGAAATATCTTCTTTCTTTTGTTCTTTTTATTTCACGGTTTAGAAATTAGATTTGTTAGCTTCTTAGAAAAACATAATGAGAAAGAGTAGCCGAAATTCTACTTGGGGATGATCACAACTGAGTTTCAACCTCACAGGAAGTTTGATTTATGATTTTCAGGACTTGAATTAAGGATTCCAGAGAGATGACTACATGAAAAACCACAATTACCATTTCAATTTTGTACGCTATTATTATTATTAGTATTATAAGACCCAAAAAATTGTAGGCTGAAGCTTGAAAATTCTCGATAAACAAGTTTCTCTCTTAGTTCTAATGAATTGAGGCACATGAAATAATTAATTTGACACCAAGTAACAATAAAAAAGAATCTTACTAGAAAATTTTAAATATCTAACAAGATCTTAATTATAATGGAACTTCAAATGAGTAAACCTGCAAGTGATGTTCGCAATGGCAGAATCAGCCGTTGTCTGACGTTCAGCAGCAATCTTGCTAGCAACTAAATCTGGCCACGAAGTTCCACTTGCTAATGCAGTAAATGCTATGACATAAGGATTTATTCCTGCAAAATGACATATAATATAAAACACAGGGCAGGGGCATGCTGACTTGATTATGTAATCATATTCAAATACAAAAATATTGAGGTAACTGGGAATTTTATTTTAAGCAAGGTGGAAAACCTGTGACACAGCTTATAAGATCTGTGATTTGTGTCACAACGTAAGCGATACCACTGATGAAAATTAGAGAGCCAATGAAGGCAACCCAACCATGAGCTATATGATAAGGAGGCACAAAAGCAAACAGAAGTCTCCATGGAGCAAGAAGTAATTGCCAGGAAATTCTTGCAAGTCGTAAATAAATATTGTTCATTTTCCTTGATTCTGTGCTTCCCAACTGTTGAAGAAGAATGATGTCATTCACAAGGTATTACGACTATGCCTAGGTAGAAAAAAGATATCTGTAAAGATTTCACAGTGCTCGGAGAAAGAAAGAAATATATTGCAGGGTTGTAGTTCAACATAAATTTGGATATCCTTGTCAGCCCACAATTATATGACAGCAAATACAATGAACAAAACTAAAAGTAACAGTTCTCATACTAACCTAGTTCAAACTGAAAATATCAATTTAGAAAATAAAACTGAGTTATCGATTAGCTTTGGAATTTGTGATGATGTTATTGCTTACACAATCAGAATTTGCTTTGACTACTAATTTTGACCAACAAAAATGGATTAGACTTGTGACAGAGCTCTTGCACTACTCTCAATGTAAACTTTCTTTCTTTAACGAGACAAAGAGAAATAGAGACTGACAGAGAGTAATTGTAACATGGATTTTTGGACATCAATTTGCATTGTCACACAGAGTAATTGTAACATGGGATTTTGGACATCAATTTGTATTTTAGAGCTTTAAATGATAGAAGATATAGCAAACAATAGTACCATGAGTGCATCTACAAATTGCTGTCTCCAAAGTGCAAGTACATGAAAATCTTCTGAAGTCACCTCCTTTTGTGAAATTTGGTCGGAGGATTCAGAAGTATCATCAATTCCAGGCACTTTTTGATACCCTGGACCTGTAAAGTTAAACATTCATAAGTAGAAACTTGGGATAGTAAAGTAGGAGATGCTAAAAGCACTTCAAAAGCCCCATAACTTTATAAAGCATAAAAGACAATTATATAAACAATAACTAGATGCAATCCTTGTTTTTCCGCATGCGATTACCAGACAACTGAAAGATGTGAACCAAGTTCTTATTTGCTCTTTTTGAACTACCTTGACTTAAAATGACTAGCCAATCACCACAGAAAGAAACATTAACAAGTACCTGTCTCACCACTTGAATGAATGGAGAATATATCAACAATGTTGCTGTTCAGTTCTTCACCAACTTGAAGTATCTCAGAAGAGCCATGACAGACATCTTGTTTACAAGGAACTACCTCAGCTGGCACCCACTCCTCTGGTCTTTCACTTCTTGGCCTATGGAACAGAAAGGAACAAAAAGATTAATACGGAGGCAGTCTCATCATAACATGTTCACTTTTGCAGCCAAAATATATACAGGAAATCTCAATGGTTAAGAACTAAAACAAAATCTTATTTGATCAATAAATTGTTGAATGAAACAGAAGAACATACAGTGGAAGGGATAAGTATGGCCAACGCTTGTCTTGAGCATAAGCATGTATCAGCAGTAATCCATATTGCAATACCGTCAATAAGGCCTCCAGTAGTGTAACTACATTTGGAGTCCAAACCTACAGTATAAAGTAAAACCCTTAAATGATAGTTTCTGTGTGAACCACAAAAAATTCCAACCGAAAAATATTTATAAAATGAAAAGATCTTGATGATTTACTTAATGTGGGAATTTCTCAAAATTACCTTTAGAATTATATATAACCAAATATAAGCCCAAAAAGACCAACAGAGCTCCACTAGCCAGACTCCAATATCAGATATCTTTTTCAACTCTCCAGCTCTTGGAACTACAACACAAACTGCATGGATAGGGAAAAGATCGAATGCAGCAGAACCAACAAGGGTTCCAGGGCCCAAACCTGTAAAATATGCAACATACAGAATATCATAATTATGATTTTACTTACAAGCACGCTTTTACATAAAAGCGTTTGTAATATACCGTATTCAACAAAGTCAAACATAGTGAAAGCACAAATAGCAAAAGATAAAGCTGAGAAAACCCAAGTATAAATTTCTATAGAAAAATTTGTGGACTTGGAAGAAACTAATAATTAGACTTAGGATGACATATCCTTAATCTCAAATCCAGTAAACTATAAAAAGTAAAAATAAAATTCTAAAATAACTTCGACAGTTATACAGGGGAGAAAGAAAAAGTTGATAGAACAAACCTCCAGCGTACAGGTTTCCCAAATTCCGTATGGCATCAATGGTAGCTAAAGATATTTGAGGGAAGCTAGTCCCAAAGGCCAGTAGACTAATGTCTGCAATTGTGAAATTCCACACCTTTTCATGCCTAATAGTCTCTGTCTTACTATAAGGGTCAAACTCTACAACCTCACGCGTGTGCTTCACAACATTCTCCATAGACAGGAAAAAGCGAGCAGTTATAGCCGATAATCCAAGGAAACAATAAGCAAGACCAACAAAATACAAGAATGTCCTCAGCCCATCCCCGAGGGCAGTTTCACCATGAAAAATCAAGTAGCTTTCACACTCATCATGCCCAAGAACACTGCGAATTCCAAGCATGCCTTCTGCAGTTCGAATATTCACCGAGGCCATCTTAATCAGACGTAACCAGCAGTACAAGCATGTAAATCACATCAATAATTCTGGCAGAGCACTAATAAGTCCTGAGGCACAAATGACAATACCCAAAAATTAATGCCATAACCTTAACATTTAAATCCAAATGAAAGTTCTTCGACAAGTTAAGTAGAAGGAGAAAGTATGTTTACGAGTTGAAGGTCATCGTGTTGCATTGACAATGGTCCAAAAATTAGAAAAAGCAAAAAATATATACATAAAAAAAATAAATTAAACAACTTGAAGATGGTCCCCATGACATAATGTCACCAATAATGAGCTCACCATAATGAGTTCCAAACTCAGTCAGTACCAAAACAAAACAAAAAAATCAATTCCAGAGCCGATCGATTCGATCTCGATTAATATGGAACCACACAATATCAATGAAGTAAGAAGTAAAAAGTAAAAAGAAGATATACAGAGAATAGAAGAGGCTACAGGGGTTGGACCGAAGGACAGCTACCTACGTCGGAATCTCCGCCGGAGCACCGACGCCACGTGATGATCGTATCCATATAAACGCGGGAGAACGTAGATGGGGTTGACTTATCGAGTAAAAAAGTGGCAATTAGTGCATGGTTTTGGACACCGTTGTCTCAAAGACTCGGAAATGTCTTGGCCTTGTATCATCCGAGATTTTTATAAGTCGACTGGTCCATTTAATTTTACAGTTCCAATTTGTTTTTACCACCATTTTTAGATCCACCAATTTGTTCAATCTATTTATTTTTCTCAAAATAAATAAATTATTAAAAAATTGTTCTATTTATCGCTACAACTTCTGAAATTAAATAAATAAACTCTAATATTATCATATTAGTTTTATGGGAATTTCTGAGTGCTGAGTCTTAGTTTTTTCTTCTTTTTATTTATTTATTTATTTTTAATATGAGTATTCTCATCGAAGGCTCATATTAAACCACGTGAGACTGATGATTTAATTAGACACCCTTAGATACGAGGTGTCGGTTTGCGTTAATATCATTTTTTGTGGACCAAAAAACATTGGAAAGCAAGAGTGAGAAAGAGGCCATCATGGGCAATCAAATTAGTATTAGTTTTTATTTATCAACTTTAATATTCTAAAAATACGGCGTGCCTAACCACAATACAGATTTTATTATTTAATGGAAATTATCAAATTGATTGAAACCGGATTAAGGACGGGGCCGGACGTCGTTATTTTGTTTTGAATTTCTTTTGGAATGGGTAAATGCCACGTTCTCATTAGTGCTGTATTATGTTGTCATGTAGTTTTGACAGCAAGCATACACATTTGAGTCTGCAAGCAAATGGAACAAGTCCCTAACAATTCATTAAACAAAACAAAAGGAGAACCACAAGCCTGCCTCTCCACTGTTGTCTAACCTGTATGGCACAAAGGAAGAGGAAATACCTTCCCAAAGATGCAGCAAAGCAAACAGTTTGAGTTGATTAAAAAATATCCATTTGCAACCAATTTAGCAATTATCTGATTGTAGACACATTATTTTTTAGTGTTAAAGAGTAAGTCTTGAGAAAAGTAGTTTGGTTTTTTATACAAAAGATGTCTCACTCACTCCCCGACTCGAAGCTGTTTTCTTTTATTTTCTTTTATCATCTTTATTGCTGCTCCTTTTGTCGTGGTTGACAAGATATAAAAAAACAAGTAGAAGATCTTACCCTACAGAATTATATAAACAATTCTAGAACTTTTTGGCAAAGACAGCACCATTTACAGCCATTTCACACTCAACTTGCTCCACAAAAGCTTGTTTTCCATATTAAAAACGTTAAAATGATATCAGCCCACAGCTTTACTAAAATGATAAGAGCCGTGTTTTGACCTGTTGCCTGGATTTTCTCTGTCATAGAAATTTGCACATACTAATTAATGGCAAAATCTGCTGGCATATCCTAATTGATGTTAAACCTTAAATTTATTTAATGTGCATCAGCAAGGCAAGTTGTTCCCCTGGAGCCCAATTTCTCAAGTCTCTTCTCCTCATTAGTTATATATCTCTCTTACCTCAATGATTGGTTCAAAATAAAATCTTCATGAAAGAACAAGAAAGCCAGTAAAGCTCAAGATTTTTTTCCATTAGTCTTAGAATAAAGCCCAAGTTGACATTGTGTCCAATCGAAAACAAAAGTGCAAAACATTAAGCATTCATCTACCAGTAGTCTCTACAAGAACAAAAACCTTGTCTAAAATGGTGAAATCGATTACAATCTCTAACAACAATCTCTCGGTCGAACTCACTAGAAATCATCTTTATAGAATCATGACAATCGCCACATATCCTGAGGTTCTTAATTATTCGTATTGGCGTACCTGGACTCGTCTTCAAGAAGCAGAACGCTATTGCCAGTTTCTCGCTATGAAGGGATAGTGCCAACTCCTTTCCTTCCTCATCCAAGTCTAGCAAAACCTCCTTCGTATTTCTTACAAAACCTTTCATCTTTAACCTCTTCATAATTTCGTCAAGCATCATGAATATCTCTCGGGTTTCCGGATGAGAATTATCACCCACAAAAAACTCATGTACAACACCATCGAGCTCAACTAAACTACACCCTGGAACTTTCTTGATCCCCCTTGCCTCCATGAGATCTCTCACCTGCCTTACTTCACTCCACTTTCCCATCTTAGCATACACATTTGATAGAAGTACATAGCCACCACTGTTAGTTGGATCCAACTCAATTAGCTTCTTCAGTGAAATCTCACATGTTCCAATGTCCCCATGCATCCTAGATCCACTCAGTAGAGCTCCCCAGACGAGCACATCAGCCTCCATAGGCATTGATTTTACCACCTTCAACGCCTCACCAATGAGACCAGCTCTCCCATATAGGTCAACAATGCAACCGTAGTGTTGGATCATAGGACTAATACCAAACTCCTCCTTCATCCTCCTAAAATACTCCTTTCCTTCGCTCACCAGACCTCCATGAACACAAGCACAAAAAACACCTATAAACGTTACAGCATTAGGTCTCACCCCATAACTGGACATTTCATTGAATAACTGAAGGCATTCATGGGCATCTCCATGCATAGCAAGTCCCGAAATCATTGTGCTCCAAGCCATCACATCCTTATTAGGACCCATGATGTTAAATACCCATTTCGCTCTTTCTAAACTCCCACATTTTGCGTACATGTCTATCAAGGCAGTCCCTAAGACAACATCAACAGCCATCTTGCATTTGTCAATGTAAGCATGAACCCATTTTCCATGCTCAAGAGCACCTAATCGTCCACAGGCTGAAAGTACGCTAGACATGGTGAATTCATTAGGCTTCACATCAGTTGCTTCCAAATTTTGCATCTCACGAAACAAAGCAAGCGCCTCCTTATAACCACCACATCCAACGTACCCATTTATCATACAACTCCATGATATCACATTCTTTTCGGGCATTGCATCAAACAGATCTCGTGCAACATCTATGAACCCAACTTTAGCGTTTCCATTGATAATAGAATTCCAAGACGCTAAATCGGGTTGGGTAATCTCATCAAAGACTTGACGAGCAAGCATCAAATCGCCACAAGACGAGTACATGCTGATGAGAGACGTTTGGACAAACGGGTCTTTGAGGAACCCAAAGAGAAGAATTTGGCTATGGATTTGTTTTCCTGAATGAAGATGAAATGGAGAATTGACGGATTGAAGGAGGAAAGGGAAGGTGCGGAAATCGGGTTCAACACCATGTAAGCGCATTCGGCTGTAAATGGAGATTGGGGAACAGGTCGAACCATGGGCGGACTGTACATGGGCTCGGATGAGGGTGTTCCAGACGTAGGATTCGGGGGTCGGATGGGAAAGATGAAGACTTGGGTGCGTCAACGATAGGAGCCTTGCAGAAATTCGCATTTACTGGCTCAGAGAGGGCGGGAAACCGTTAAAAACCGTTTTGCTGGGTTAGCGAATGTGGCTGGCTCGGACGGGAAGGAAACCACTACTGCCGGACCATGAAAGACCCTCACCCAGTAATCAACTTATTTTAGATAAGTCTTCATATTTTATTGGAATCCTTTTTATGTGTTTCATTTAATTTGCAAAATAAAAATGTACTTTAGAGGTTTATAAAATTTTAATTTTTTTGTTTAAGCTTGGGGAAAAAATGAAATGGTATATGACAAAGATCACAAACACTATTAACCCAACCAAATATATGGATTTTATATAAACATAATTTCATCCACTTCATATGTTCTCCAATATAAGAAAACAGAATATAATTACAGAAAACTAAATCAAATAGCGCTTTAAATTATTGTAAAGGAGAGTACATTAAAAAAAATTGCCACAGCGCATAATGCTATATTCTTCTTCCCCAAAAGAATTGGAGCCTATAGTTGATTTACCTACCAATAAATACATATTTACCGCAAGTTTCAGGGCAAGGATGTTATGCCCTGAGCCTCCAAACCCTTTTCGAATGCTTCTAATTGATGCAAAAACATACATTACGTAAAAAATATATATATATCCATAGGCAATGGCTTAAAAGCATAATATCAATCCTCAGCGAGAAACATATATTGCGTCATCATGCAGAGTAAAATAACAAGAAGATTTTAATTAATAGTGCAAAAACTTCAATACAACTTCGAGCAGAACAATCAGGAAAACATCCCCAAAAAGTGGATAGATTAGAGTAGTAAACAGCTGAAAACAAAAAACGAACTCTAGAACAACCAAGCCTAATGCAAAATGCATCGAGATACATAACTAAATCCTCAGTCTTCCTCCTCACCCTCATTTTCAGCAATGTTGAAGTATCTCAACTCATAAACATTACGTTCCTTGTTGGAAGCAATCACCCGAAGCCAATCCCTCACATTATGCTTCTTCAAGTACTTCTTAGTCAAATACTTAAGATACCTGGGAAACAACCGTTAGCAATCAAGGTTTCAAAAATATAGGACAGATAATCATATCAACTATCAACAAAGATTAATCGACTCTCCTCCATTTTTTGAACAATGTTAAAGAAATGGGATTGACTCACTTGTTGCTGCGAATAAGACCTGAACATTTTACTCACTAGTTACTGCATATGAGATTTTAACATTTTATGCACAGCTGCAATTTTGTATTTATGAATGAAAGAATTGGCAATATCAAAAAACGAAACATGTTTTCAAAGTACTATGCACAGTTTTACAGGTAGTGAATATTGCGGGTGGTGTAGCAACATCTGAATAAAACAAGAAACTTTCACCAACAAAATAGGCCGATTTCAGATAAAGGAAGGAAACAATTCTAAACGTCAAGCCAGAAAAGCATATGCAAGATGCTGTTCCTCACTTTCAGATCGTGGAAGGGAATAACCATAACTTATATCATTTGGTTTGGAAGTTTTTCCAGACTCGCCCAAGACAGCTCAAAGGCAATGGCTAACTAGGTACACATAACGGCTTGTCCATAAAACATCATCCGGAACCAGAACACAGAAAACTGTCATTAGGACAATGGAAAAAAACAAAAATGACATTTTTATTTCAAACTCAATACACAGACAAACTTCCTACTGAATTCTCGCACTAACCCAATTAACATACAGCCCCAAGTGTTCAAAATATCACCAAATTGAATATCAGATACTCAATGTTTTCCTACATAAAAAATCCAAAAACGCAACTAATAAATTGCAACATAATTTTCCAGAAAAGAGGATAGTACCGTTTAGAGAAGGTACTTTCAGAGGTGACGGTGATCTTGTTCTTCTCGCGGGTGACGGTGACGGCATCGCCAAGGGCACCGGCCTTACCGCCAACCTTGATTCGCTCCTGGAGGAACTTTTCAAGGGAGGCAATGTCCATGATCTTATCCTCCACCGGCTTTGCGCAGTCGATGACGAAGATCGCTCCCTTCTTCTTGCCCTTGGGCCCCGGTGCCGTCCCACGACTCATTTTCCCTTCCCCCTGCGATTTACAAATTCAATGTCAAATAACGCAAACAGAGTACACAGCGAAAGACAGAGAGAGGGAAAGCGAGAGGAGAGAGAGAGGGGAAGCAGAACGTACCGAATCAAAGTGTATACTGCGATTTAGGGTTTGCAAGCTAAGCTCCCGACCCAGGGCATAGGAAAGGTGCTAGGGTTTTGCTTCTGATTTATAATTACACATAATTTGGTAAAAAGAAAATAGTAACGGCGTCGTTTAAAGAATAATGGATTGTGGATTGGACAACGGCGTTGTGGGCTGACGGACCATCCTCTTCCATGGTTTAGGCCCAAATATGTGTACGGTTCAAAGTAAACCAAGTGCAACTGGGACGTCCGCAGATGCCACGTGGCATGCACGTACATGTGGGGACAAAACATCGTTGCCACGTCGAGCCTCTGTAATACCCTATCTAATATTTTATTTACAACCGGGTCGTAAACAGAAAAAAAAGAGGGAAAATAAGACCGGAGATGAGTTATGGAGGACGATCTCGACGGCGTGGTTCCTTGCTCTTCCCTCGCCGTCGATTCAATCCTCCGTGTTGGAACGGTAAAATACCTTATCTACCTCTGTTTTCCTTTCCCTTTCTTTCGTTTTCTTTTAGAACACCCAAAAATGTTGCAAGTAAATACTATTTCAGGCTGGTGCTATCTGGGGATTGTGTACTAGTCCTTACGACGCTCGTAAACAAGGTGATTCTAATTGAACGAATGTAAAAAAATGTTTTTTTTTATTCTTTTCTAAAACAAATTAAATTATCAGAATTATCTTTGATCGAACTTTTTTGTTTTCTATTGTGTAGGCCTGAAAGGCGTTGCTCATGCTGCTTTTGTGGTACCAAAATTTCAACTTTTTTTTTTTTTTTTTGTTTCTAAGTGTCATATCTATGATGGGTTTGAGTTTGATTTCTGCATTGTCTTCGTAATGATGTGCAGGCGAGGTCGATTGGCGGGTTCGGCTTTCAATGTGGTCATACACCCTCTCTCTAATTTACTCTTGGTATTGTAGTTATTTTTAAGTTTTAGCGCAGTGTTATTGAATTGATGGTTAAATGGGGATTTAGGACTTGTTGCTGGAATTTTTACTGCTACTCGGTGTGGGCTTCGAAGATACCGAAAAAAGAATGATTCGGTTAGTTGTTTGTGATACAATCTGTTGGTACTTACAGTTGTAGTGTTTTATCATATCAAAGGCTTAAGTTTACTCGCATGACACTTTCAACAGTTTTTTTAACTCCCTAGTTTAGTTGCTATATCACTAGAGGATAGAATTTTGTTAGGGGGTACACAATTCGAAGAAGAAAGAAACTAACAATGTGGTTGGCAGTTGATCTAGAAACCTTATCAATGTTGGTGTTCTTATTAGAGGGGACTAATGGGGCTTCAACTGTTGAATTTTCTTTTCGACAATATTTCAAAATTTGTCTCTAGCGATAAGTTTGTACATTTCTGACGGAAACATGTTTAGATTTGGAGACCTTTTGTATGGGTCAATATCGCCTTATTGATTGGAAGAAATGAAGCTAGCTGGATTTGCATGTGTAGTTTGCATTATAGCCTGAAAGGTTTTAACCATGTCTACCTTTTACTATGAAGAGGTTCCATGGTTGTGTTACTCTAAGACTTGTGGCCGTAGTAACTACTATTACTTGAAGTAGATTGCATGTTTATATATAGGCTAGCCATGGTTTGCTAGGAAAGAAATTTTAGGAAACATAAATTCTCTAGGAATCAATAAGTAGGGTGATCTCTATTCTCTAATTCACGTTTATCATGAAGTTTATGGTGATAACACAATGCAGTTAGCTCATGTGAATGTCAACCTTATCATTTCAATAGTTCATTCCCTTATAGTTCTTCCAGGATTGGAGAAGTGGTTTCTCTCAGATGATTGCATCATTAAGTTCTGGATTTTTACATAGATGTGAAATTTTTTGAATCGTACTTTGATGAGTTTGGAATGTAGCCATCCTCTGGTGCTATTTCACATCTAAAGGGAAAGTTGTAATTTATCAGATTATTTATCCACTTTTCACAGATATCCATGCTGAATAGAATGGCTAGCTGGTTTTATGATTCTTCTATGTTTCTTTCCTTATATTCCATGAGATGGTAACTCAGGTCTTCAGAAGTTGCACATCCATGAAAGAACTACACGTTCTCTGGCACTATTGCATATGTTGGACTGATATTATGTGATATGTGCCGAGAATTGACCTGCTGATAAGTTTTGTTTAAACTTTTGTTCATCTAACAGGTGAATGGTCTGATTGCGGGTGCTGTAGCTGGGGCTGCTGTTGCAGCTCGGACACGAAACTGGACGCAAGTAGTGGGGACGGCTTGTTTAGTTTCTGCCTTTAGTGCTGCTGCTGACTTTTCCAGAACTATTTGAGAATAATATCCCTTTTGGTTAAAACCTAAAGATGACAAGTTTTTCCTCTCCTTTCTGTTTCTTAACACATTAATCATCTCATTAGTTTCTCTTTTTCTTGAGACAATGCAAATCATTATCGAAAAATCTGTTTAGAATTTAGAGTAGGTTTTTTTTGTTCATCTTTATTTGCAATAAAGTTGCTTAACCGAAAGAATAATTCATTGGACTTCACTGGAATTGTTCCATAATCCGCTTGATTTCTGAACGTCTCAACATTGTTTTTACATGTGGGTTTCGTGGACAGCCAGAAAACAGGGCTTGAAAGAACAATGTTGGCACCCCTGCTTAGGAACACAGACACACACACACCCGGTCCATTGAGGTTCGTGCCAATCCAAGAGCGTTTATCCTGGGCTGAAATCCCCATGGACTCACTAGGTGGTTGTTCCTAATCCTTGGTTCTCAACTGAAATACTGTTTTTGTTTTTGGCAAAGAGCATTTGTCAGTGATTGCGTATCTGTCCCGTCTCTCTTGAAAATAAACCTAACTACTTACACAAACTATACCTTTTCACCTAGAATATAAACTTTGAACTAGGCTGACATATAATGCGCATCGATGGAGTCTAATCACAATTGTTGCAAAGTCAAGAACTCCTCTGAGACGTCAATTTAGACGAGCATTTCACAGGTCGTTGGTGAACCATATAAGTTTTTATTGTGGCTCCTCTATTGCCTAGCGGAGCATCCGTGACTTGCTAGATTTCCATGTCAAAAGTCGCACTCCCCTATAATAAATCGTGAACATTGTTTAGTTGAGCTACAACAAATTGGTGGTGTGAAAGGGTTCGTGGACTTAATTAGAGAAGTCTTTGTTGAATTGGTTCCATCAAATCTGTTCAGTAATTGACTGCTTGGTACTTTGGTCAAAATAATCCTATCTACTTGGCCACTTCATTTTCATGGATAACAAAACTCTTACTACGCAGCTTGATCTAGAACAAAGCTCTCATATAATGAAACCCAATAAACAAGGTTGGGTTAGGTGACCCATAGGTGTAAGGTCTTTCTATCGTACTAGAACTACCTTGTTTGTGTTATACATACACTATTAGGTTTGTTGATTCTTCGAAAGAGCTCGGCATGGAGAGATTTCTCTCTCTCTACAAGCTTTGATGTGAAGCTCTCATGATTGATTACTGTATTTGGAACCTCATTGAGGACCCAAAATGACAATCCTGTAAAGTAAGGTGGATTATGCATGAAACAACAATTTTTTGGGACCAAAGCTGGCATTAAAGAATTGAACCTGTTTTAAATTGTATATCCTTTGAAACTTGATAGACTATGTGTAATTGTTTTCGTTTCTTTTTTTTTGGTTGATTTATTCTTGTAATTATTCCTTCTGATAGTGAGACTGTCAGAGATCCTTGTGCCTCGAAAAAAGTAATTTATGTTTCCAAAAAGAAAAGCAAAAAAGTTTATTTGGATCTATTGATAAATAACATTGAAGTTATCATCGTGACTTTGACTTGATAGATACTGCTGGATACGAACTAAAAATAGAAACTAGTGTGGGGTTGTAAATGGTTCTTGCCAAACAAAATTATGCTGGGAGTTTGAATTGTAAATTATCTTATCAATTATATAATTAAATTAATATTTTATAAATTTTAAAATAGTTATAATTAACCTCTAATTTATAAATATAATATATTTTTACTTTAAATATAATATTTTTTTAATTATTTAATTTTTTTTCCATGTATGGTACAAATTATGTAATTTTTTACTAACTGCTACTTACTTAAATCTTCAGCATAAAAAAAAACTATCTAAGCAATTAAAAATATACTATGAGTATTTTAAAGGATAATTTGTATTTGTCCGTAATTAACCCTTATTATTATACATTAGCAGAAGAAAAGTTGGAAAGTTGGTAGAAGTTAAGGAAAGTCAATGGGATTAGGTGAAACATTACTGAATAATTTAATTTTGGAAATGTTTGTAGTCCTTGTGGTCACGTGGGGTGTTCTTGTAGAATTTGCATTAAGTGATAGTCTGAAAAAAAATTTATTTTATATGGGAGATATTCCCACTCCAGACATTAATTTGTTGGCAAACTATGGGGCAGCACTCCCAGTCGCTTTGAGAGATGAAGGAATGGGGTGGTAGGGTTGGAAATCAAGTAATTGTTTGTCTTTTTTTGGCAATGGGGACACTCTACACAATTACACCGACCGATGCATCGTGATTCAGTCATTCGAACTCACAAACTCTCTCCCTAGTTTTCTTTTTTTTTTTCTTTTTTTAAAATAAAATAATAAATAATAGATGGAAGTATGTGCTGTGGATTTAAAATGCAAAGAATTAGTAACTTTCCTGTTAACATGTTAAATCATGATAACACACAGCATTAACATTGTACTCTGTATCATCACCTCGTCTATGTATCATGTTGAAGTACGTAACTCATAGCTTATAATTAATTAGTGATGTGGATTGCATGCATGCATGCATTCTCTGAATGAAAGCAACAGGACTGTATTGAAGGACAGAACATCATCGAGATTTTTCAAGAATCGATCGGTTAATTAGTCCGCCAAGTGAATAGGCAAATAATAAGAATCAAAAATAATAATAATAATAATAAATAATAAGAAGCTGTTGGCAGGTGAAGACTTATTTCCAACCCATCATTCAATGAATGGTAGATATCAAACCATAACCTGCTTGACAGAAACTACATACAATGGTTATTAAGATGTCCGTACTTGGTGGGTGACTAATAAATTGCTAGTGCTTTAGAGGGTGAAAACAAAAACTCACTCACGCCATTAATAATGATCTTAAACATTCAATATCCTAACACAAAATTTATAAACAACGTACTTAGCTCTCTGCACTCGCGTAGTTTAACCTTGTCGCGCACACATAAGCTTCACATAAAGTATCAATCCTAAACATGTATAATTTCGTAAAAACAGTGAGTTGGCTTTCGTTTTCTGGTTCTGGTTTATGAAAAACTTTGTGGGTTATACAGATGGAGAATGACTTTCCGAAAATCCAAACCAACCCCTTCCCAACAAACATATATACACGTCACCCAATCAGATAAGCCCAGGAGATGACACGTCGTAACCTCATAAAAATACCTTGAGAAGGTAAGCTAATGCTCAAGTGGATATATATATATATATGATATAAATACGAAATGGTTCTACAAATTATATTTATTGGGATTTGTGATGTGAACTCAGAGTGGGGGCTGGGCAGAAATCACAATCACAGAACTTCTTCTCTGCTCCACAGCCGAGACGGCCACCTTCTATAACCACCTCCGGCTCTCTCTCTCTCTCTCTCTATATATATATATATGCACTTTCCTTTTTTTCTGTTTGCCAACTTTTCGATCCCAAAAAGCATTCCAAAACCCATATAAAAAAAAAAAAGATAAACCCCGCTCATTCACTTTGCCATTATCTTATCAGGAAGTGCCCGCAAGCGACAAGATTAAAGTTTGGATCTTTGTCAACTGTCGAATCTCACACCGACTTCTTACTCAAATCATTGGTTTTGAGGTGTCATTACAGATCCATCAGCCATGCCCGCGTTGATTTTGATTTCATAGTCCTTTCTCCTTCTTTAATTGTTTCTCTTTGAATGAAAATGACCATGGAGATTGAATATCAGGAAGTGAGTTCTCTCTACATATTCTTCTTCTTCTACGTGTGTGTGTGTGTGTTTTTTTTTTGGGTACTAATTTTAGATATGTTGGTATTGCTTTTTCCTCTGATGGGACTGTATATGTTGTTGAATGGAAAAAGGAATACATAAGGAATTCAAGAGGAGTGCAGCTATTTACTTGCAGATGGTTGCCATTTTCTTCTCCAAAAGCGCTTGTTTTTCTTTGTCATGGTACTCTCTCACTTTTCTCTCTCGTCTCTAGGTTCTGGTTGTGGTTATTAAATTTGCCTTTACTATGTATGACAGGGTATGGCATGGAGTGCAGTGGATTCATGAGAGGTAATAAATATTCTTAAATGACTTTATCTTCCATTGTTTATCTGTTTTCTTTTTTATCTCTCTCTGTCCTTTAAATGGATTCCGATTGTCTCGAATCGTCGTTTGAATACTTGTAATTATTTTTATATTTTCATGCATAATCTCTTTATCAAATTATGCACACAAAAAAAAAGAAAAAAGAAAACCATAATAATAATAATAATAAAATGTTTCCAAAGGAAATTCCATGATTTTCTCACATTTGGTTATAGATGATGAAAGAAGATACTTGGGTTGAGATTTCAACTCAACTATATATGAAAATCTGTTAGCAAATTAACGGACATAAATTCCTTGAGCTATTTTCTTTTTGTGTTTTCTTCTTCATTCTGATATATGAGTGATAATTAAACCCTCTACTAGTTAACGTTATATGCATAAAAGAGAAGGGAAATATTCAAACAAAATAAAGCAGAGCTGCAGAAGCTCCACAGGGCAAAAGCTAAGCCCATTTGTTTGTCTTTTTACTGTATGAATTAGCTGAGTTGTATTTGCAAATTTTGCTCATTTGGTCATATAAAAAAACTGTTATATTAAGGTGGTGACGGAATCGCATCAAAAGTCCAATGATGTCCTTTTTAAGGAGGTGTATTAAAACTATTTTCAATTACTTCTCTGGGGACCACTGTGTGTATGTGAATTGCCAAAATGCTCATTAATTGATTACTTTGAATTGAAGAAATTCTTCGTTCTTTCTTCTTCACCATTCTATGACCAGAATTTTCTGTTCTTCCGTTAAAACCTAAAAATTGCAGTTTTAAAAGCTCTAATTTTAACTACAATCCAATAAAAGTGTCCTAGTTTCTCTTCTCTTCAGAGTTCTGAATTAGATAAGGTTCTCTATGTCCAATCGGAAATGATTGCAAATTATCAAACCAATAACATCGTAGAAGATAAATTACAAATTTGTAGGTTAATGCCTAAACCTTTTTTATTTGGTGAATTGTTACTGCCTATACCTTGTGATATACAATATGCTGCTCGTAATTAATCTCTGTGTCTTGATGTTCTTTAATTATAAATGGGGGCATTAAGTATTACTTGCTAGAAGGTTTGTCTTCCCTCTCTCTTTCTTTTACTGTAAAAGGAAAGGAAAAGGAAATGACAATGGTGGTCCATGTCTGGTTCTTTAGTAAACTCCATGTAATTTCATATTAATACGACCAGAGACTAGTAATATATTGAGCTTTGATTATAAATTCTACCCTCGTCCCATTTTAAACATGCACCAAGTATGCCCTTAACGTTTCCATCCTTCTTAAAGTTAAGAATGGAAAACTATTTGAATTAAGTGGGGCTGCTGGGTTTGGTTTTAGGTTGACAAACAAGCCATTATTATTGGACTCTTGACCAATGATTAAAGCTTAGAGTGGCTGCTTGGTCTTTTTTGGGGGGGTGGTGTGTTGGTTTGTTTGGTAGGTGGATGGCGTAGTTTGAAGTGGTTTTTTTGGGTCCAAACATGATATCATATTAATGGAGAGTGCAATATATTTATAAACTGCAGGATGTGGGACGAGACTAGCCTCTGCTGGGTACGCTGTGTTTGGTATTGATTATGAGGGGCATGGACAGTCAAGAGGGGCTCGTTGTTACATTAAGAAGTTTGACAACATTGTTAATGATTGTAATGACTTCTTCAAGTTAGTTTGTGGTATGCCATCCCCAAACCTTTGTCTTCCTATAAATTAATAAATAAATAAATCTTACCTGGCTTGCTAGCTCGCCCACTTTTTAATTGAAATGGTTTTTTTTTTTTTTTACTTTTTAATTACCAGGAAAGCAAGAGTACAGGGACAAGTGTAAGTTCTTGTATGGTGAATCCATGGGAGGGGCCGTGGCCTTATTACTTCACAAAAAGGACCCAACTTTTTGGAACGGTGCTATTCTTGTTGCACCCATGTGTAAGGTACTAAAGCATCTAATCGCAGATGCATGTCTACACAAACTTTCATTTGAAAATCGTCACTATTCTGTTTCAATTAATCAATATAATTAAAATGTATTCTATATTTACTTAGATATCAGAGAAGGTGAAGCCACATCCTTTGGTTGTGAATCTACTAACTAGGGTGGAAGAGATTATACCAAAATGGAAGATAGTTCCCACCAAGGATGTCATTGATTCAGCCTTCAAAGACCCTGTAAAGCGAGAAGAGGTAATCAAATTATTTTGTATATTTTGCTTCATTTCTCTAACAATAATATGCAAAAGCCAATTGAAAGGTTAAATTAATATATTAATTTTGAATGGGGTGTGTGTGTGTCTCGTTGTGCAGATAAGGAACAACAAGCTAATCTACCAAGACAAGCCAAGGCTGAAAACAGCACTGGAAATGCTCAGAACTAGCATGAGCCTCGAAGACAGTTTAAATGAGGTTTGGCTCTTAGCTCTATAAGCTATGGATTAACAAATAAATTAAGCTAACCCCTTTAATGGTATTTGGTATTTGATTTATAGTTGGGGTTTGGGCCTGCAGGTGACACTACCGTTCTTCGTGTTGCACGGGGAGGCAGACATAGTAACAGACCCGGAAGTGAGCAGATCATTATACGATAAAGCTAGCAGCAGGGACAAGACCATCAAATTGTACCCGGGAATGTGGCATGGTTTAACGTCGGGAGAGCCCGATGACAACATAGAAATTGTCTTCGCCGACATCATTTCTTGGCTTGACAAGCGCACTGCCAATGACATTGATCCAATCGAGGTTGAGTCAGTCCACACGTTCGGTAATGGCGGCATAGAACTCGCTCCCACAGCATCACTGGCGACAATGAGCGGACAGCAGCAGCAGCCTCGGCGAACTCGCGGAAGCTATTTTTGTGGATTGAGAAGCCGCCGTTTGCAACACCACTCTGCTATGTAGTGCTGCTTCGTTGGGGGCGCTTCTGTGTTTTTAACCAAATTGACGGAAAATGGAATAAAGAAATTGCTCTTTTTGTTGGACTTTCAAGCTAATCACATTTCATTAAAAGCTGTTAATGATGGGAATAACAAGTTTTATATGCTGTGTTTTTAGGATTTACTTTAACTTCAATAATCGATTCAATTACCTAATTAATATTAGAAAAGAAAGTAATGGTGACAATTCATATGGCAGACTCCCGAGTCCCTACAAATTAATGGGCTTTTAAATCAGGTTTATCATCTGTGTTACTTTAAAAAAAAAAAACTCTTAAATGTGAAAAAGAATTGTCCTGATGCTGCTTTTTCAAACTTACATTTTTTAATTAAAGAATGTGGATTTCTAGTTAGCACAAGCTTTAAAAGGTATAAATAATAAAGTATATAATAGAATATTGTAGATATATATTGATATGCGTTGCAGTCCTTTTTTAAAATGTTGCTTAGTAGACACCATAGAGATGTGACATGTACGCTATTTCCTCACACTCCACTGTACGAGTTACGAAAATTATTTATACCGTATCATTTCACTTATGATCTATGAAGACGTTTGACATCTCAGAATTAAACTTGAGCCTGGCACCATTCAATTTTGTGTTTTTTTTTTTTTTTTTTCGATCTCTTTCTCCCCCATTTTACAAGAATTCAACTTCCACAAATGTCCACCAATTCGGTCCCATGTCATAAATTGTCCACAATCCAACAAAATCTTAAAAGGGGCAAAGATCAAATTGCATAAAAAATAAAAATAATGAGAAAATAACATTAGGAATAACAAAGCTCACTGTCTAACAAAAAGGGAAAGCTTCCCCCATTTTCACTCTAACAGGTATATAAAAAATATATATGTTGGAATATGATTTGTTTATAACAATAGGGGTGTTTGGTTTTGGGTTTTACAGGGAAGTGGTAGTGCCACCTTCCTTGTGGTCACCAAAAATGCGTTGCCTGAAGTCTTTGACCATAAGAGGGAGGCCCTTGCGCAAAGAAACCTTGGGTTCCCAGCCAAGCTGGTCCTTGGCCTTGGTGATATCGGGCTTCCTCTTGTGTGGGTCATCCTCTGTGTTGGGTCTGTACTCTATCTTTGCATCTGGGTCAATTGTCTCCTGGACCACCTGCCCATACATAAAATGCAACAAGGTAAATACAACACAATGCATACATACAAAGCCCAAGACCTCCATAAGAGTAGAGTAGTAAAACAAAGTACCTTGGCAAGTTCAAGCATGGTGAATTCACCAGGATTTCCAAGATTGAAAGGTCCAACATGTTCTCCTTCCATCAGCCGCATGAGTCCCTCCACCTATTGTCACCAGTCACACACCAACACCTCAGCAATCTTTTACCTTTAGTAACATACTGCCAGTAACACATTACAAAGACATGCAAAATTCAACATTAAGAATTCTTTTTTTCTCACTTGTTCATTACCCCTGAGATTGTGTCAAAGAAAAAATTGTGCAACCACAACAGTAATCACAAGCCATCTCAACAATCACACTCACATCAAACCAAACCAAACCACCATTTACACTTTCTGCCCTAACCCAGATATCATCCCCTGGCTTTTTTTTTTTTCATATATTACTGAAAGGGACACTCATTGCCCACTAGACTTTTAGTGCAAACCAAACCACGGGGTGGCTACCAACCAAAAGCACCATTCCCATGGCTGGCCCATCTTGACCATTGAATAGGCTTAGTCCTCACGTGAATACATCCTGCTGATACTTTTTTAACACACCAAAAATAATTAACAGAAAGAAAAATGATGCAATCATTTTACCACTCTCCCAACATCCACTATGCTGCAAAGAAAAGTTTGAATGTTCCATAACAGAGAAATGATGACACATGGGGAAGAATAATATTCAACATGGTTTTTGCCACTAATTTACAGCCAACAGCCAATCAGAATCTTTACTCTCCAGACTAGCACTTAATTAGATTCACGATTTCCATAAAGCAAATACATATAAAAAAGAAACATTGTGGAAAGAAAAAGCAATAAAGTAAGGCGCCACAACAGTCAACACAGACAGAAGTATCTTTTTGAAAAGAGATATAAGTTTAAAAGCATATAAATTTTGCTATCACTTACCAGATCAGAGACATATTGGAAACTCCTTGTCTGCTTCCCGTCTCCATAAACAGTAAGTGGTTGTTTCCTCAATGCCTGCATCATTACCATTAATTAAGTACCCTTTAGTTAACCATTAAAACTCAAAAACTTTTAACTTTCCTTGAATTAAAATACATAAATATTGAAAATTTACCTGGGCAACAAAATTACTAACAACACGACCATCGTCTATGCACATTCTTGGCCCGTAAGTGTTAAAAATCCTAGCTATCCTAACCTGCACCAAATTAAATTACAAACAATTAATTAGTAACAAAATCATTTTCGACAAAAAGGAAGAAAATTTAGGTGAGCCACCAACATTGGTGACGAGTGGACACCAACCCTTGTCTAAAACTGGCATTTCACAACTTTGCGATTCAAGTTAAATTAATAGTGGAAAATAAATATTACAAACCTCAACTCCAGCACCTCTATGGTAGTCCATGGTCAATGTTTCGGCCGTACGTTTTCCCTCGTCATAACAGCTTCGGACACCTGTCAACATTCAGACAGCCAACTAATCTGTCAGGTAACCGACGTCTCTGTCTGTCAGTGTCAGTACTGGACATACACTAAATTCCACACGCCTCTCACCCTCCCACTCCCCCCCCCCCCCACAACAGTAAATTACAAACATAACCTCGACGACTTAGTCTTTTTCTTTTTCTTTTTTTTTAATTTTTTACCGTTCCGCAATTCACACCAAACATCTTACTGCAGGTGCAGGTTTTAATGGTGAGGTGCAATGAAACTGTGTCGTGTCGCTCAGGCATAAGGCATGAAGCGTGTTAACCGTCAGATTTGTGGACCCGAAAATCACGGACACCTCGTTGACCGTGAAAATCCGACCGGATCTAAGGGAGTTGGCCACATGGATCCCACTTTCTTGGCCCACGTGCTTCGACTCCAACGGAAAGACGTGTCTCGTAACCCCGTCTGAACTACGACCCAGCACCGCGCAAGTTAGACAAATACATAGTAAGTCGCTAACGTGCGCCGTCTTCAAGAAAAGTACCAAAACCGACCACTCTCTATGGAACCTCAGATTCCGTTCGCCGTAGATAAAGGAACGTAAAAGAGAAAACATAGAGATAAAGATGGAGATTCAGAGACTAACCTATGGGATTGACGTTGCCCCAGTAAGTTTCCACCTGAGGATGCTGCAGAGGATCACCGTAGACCTCACTCGTGCTGGTTAGCAAAAATCGTGCTCCAACCCTCTTGGCCAGCCCAAGCATGTTCAAAGTTCCCACCACATTGGTCTTGTGCAGCATCGAAAATTAAGGACTCCCACAAACACCAATTTCACAACTTGGATGAACAAAACACATAATATATAAATTTTTTCAATTAAAACATATGAACATAAAAAGAATTGTCTCAAAGGATATAATGGTCTTGACGGGATTGAACTTGTAATGGACGGGGGAGGCAGGGCAAGCGAGATGGTAGATCTGGTCGACCTCAAGGAGCAGAGGCTCAACGACGTCGTGGCGGATGAGCTCGAACCTGGGGTTTCCGAAATGGTGCATGACGTTCTCTTTCCTCCCCGTGAAGAAATTATCTACAACGATCACACTGTCCCCTCGCTCGATCAGACGGTCCACAAGGTGAGACCCCACGAACCCTGCACCGCCTGTCACCACGATCCGGAGCCCCTTCCTTTTCAGCCCCAGCGGAATCTTACCACCCGAATTCCACGACTTGAACCCGACCCGTTGCTCGTACACCGGCCTCTGAGAGTAGTGGGCTATGTCGTGCTCCACGAACTTCTCCGGGATCGCCCCGTAATGAGTATACTGGGTACGGGAGGTAGGGAAGAGAGTGAAACAGACGGTGGCTATAGCAATGCCGACGAGGACGAAAATGAGGCGTTGCTCGCGGAGAATATAACGAATCGGCCGGACCACAGAAGACCACTGTTTCAGTGGCTTAGGCGAGTAAGCGTCGGCCATGGGTTGGGTCTCGTGACCTCTGAAAATTAGCGCCGACCCCATAGCTTTGTCTTCTTCGACGATCCCTCCTGATTCAAACACAGAGATCTTGCGAGCCCGCGGATGAACTTTTCAAATTTTCGAACCTTTCTGGGTTTGATTCGAGAGAACCATAGACGAATGGAAGAAAAGCTAGATAAGCGTGTACGTTCGCTTTTGTGGTTGCGTATATATAGAGAGAGAAAAAAGTGTCAGTGAGTTAAAGCTGAACTCGCCGGGAACTCGCTCCCTGACGCGAGGGGATACGATGTGTAGGTTTCTCTGTGCTTGTGAAATTGCTTTGTTTTGTCTTTGGGGGAATTGGAATTTAAAATGTGGAGGGATATGAAATAAGGTCTACTTTTGGAGTTTATTTCGGAATTGCCCGCTCCCCCTTTGTATTTTCGATTTGAAAGTAAAAGATTAGATTTTAGTTTTGATTTAAATTTCCAATCTTTGGTGATTTGGCCGTGGGTAATTTAATTTAATAATTGATTATCTTTGCCTCTAAACTTGATTAAATTTGGGCGGTAGAGAGATTATAAACCTTTCTATTTCCCCAGTTGGCTGTTTTGACTAGTTATTCCTCTGGGACCAAGTCAAATTTGTTTTGTTTGGGCTCGACTTTGTCCCAGCAATGCATCGGATTATACATCAGCTGGCCTCAAACAAATATCTTTGTAAGCTGACTAACCATACAGGATTTGAAAGGCTCTACAGAAAAATATAATGTGATTATAAATATTAATCGTAGATAATAATAGGCTGCCTAATCAGTGGGGGATAACCGCTTAATTTACCTAAAACTTGATAAAATATATATTTCTTGTTGGATTTGTCTTGATTAAAAATATTTAAAGGGTTGATATTACTGCCAATTAATTCATTACCATTTCATAGAATAAAATAAAATAATTCATTACCAAAAGCAACAATAATGATTATTTTTATATATAAATTAAAGATCTTTGTGAAGTATAACCTTATAAAATTAATGAGTACCACATTAGTGGATATTTATATATAGTATGCAATTTCAACAAATACTTTTGGTTTTTTTGGTGAATCACAGACATATATATTTTCAACAGTGGGTTGTAGCTGCAGCAGCAAAGAGAAATATATAAAAATCAAAAATAAAAAATAGACTTTTGATGTAGAAAATTCCACCTTTTATATGAGAAAAATCAACTTATTATGTGTGAAAAAAAATTCGATTTTTATATGAGAAAATCAGATAGTTTTGCTTTTGTTTTTGTTTTTGTGATGGACCTCCCTCATACTGTGCTGTCGAAAATCTTAAATGACCCCTTCGAGATTGTCGGTACCAATAATACAATATTCTGCCAAATACCTTCTGTTTCTTAATAGTCAATACTTAAAAATAGGAATGGTCCTGTACGCCATAAATATAAGAAATAATAGCAGTAATAACAAAATTACTACCTTACTACAACTTACACGAGACAAAAAGTAATTATGAAGGATGAAGTATAAAACTGTAATTCTAAACTTTATAAAAATCACCAATGTTTATAAATATATACAGATATATCCGTCCGTACACCAAGAATGAGATAAGGTTGTATATGGTTCATAGCTAGGTCCTGCATTCAAATTTTAGAGTATAATTAAAATATGAAGGAATAAATTAACAAACAAACAAATAAAAATTATTATACATGTGTATGGACTACGGTGCTGTTGATGAATTGTCGCAGTCTTGCTTGTAGCTGCAGCCCCATGACCCACGGGACGCCAAGGAGATTTGAAATATCAGAATCTCAAAACCATATAATATATTTGTGATTTCATTACAAGTTTGATATAGACTTTGGATGTAATTTTCACAATCATCAACCTGTGACTAGGTTTAATTATCGAAATCATTAGCTCAAAATAATGAGAGAAAGGGAAAGATTTCAACTAACATTATGCAACTAAAATATTTGTGCGCGTGTATATATATATATATATATCTTAAAATATTGGTGCTTATTTTCAAGCTCATGTACATCCACATGAAGAGTTAATTTAAATATACAAAAAGTTTATGAATTTACGGTCATATAGTTAATATTAATTCCACATAGCTTTACAAACCTAAATCTGCAACAGCAGTGGAAAAAACCAAAGAAAAAAAAAATCCTATTTAAAGTCGTAAATATGAACCAAATAAGTGCTGGTTCAATGTTGTATGTTGTCGTTTATAAGGTTAAGTCAATGGAGAGGCCGTGTGTTGTAATTTTAATATTATAAATCAAAGGGGCGTATAATCAAATATTTTCTCATATATACACATAATCCAAATATGAAGGTGACCCATTTGAAACTGCCCTCGCAAAAGCCCTAATGCTACTCATAGGCAATTTGTTGGAAAACTTTGAGTGATTTGGACGCTCAAATTGTTTAATCGACTAGCCCAAGCACTATTATTACCTTATTTATTTTTATTTACTTATATTTCAGTATTTTATTAGGAATCCATATCATCTTGATATGCTTTTTATTTGATATCCACTTTAAATTTAATATATTATTTTTTAAAAAAATTAACATATCAAATTACCATGGAGGACAAGTGATCTGTTTTTATTTTTATAGAAATAGAAAATAGGAAGAAAAAAAAAGAAGACTTTCACTTTCTTAAGGCTAAAATCAGTACGCAACCAAGCAATTAGGCATCGACTTGGATGAATATGGACTCATTCAAATTTTTTTAATTTTTTTTTAATAATTCAGTTTGACAAACTCAATACCACCATTCAGGAATCAACATCTAACACTAGATCTTATAGAATATGTAAATAAATATTGTGGGCTCGGGACGTGTGGAGGAGTGGGGCGCATATGGTGCACATGCTGTTTAGTTTAGTTTAATGTAAAAGAAATCACCACTTTTAAGCAAAAAAAATTTCCTATTTTAATTAAAAAGCTTTATAATAATAATAATAATAATAATAATAATAATAATAATAATAATAATAATAATAATAATAATAATAATAATGATAAGTTTGTTAGTGCTTCCCGTGGAAAAGAATCGCATTCCTTTTAGATTAGCTTCAGGATGGGGACCTTACAACATCCCCTAATCATGATTTTAGTTTAAACCCCACATACGCATAGAGACCCGGCGGCTGGTCATTTTTACAATTATATGTTAAACAACGATCTGCCATATATATATATATATATATATATATATATATATATTTTTTTTTTCACAAAAAGATTGTTTTTATCAAACTCAAAAACAAAATTTCCAATAAAAAATAAGATTTATCCATTTAAAATATAGGTACAGACATCACCTTATCCGACTCTATACTTTGTTTTTTCCGATCGGATTAATAATTATAACATGTTGTAATATTTGGCAGTATAGAATGAATTCGGCAGTACAAAATGACAAATATATATTTTAGCTAACTTCTAAATAATCAAACAGGCTCCAACCAACACTCCATATTAAAGGAGCTTTAAATTTTGAGGTCGTTTTTAACTTTCATTTTTCTTGAAAATAATAATAATAATAATAATAATAATAATAATAATAATAGTAACACCTTTACTGATATTCTTTTAAAAATAAAATAAAAATAAAAAGTTTTGAAAGTGGTCTCTGTAGTATTGTATCGATTATTGAAGCCTGATTTACATTTTGTTTGAAATTTTTTTAGGAAAAATTTTGTGAGTGGAGTCGTCCGGCGAATGCTACCAAATGGGACCTGAAAAAAGTTAAGACAGAAATGTGATCCTTCAAATTCACTTGCAGCAAATTCAGGGGGGCAACCCAAAGTGAATATTTGATTCCCTTCTTTACAAAACCATGCAAATTTTGATTGGTTTTCTACCAAAAAAAAAAATGTGATGTGGTGGAGTGACCACTAGATGTTCACCGAATTAGAAGCAAACAGAAATAAAATAACGAAGATATTATTATTATTATTATTTATAATTCACATTAATAAAAAAATAATAATAATTTAGCAATTTATTACAAGCGAGATCGGAGATCAGAGATCTAACGGATGGTAGACTTTGGGACCCACAAAGACACGACTTGGTATGCACGTTGCAGATTGCAGGTTCTAGGAGGAGCATTGATTCTGAAGCAACGTTGACCCTCCTCCTCTGTACACGTGGCGATTAACGGTTTAGCACTTTTTATGCCACCTAAGCTGCCTAACTCTATGATTGGCGGAGTATACATAGACTCTAGATACTCCCACTCACGACCCTTTCTAAGTCAAATTCAGATCCCTTCTTCTATTGTGTTTGTACCAAAAATAATATATATGTATATATATATATATTTTGATGAATGTACCAAAAATAATATTAGTCGTAGCAACAGCCAATAATAAAATTAAAATTTTTATTTTATTTATTAATGCTATGGACATGGTTAGGTACAATTGTGAGCAGCCCACAGATTTATTCAAGTCGGTCCACCAGAGCTAGAACTCACCTAACTATAGACGGACCAGATACTATACAAGGTCCCAATTTCCCATGGTCGCACCTTATTTAAATCACCATCAATTTTTTACGCTTTGTTTTTTTCTTTAATTAAAAAAAAAACACACATCGTATAACAGTTTATATGGTGACGCCCCTGACCGCTCAACCAAACATAATAATAATAACAACTAATAACTTGTCCTTCATAATATATATGGTAAATTATTCAGCAACTTATGTCACAAAATATATTAAATAATTTGTCGTTAACAAAAAAAAATCATTATGCTGCACCTAATTTTTTTTTTCTAAAAAACGTGATATTGAAATACAAACAAATAAAACAGAAACTATTTACCAAAAAAAAATAAAAATAACACAGAAACAGATCATTTGGTATCTAAAATTTCAAAGAAAATAATAAATTATAATGTTATATAGCCTTTTAATATAATCAATGGATATTAATTTGGTTTAAACAGCGTAAGAAGGTTGAGAAGTATATATATATATGTTAGGCAATAATATTTCTACAGGTGTCAGTGATTATTGAAAGCATATTAACTATAATTCATGACTTAATTAAAATTTTTTTTTTCTATCTTTAGGAATGGAAGAGCTTTTTTGTTTATACAATTGGTTAATTGCACCATCCTGAGAAAAAGAAAAAGAAAAAAAAAAGAGTGAGAAAAGTGGCATGTATTTTTCTTAGCTGCCAAACAATTTTAATCCGTCCAAAATCTTATTATTTCTTTCCAGAAATTGTGGAAAGTGTTTTCGAGGCGTCAGGTATGGTCCCCCCATCCTCTACCCACAACCACAAAGCTCCTGAATTGCAATGTGTTTTCACTTTCACACTCGGATTGTTAAAATAAATATATATATACATACATATATATATATATATATATTGGATTTTCAAACTGTAGCAATATAGATTCAAAGTTTCTACAGTTTGTTTCTCCACCAGAAAAGAAGAGTCAGTACTCAGTACTACAAAAAGTGAAGGACAACAGAGACAGAGTGGCAGGGGTTGAAGAATGTACACCGATAAACTGAAACCATCTGTTTTTTCTTTTTTAGACGGAGAAAACAAACAAACAAACACATAAATAGTAAATAAACTTGACTATTCATGTATGTGAAAAATGCTTGTGGGTTAACACATCAATAAGGAGCTTCTGGGTCAGATCAAATAAACACCCAAAATAAGGGAGTCATAAAAAAAATGCATGACATAATTTTCTTATTTTAACACAATAATTTGGCATAATTTCGACCCTTTGGATCTATGTACCATGATTTGGAAGTGGAGAGGATCTGATTCTTTTGGGTCGGTTTTCAAAGAAAATGGTGTTTTGATCCTCATTTCGTCCTCCGACAGTGACTTTTTTTTGGGTCGGCTTTCAAAGAAAATGGTGTTTTGATCCTCATTTCGTCCTCCTCCGACAGTGACTTTCTTTTCTTTTCTTCTTGGTGAAACACCGACTAACAATCTCAACATCAACCAGCCCAACTTTATTGAACATTAAAGCAATCACCAAAACAATTACTAACAACAATCGCAGGCTTAATTAGCTATAATTTCTCTCCGCCAATTTGTCCTAAATTAACGTTCTTGTTACAGACTTTGCTTGAAAATTGACCTTTTTATGAAACTTGGACTGAAATACCATCGACTTGGGCACTTCTAATACCCACATTGGTTAGATTAATTGTTCCTTTCAAATCCAACCAGAGAGGCTCATCAGGCATTGTCATATTCGATGGTGCTGACACATTATTTATCATGTGCAATTGTTACACGTTGCTAAAATCACTTTGGTTTGAGAATTATCCACAGATGCAGAGGTCAACAGTTAGAATATGTAAATTTCACAAAAGAAAACCTACTGTATTATCACAATCGAACTAATAAGTGCAGAGAAGCAATATTGAAAATTAACTCTTATATATGTATATATATTTCTCAAACCTATTACCTGTAGCTTTTATTTATTCATCATTAACTCCAAGGTAGGTAAAAATAAAAATACATACATATATATATATATATATATCTATAAAGTTATATAATTTCATGGACCAGCGATGCTTCGCAGACCAGTGGCGGCGAGCTTGTTGGCAAGAGCCAGCGCGTTACTGGTAATATAAGTAGCTTTGGAAACCCTACTCTGGAGCAATCTGATTTGCCTTCCCCTTTGGCCGTCGAACCCATCCAAGCAAGTGTCAGTATCAGTAAGTGCAGCGCTCAGCCAAGTGTTGAGGTCCTCCATTTGTGCGTTAAACGTTCCGCTACTGAGACTTCTGAGAACACCCAGTGATTTGTGGAGTTCGTCGATGGCGTTTTGAAAGCATTCCACGCAGTCAGAGAGGGCAACTATGTTTCTTCCTGATTGCATACTCCTTTGTCTTTTTAAGAAGACAAGGTAGCGAGCAACGCTCTTGGCTTCGCTTAGCGTGACTGAAACCCCTGCTCGTGCCCACAGGCTGGGGCTTGCCTTGGCAGTGTTTGAAAACGAAGCCAGCGAGTGGATGCAAAGCTCCGGATACCTAGTCACACTGCAAGCGTCTCGGACGTAATTGTCCCCGTTTGCAGTGCTTGCCAATGGGTATAAGTTAGCAATCCATGCAACAACAAACATTAATGTCACGAATTTCTTATTGCTATTGGCCATCAGAGATTTTCTGAAATCAAAGACGAAGAATATTATATGTATAAATATATACATATCAGTGCTAAGGCGCAACAAATTAAGTGCATGTCAAAGAAAAAAGTAGAAGATAAATGGATGGAGAACCATTTTCTCAAGTGAAGTAGTATGTATGCAGGGTGATGACAAAGAAGGCAATAGGAGATAGGTATTTTATAAAGGGTTTTAAGGGTGAGTTGGAAAGGGTAAGAGCCCTTTTTGCCAGGTCTGTCTGCTGAAATGGGCAAGAGACTGGTGAGTGCAATTAATATGGCGAAAGAAATAGGTTGGGATTGGTCATGGTGGTGAAATCCACGTGAATAGGCAGATGAAGTTTCTCATGCACATATATATGTATAATATATATATAAATACACATATGATACTGTAATAACGAGATCATTAATTAGTATATATACTTGGAAGATGCATATCTTTTTTATTAGTCAATATGATAAACCATTTTAAAAGTATATATATTACTTGTTCTCAAGATTTAATTGTTATGCTTACTTATCCTTTGAATTCACATGCTAGTGTCGGAAAAAGGCTTTGGAAATGAAAATTGAGTTTGGATTATGCTCAATGTTTGTACCGGATTTTGCTCCACCACAAACCGTTGTACAATCCGTCGCTGACCTGCAAAACAAGATGAGTGTGAAGGCTTGGGGCACGGTGTGATGCCAAAGACACTACGAGTCGATCGTGTTTGAGTTTGCTTTGGACTTTTGAATGCAGATCAGTTTAGTGTGCGTACCTTTGTTATGAGTGACAACGAGATATTTATAGACTTGACTTTGCCCTCCTCATCAAGGATAGGAAACCCTAGCTGACTTAGTTTAGGGCAAGCTTTCAAATTGATTCATCCCAAATTTGGAAGGTTGGATATAGGAAAGTATATGACATTGATTGCTGAATGAACTTTCTCATTTGAGAACTTTCCTCAATTCTTGTCACATCCAAGTTAAGAAAGACCGTTCCAAGCCATAATTGACCGGTCATTACTCTGCTCTTACAACATCTGAGCCGGGCCAATTCAAATACTCACTCCAGAAAACATCCTGACCAACCGGTGGCGACCATTGGATCCCCGATCCGGTTGGCCGACAATAGGTTCAAAATCATCAATTCTCTCCTTGGGCCCAGATAATCCAGACCAATCTTCCACCTTGGACCTACTTGGTTCGGCCCAGTGAGAAATTTGGTCATACACTCAACTTGCATGTGATTGTGAAGGCGTTAGCTGGTGGATAAAACGTACATGATAATGATATACTTGTGCACCATTTTTGTGAGAATTATTAATGAACAAATTTCTCATAACTTTTTTTTTTTTTGATCAATAAATTTCTCATAATTAATGAACAAATTTCTCATAACTTTTTTTTTTTGATCAATAAATTTCTCATAAAGTCGTCGCTCGCTCAAGGCATTAGGAGCTCGCTGAACAAATTTTTGGGCCTGAATTTATGTCTGGCCCAATCCAAATCAAAATATGAAACTCCATATTGAAGTGAAAAACCCTCAATTTCTAAACATCTGAGACTGCGCCCCAAATTTTTCTTCTACTACTCAATGGTGCTAAAAGGTCCTGCACATTCCTTTTTTTTTTTTAATGAAAGAAAAAGAGGAAAGAAAATTTTATAATGAAAAAATTGCTCAATTTATCCTTGTTTTCCTTTTTATTTTATATATATATATATATAATTCAATACATGAATATAACATGTATAATTGTATAAAAGTTTTTAAATTAAAAGGAATAATAAAATATCTGGTAATTTTATTTTCGTTTTTGGAGTGAAGGATAGCGTTTGTCTTCCTCTTGACCTAAACGCTCGCGCTCTGCAATTGGGCAAAAAGCTGAAGCCATCAGCAGCCCTCCCACCGCCTCCTTCAATTCCTCTCTCTCACCCTCTGTTTATCAGCTGACGACTGCCGGAGTAAGCTCTTATATTACAATTCTCAAGTTCACTAATCTTCAAAGCGATGGCTCGTTTTCGAAATGTAAGTATACTTACTTTCGTCTATAACTGGTTACCTTTAAATTTTAGCCTGTGTTTGGTTTCCGAGAAAGTAAGTGAAAATAGAGTGATATTTTATTAATTTGTTTTGGTGGCAAACCAAAATTTATCGTACTCTTAACTTATTATAGTTTTTATCTTGTTTTGTTATTATTATTTTTTTTCATAATAATGACGGCTTATCATATTCTATTTGCTTAGTTATCAAATAGAGTAATGTATTTTTTTTCTTTTAATCAATGATTGGAGTTGATCGTAATGTTATGTTAATGTTTTGATTTCCAAAAACGTTAAAAGAACAAGAAGAAGCCGTTTGTGAAGCCAATAGCGATGAAGAAGCAGGCTAATGTGGATCATATCTCGGGGGATAAGATCCCAAGGAGTTTCGTTTTCTCGAGAGGGAAGTTACCTGGTCCTCTCAAGCAGCTTCAATTGGATTTGAGAAAGCTGATGCTTCCCTATACTGCTCTGAAGCTTAAGGTATTGATAGTTTCTCTGCTTTTTTGCTTCTTGCTCTGAGTTAAAGTTTGTCTTCTTTTTTCCTGCCACATAGATGTACTTTTTTCTGAAATGTAAGTATACTTTGATTTTGGCAAAGTTTGTGATATTTTGAATTTGGAGCTCTCCTTCTGTTTTGATTTGATGAAAGAACGAATTCTAGCTAATATTTTAAGTACAGCTGCTTTCCTTTTGTGTATCAGGTTGTAACTGTAGATTAGACTAATAAATACATTTTCTGATTATTCAATACCAATTGTTGGGGATGTTTATATTAATATACTTAACCATTTAAAAACTGTGTGTTGGCTTATTATACTCTTCCAAACCAGTTGTGGCAAAATAGGCTCTTGGAAGTCTCTACTCTGAATAGTGCATTGACATGTACTCTGAATAGTGCATTGACATGTATGGCCTGTTTGTTGTGCCTGTTATTTTGTGATAATGGATTTCCCCCCTTGTTTTTGCAGGAGAAGAAAAGGAATAATCTCAAGGACTTTTTAAATGTTGCAGGGCCTATGGGCGTTACACATTTCCTCATGTTGTCAAAAACTCAAACTGGAGCACGTCTGAGGGTTGCAAGAACCCCACAAGGCCCAACTCTAACTTTTAGAATAAATGAGTACTCTTTGGCAGTTGATGTTGGTCAATCTCAACTGCGCCCAAGATGTCCTCAAGATCTTTTCAAAAACCCTCCTTTGGTAATTTTTGCTCCCATCTCAAGCACACTTGGAAACATATTAGATCATCACATAATTCTATTCCGACAAAAGGAAACAACACTGTATTGTACAACAGTTATTCCATTGTTCTTCCTTTTTATCCTCTCTCAGATTTTCGCAAAAATGGTCGTCCATCTTGTGTGTTTCCAGTGGCCTTTCTCAGGGGTGTTTTATTGTTCTTTTGGAAATGCAATGGAGAATAACCTGGATTTGAAATTTTTTTTCTGAATTTCCGATCCGTCGTTTCATGACTGATAGGTTGATAACTAAACTGCGAAACCCATTATTAGTGGTTGGGCATTTAGATGTTATAAACTATGTGGATGCCCCTTCTTAAAAACGCTTGATTAGGCCTTCTCCATGATGGCTACATCACCCTTTATATCATTTATTACATGTTTGTTGATTTATATGGGAACTGAAGCAATATAATCCTAAAATTGTAGGTATTTAATTTTTTTGTATAGATTTTTTTATTGTTTTCCAATCATGGTGACTAGTATGTTTCCTTCAGATTGTTCTTTCCGGCTTTGGGAATGGAGATCAACATTTGAAACTCACAACTATAATGTTTCAGAACATCTTCCCAGCCATTGATATTAACACTGTAAGTTCTTCATGATTAAAGATTTAGGCTTGGTCCTGTTAGGACTGCTATCCAGCCCTTAACATCATCTTTATGTGAATATTTTAGGTCAAACTTTCTGCATGCCAGAGAATTGTGTTACTTAATTACAACAAGGACACAAAGCTAATTGATTTTCGGCATTATTCCATAAGATTACAGCCTGTGGGTGTCTCCCGTAAAATTAGAAAATTTGTGCAGAACCATCACGTCCCTGATCTTAGGAATCTTCAAGACGTGAGTGACTTCATTACGAAGTAAGTATTTTGCATATGGATTATGCATTTGACTGTTTGTTGTATTTTCTTGGAATTTCGGCATGTAATAAAGTAGAGAGTGTGTGTATACTTGACAGCACTGTTTATATTCAAGGACTATGATCTCTGCCTTTATGTGGTAGTTTCATTTTCATATGTATGGATAGAACTTTCAATCACCAGCATATTCTTTTTCTAACCAACTATTCTGTTTAGTGTTCTTCAAAAGGTTATCTTGATTCAAAATAAAAATACGAGAAATAGAAAAAAGATGGTTAAGCAAATAATTCGTTTTTACTTACATTTCATTTATGGATTGAATAGAATCTATCTTTTATCTGATTATTTTGTTTTCTTTTTTATTTTGATCTAAAGGGCTGGTTATGGATCAGAAAGTGAAGCAGAAGATGAAGCAGCAATGGTGACTCTTACCAGTGACCTTGGTAGGGTTAATCGAGCTTCTTCTAAAAGTGCTGTCAAGCTTCAAGAGATTGGACCTAGAATGACTCTTCAACTCATCAAGATTGAAGAGGGATTGTGTTCTGGCGGAGTCATCTTTAGTGAATATGGTAAGTGAACTCATATAGTTTTAGTTTTACTTCTTATTTATTGGTTTGTTTTGGTAGACACGGGGGAAGATGTAATTTGCTTGACAGATTTATGATGAGTTATCTTCTGAATTCTTTCCTCTTTTGACCTTGTATTCCTCTTATCTGTATTTGAGCCTTCCGTCTTGTGTTGGCTGAATTATGTTTTACTGTTGTTATATTATAATTCATTTTCTTTGCTTAATTTGTTATTTGATCCGTGCTTGTTGCTTCCATGCTTCCGTTTTAGGAAATAATGATGGCAAGAAGCAAAATAATCAGGAAGTTGATGACAAAGATGACAATGAAGAGAACGAAGAAGATGACGATGAAGAGATGGAAGAAGATGGTGAAGACGTTGAGGAAGACTGACAACGACTTAATCAGAATCTGCTTTGCTTATAATTTTTCAAGTTAAAAGATAGCCGAGAATATATAGGCGCCACACTCTAGAAACTTTGGCACCCATGACATTTTTTGTTCAAGTTGAGAAGATGCGAAGGCGGACCGTGATTTTATTAGGAGCAAGCATGGAATATTGCTTATGTAGAGTTGTACTAGCTATTTCTAGTCTTTTTTTTTGCTTGTCTTTTTGGGTTGGTGAAAGACTTGTCAGGGTCAAAAATTTATTTGTAACACCGCAAACAGAACGGATGCAAGAAATTTTCCTTTGACATTACAGCATTGGTTTAAAATATATGAGCATGCTTAAAACTTTTAGAATACCCAATAACCAGGAGGAACTTGCATTTTTTTTGCTTCAGAAATCAAAACCTCCAAGACTTATGGAACACCTGATTGGCTTTTTTCTAGAAGTAGACGTAAAAACTTGAATAGTATAATAACAAATATTATCTCACATGGTTTTTCTCACTTGCGTATGACACACAGTAAAGCAGAATGATGCAGCAAAAACAAAATGGCTAATGGGCATTGTTTTTGAACTACAACTAATCAATTCTCTGGGCAACGAAATCGAGTATATAAAAGTAGAACACAAAATAAAACGAACAAGTAACTTATTAACTCTCTGGGCAACGAAATAGAAAATAAAATCTGGGTTCTAGTAGCAGAAATCTTCTAGTAAGAGAAACTAATATCCGAAGTAATGGTTGATGCCTGAAAATGCAAACATCCTTGTCATACAGACTTGGCAATAATTTCTTCGGAGGGAATCTCAAGTGTTGCTCCAGCGTGATCTTTACTGGGCTTCACTTCTGCAACAATCACCCAATATTTTGTAATGCATAAAATAAGTTAGATGATGTAATATTCACAGCAGAAATTGCAATGATGTAATAGTTCAGCTGCAAACAAAAGAAAGCAAGAACACCACTTCTATTGTTCCCAAAACCAAAGCAGGCATTTTTACCCAAAAAAATAAAATAAAAAACCCAACAACCCAATTGAAGAAACAGCCACACATACAATCTGATAAACATATTTGATGCATTTGAACAGAAACCTCTACTTTAATATGAATTGGCGACTAGGATAATTACCATAACCGCCGCGAGAGTTGAGTTTAGCCTGAACTATCATATTAGCGATGAAGTGAGAGGCCTCACGTGCCTCTTCCAGATGTCTTTGGATCTCCTCCTCCGATGTCACGCTCCTATTCTCCTCAAATTTCTTGCGGATCTCGGCGGCTGACGCCGTCAGCATCATCGAGTCGCCTGCGAATGATTTCCGAGTCGCTCTTAGCAGTGCTCGGTAAGCGCTCAGTGCCTCTCCTCTCGCCATCTCAATGCCTTCTCGCTCGCGTTGGACTTGGACCGGCCGTCTCGAGGCAAGATGAATGAAAGACCACTACTACGACGCCGTATAGCAATTTTCTGTATTTCTAATTAACTACTGAAGAAAATAAAAAATTAAGGATATTTAGTTCACCTTTTTCAATTTTGGGCTCTTCTTTGTACCTCCATAAGGTGTAGGGTGTCCTCAACCACCGTTCCAAGAGCACCTCCAACTCTTTATTTTAAAAATTATTTCTAAAAAAAAACAATCGACAGTATATTTACTACTCGATAATCAATTTTATTAACCTCTCTATTATATTGTTTATTTTGTTAATTAATGAATTGTTACTAATTCTTTTTTTTTTCAAATAAAAATAAATTTTACCTTTTAGTGTTGCTAATTTAAATGAAAATACCAATGTTATGTGAAATTTAATGAAAATACATTAATTATAAAATAGGGAGTGATTGCTAAAACCCGATTATTATTTTAATTTTAAGAATTAAAAAATTTGTTGACGTTCAATTCTATACAAACACCAAACACCAAATAAATTTCCTTTTCTGATGTGGACTAATCAAAATATGTTTTTATTTTGGTAAAACAAATATGTTTTTATTTAATTAAATGGTAATGTGGAATTTAAATTAGATTAACAAAATAATTAAATAAAATGATAGAGCGAGGCGTAATTTGGTAAAACAAAACTTTAATTTAAATTAAAATATAAAATAAAAGATGGCACAGGTAATATTATATTCCTTGGGAATGCCAATTAATTTACTCACTAAAATCATATTCCATTAAAGCAGGACTTTGAGGCAGTATTTTTCCTTGGTATAATTATATATCGGGTAAGCGTTAGCTCAAAAGCTCTTATTACTCGAGCATATTCTTGATATGTTGTTGACATAAACCTGTTATTCCTCAAATTGCTAAAAGAGTAGGCAAGAAGACAAAGATGTTCTTGTGAGCCAAACTTCAAGCGTTATATGAACAGATACCCAGAAAGGGAAAACCCCAGCCCCACCGGAACTTAGAAAAAAAATTGTTATATATAACACCTTTCTTACTATTTCACCTCACTGAGTCAATCATTCTACAATCATGCTTCTTACGTCTGCATCTGTGATGAGCTTTTTGATCCGCAAATGTGTTCTCCCCTACTATTTCCATAACAGAATCAGTATCTGCTGAAAGAAAACAGAGAAGGATCATCAGCTGTTGAATTGCAACAACCACCACCAATTGCCATATTCCTCATGGGTGCTTATATGATGAAGCAGAACGAAAATGAAAGTAACAAGTTAGATTACTTGATGCTCTAAGACAATCTGAATCACTATATTCTTTCACTTCTTTTTATTTTTATTTTTATTATTAACCAATAAACAAGATGAAGAAAGCAGATCATAATGCTTACATGAGTTCAGAAAACAACAAAGAAGAAACAACATTCATTAGGCAAACCTCAATTCAAATCTTAAATACATTGTCCAGCCAAACTTTCTTTCCTTTTTTATGTAGTTCTATAGTTCTATTTTTAACATTTATGTAACAAGCTTCGAGCAACGGAGAAAGATCCCTAAAACACGTAGTACGCCATCTAAAACTAAAACTAAAACAGACTAGAAAGGTGCTACGTACAGTCTAATTAAGACTAATAACTCAATTTGTAAAAGCTCATCCAAATTCATTTTACTAATAAGCTCCTCTAAATCTACTGGTAGTAGTGGATTGCCTAAAGACAACTAAGAGCCAAAAAGTTTAAAATTTACGGACAAAAGTATACCTCCAAGTTGATTGCCCCAAAACAATAATCGAGCATCGTCCTCTTCCTCATCAAGCTCATCACCATAACCAAACTCCGCATCTCCACGGTAACCTGGTTCGCTTCCATACCCGGACTCGTTCCCCTGAGCATCAAAACCCCCCATTGGACCAAACCCAGGTCCCAGATTCTCCTTCTCTCCACTCCCTCCATCCCTGTCCCTCCTCGAGTTCCTAGCGTCGCTCACATCAGACGACCAGTTGGCGTCACCATTCCCAAACAACTCTCCACTCGAGTCCGTACCCACCGCCACGGGGAAATCCGAGCAGGTGCCATACGCAGCAGAAGCTCCAACGGAACAGCACCGCCGAGTTCCGCTCCGATCACTGCTCCGACCAGAAACTGACCTCGACCCGCGTCGCCGCCTCTTCCTCGCTAAAAGGCCAAAGCTTCCCCTATTGTGGTGGCCGGCCGAGACCGACCTGTCGTCGTCGATCAGACTCAGGCGGGAGAAGTCGATGGCATCGATCGGAAACGAGGTAGTGCGATCGGAGAGGCAGGGGCGCTTGGTGTAGAGGCCATTGGAGGAGTAGTGGGGTCTGTGATTGGGAGGATCGGAGGAGTCTAGGGTTTTAGTGGGCGTGGTGGTCTGTTGCAGGTGGAAGGGTCTCCAACTGTGGAGCTGAAACGCGCAGGAATCTATGGAATGCCGTGAATCCAAGGCTTTGGGAGACATTGTCCCCAGTCTGTTTGTAGATGAATGAGTAGGGATTTTCAGATATAAAATGATCTTGTCTAATTCTTAAGTTGTGATGACGATTCAATTGGAAATATTTAAGACTCGCAGCTTCTGGTCCTGTGCTTCTGCCTCTAAGAGCCACCAGCGCAGCTATATTGTGGAAACTTTTCTAATCTCACTGCCCAAACTACGTAAACTCCCCAACTATGCGTCTTCCACCAAACACGTGTGCATTAAACGATATCTTACATATCCCATGCACCCATTTTATATTGTGGAACACTGTACACCGCACGCCTCAAAATATCTGACATGCATGGTTTACTCGATTGCTTTCGTATTTATATGGAAAAAAAAAAAAAAAGTTATATTTTTCTCATGGTGTTCCTCTAATGGACCACCACCTTCTTCATCCGCAAATTGAATCGTTTGTGGGTTCCCACTGAAAATCGACGTTCTACAATATGCATTTTATCGAAATTCAATTGAAGAAGTTATTATAATTTTTTCTTAATAATAATAAATTTCTCAAGACTTTATATTAAAGAAAAAAAAAAAAATTGTGTTTCTAAAAGCAATATTGAGATTCGAAACCCAGCAATTACGTTCCCCTAGGTGTCGTATAACATGAAGATCTTATCCATGTCCAAAGCACAAAAAGAAAATCTTATCCACGTCCAAAGCACCAAAGAAAGATCTTATCCATCAACCTATAAAACCTAATGCTGTATCAAATTTTACAAGAAGCCAGATCGACAATCAAATTTTCTACTTCGTTTCTGTGGATGTCATGGAGATGCTTGCGAAGAATGGCTGAATAATCTCCAAATTGACGGTCTGTAGGCGCATGCAGGTCAAACACATATGAAAAGGCACGTGAGACTACCATCGGCTTCTTACTGGTGACTTTGTCTTCCAACTTCCCAAAGCTTCTTTCATCGAATGCAAATGACTTTGCAAGGAAGAAGAAGCTCTCTCTCCCCAGTTTTTCCACCTGAAACAAAATAATAATAATAATAATCTCTTTAGACTATCACCCTCCTCATCATCACGACAGACTAGGCACCGCTAGCTACTTATTAACATCATGCAAGGTTTTTCACACTCTCATATAATAAGGGGAATTCGGAAAGAGCATGCATGCTTGCATGTGTCATGTCATGTGGTTATATATACTGCAAAATGATGTAATACGAAGTATCAAATATTACCTCAAGCAGTGAAAATCTGATATTGTTCATAGTGAGTATAACTTGCACTCCATACAAGGCATCGGCGAGTATACGGGTTGCCATGTACTGGAAGAAACTCTGCAGCAGAGTCCTCTGCCTATCCACATCCTCACCGTAGCTCTCAAAATTGGGAAACCATAGCGCACACTTAATTTTAGTCCATGGAATTAGGTTCTCCCCTGCTTTGGAAATGATGGTCTGATATGGGTGATAGAGACCCCACAAAATTCTTACACCAGCCAATGAGGAGTCAAATATTGATGTCTCTGATAGACATGTGGTGGAGATGATTTTGGATGAATCGAAGTGGCCAGCTAAGTTAGAGGAGAATCGCAAGTCGGTATCATCCAGCAATAGAATAACTCCATCCGAAGAAGTGGGAAACAATTGTAGCAGAGATGCAGTTTTGGCATCACCCTCTTCTGGGAGGCATTCAGTTGAGCTAACAGATGATGTTGGCGGACCCGCGTCATGTGAAAAGTAACATGACGCTCCATTTCGACAACCCTGTCAATGACAGAAATGGAAATATAATTACTTTTCATTCTCTGTCAGATTTCCCCATTATTTTGATCGCCAAAATTTTCTTCAGTAACACTATAAAAACACTCATATGACAATAGAAAAGTCAACCTCAAAATTTTTTACTACAATGAACTAGTCAAACCCAAAATCTTTAACAATTATTTATTAATGAAAATAAACTATATACTGAATCATAAAAATACTGAAAGCTACCTGTAGAGAATAGAAAAATTTGCATGCAGGTCTATTCGATTGCAGCGAATGAGAAAACAAGCATTGACTCCCCCTGTTACAAGATCCTTGGAGAAAATATACACATAAAGATGCCTCGCCATTGACATAAGAACCATAATCTATATACTGGTTACCAGCTACATCTTCTGTACACTGAACTTTTATCTGTTAAACATGACAAAGTAAAGGAGCATAAATTCTTATACCATGGATAAAACACATACTGAAGGCAAACTAGACTACCTCTTTAATAATGGTTGCAAGCTTTTTAGCCACAGCATTGCTCTGAAAGTTATTGGAAGCAACAAAAGGTATTGCAATGCATTTCTTTGTATCATGAGAAGGTTCGAGTTGCTCATCATCCACAGAAAGAGCATCTGTATCTCCAGGTAGCTGACATTTGAGAAGGCAGGTATGCTCAAATTCATAAGGATCATAGTAGGTTGGAAGTCCATCAGATGTACCCAAAAATTTTGGCCGAAACCGGTGTATGGAGTTTAGAATATCTTCATCTGGAAAGCAAAATCATGTAACAAAAAGAAGCATTAAAAATTAGATTTCAAATAACTGGCGCTGCTATACTATCATGAAGAGCCACATATTAATTCCACAACAGTAAAATTTGCTGAAAAAATAAGACCTGAAGTACGCACATATTTCAGAGACATGATTTAGAGATGATGGCACAAGATTATGGAAGAAGCACCATTCTTCTTCAACTTTGGGGAGCAGTAATGTAGTAGCTTTCATCTTATCAAACTTTAAAAGTTGCTTCAAATGTTCAACACGGTGCTTGTCCTTAAGAGTAGCAAAAAAATGTTTAGATTACATACAAAAGCCAATTTTTGCCAATGGTTTTACTAGTAGCAGTTACAAAATAAAAAACAGAGAAACCCCTAATAACACTTTTGAAGTACTACTTCATACTTCTTGCAAAAGCATTACAAATGCTTTTTGCAGTGTTCAAAAAGTACTACTCCCTCTGCAGCCAAACAAGAGCAACAAATGCTTTCAGCAGTGTAAAAAAGAAAATATAGACACTGAAAAAATTCATTGAAAGAGCTTTAAAAATTAACTCAACTACAATATTACCTTGAAAACGCGTTGCCAAAACTGAAATGCACATAAGTTTGCCATGAACAATATCTCCTTCCGACCATTTATGCCAGTGTCGTCATTATCTCCACTAAAGAACCAGTCAGCATATTTTGTCCACTAAAATTATAAATTTGGCTAAATCAGAGAATAATTTTTGTGAAAGAAATTAGGCACTTCCAAAATGTACATATTTTATTGGCTTAATAAGTAATACCAAATGTTCATCACCAAAAGGACGGATAATAGGTAGAGGCTGTGTATCCTTCAGTACACCAAGAAGAATGCCTTCACGCATCATCCCGGCATTTGCAAACTTGAGTATTAGCAATGATGCATCAAAAGACAATGAGATGCTTGCAAGCAATCGTCCATAAAACGTGGGCTCATACCGACCCCTCAATGTCTTTTCTAATGCCTGCATTCGAACTAGCAAATTCAAAGCATCTTCAACAACTTCAACATTTGGAGGATCTAGAGCCTTCTGCATCAAGACTAAGGTAAAGAAAGAGTTCAAATTTTAGAATTACAGAGCAAAAGAATACTTGGTGTATACTTCAAATTGAGAAGCAACTATGACATAGTGAACAATCTTATTAATTTCAAATTTCAGTCCATACCCTTGGGATCATTAATTGCCTTAGATTCAGCACAGCAAATTTGAAGCACTTGCTGCCTCAAAGATAAGTTCAGTATAGAGGGACACTCATAATCCTCAAGATTATTAAAAAATGATCCAGTAACCAACCGATAAACCTGACCATCACAAGTTCGCCCAGTTCTCCCTCTACGCTGCTCAGCCTACGGGATAATTAAAATTAAGAAACTTTGAAAGAATTAAACAAATGCAACCAGTAAGATTCCTTCAATACCTGAGACTTGGAAACCCAAACAAGCTTTGCAGTGTCCCTTTTCTGATGGTTGTCCCAATAAACTTGTAAGGATCTGCATGAATCAATGACAAAGGCCACTTTGGGTATTGTTACAGAGGATTCAGCAATATTAGTTGCCAGTATAACCTGCACAAATTACTACTTCAGAGAGCAATAACAACCATGATTAAACATGCTACTAAGGTTTATGAATGACACATATTTAATATGAAATGTCAAGCCCATTTACCTCCCTCAAACCCTGTCAAAAACTAAAACAATGTCAAAAAAGAATACCTTACGATGTGATTTCCAAATCCTCATAGCCATTAGAGCTTGTTCAGTGTCAATACTGCTATGTAAAAAGTGAACTTTAAAAGATGAACTAAGTGGCTTCAAAAGGTGCCATTGCTGCTCTAGGGAATAATATGTTGGAAGGAAAACCAAAATGCTCTTTTCAATGTCTGGTTCATTCTCATTAATATGCAAGATAAGATCATGAATAAGTTTGTGCACTTCAGGCTTTAGATCTGCCGTAGCCATGGAAGGTATTGGACCGTTACAGTATCTCAAAGAAAGTAACTCCGAATTTAGTCCAAGAATTTCAGCTATCTGCTTGTGAAAGAGGAAATCAACAATGAGAACAATCAGCGTACAGCTGATGAGTCAGAGAAGCAAAAGGAGGTCTTGCGCCAAAATAAGAGAAATTTCAGGAAGGAGTAGTAAATACCTGTTCAAGAAACAAAACCCTTCGCTCCAAAATGGTTTTCTGGTTAGAGCTAGGAATTCCAAGTACTTCCACTCGTTCACCCCTGCCAAGATCCTTGAAGTAATCCTTGTATCTTGCAATATCAGCAGTTGCTGACATCAACACCAGCCTGGAAAATTTAAAATATTATGTCTACTATGACACATGATTGTAAGTAATCAAAGAGTTAAGTAATTAACAAAAACAAAAAAGGTAGTGGCCAGATATGTGAAAAAAAAACTCAAACATCAACAATAGAAATAACTATCAAATATAATACTGAAAATATGTCAACCTTAAGTCATTGTTCCTCATCAGGAACTGCTTCACACAGACAAGAATGAGATCAGACTCAACGGATCTTTCATGCACTTCATCAAGAATAATAACCTTGTAGTTAAGTGCATTCAACCCCTTGTCTCGCATTTCCTCCAACAGAACTCCAGCAGTTTTGAAAAGAATTTTAGATCTGTGAAAATGTAATAAGGGAGAGAATGAGAGAGGAAAAATATGAGTATTTTGGATTAATGCAATCTGGAGAAAAGAATGTGAAAGATGACAGAAAATGACAGATATCGAAAAGATAATTTGAGCAATATGATGTTTATTATAACGTACAGACAAACCACACAGAGAGAAATATACAAATTAGTATATTGACTAATGACTACAAGTACCTTACTGAAAAGTTCTTCGAATGACCTATGTGATATCCAACCTCCGCTCCAATTTCACAATTACGAGCTTTTGCAACCGTTTTAGCAACAGCAACCACAGCAAATCTCCTAGGCTGGGTACACAATATGGGTTTCAGATTCTCCTCCAGAAGAAACTGTGGAACTTGAGAGCTCTTCCCTTTATTGACAGAAAGGCAAGACAAAAACCAACAACGTCAAAATGGAAAAGATGATTCAAAGAATCAAGAGATACCCACTTTTACACCGGAAGTACAAAAATCCCAGCATATATTCTTGTACCATAAAATTTTCAAATATGCCGATGGTTACAATTTAATTATGGATAGTAAAGAGAAAACATGAGTTTTCAGATGTACTAAGTTTTTTTCCTCTAAGAGATTTTATAAAAATATAAGATCAATAAAATGAAATTTTCAGCAATTTTCCTTGAGAAAGCAAATAGAACCGGATGCATTCCAATTCCATACGTCATTCCAAATTCAACTTAAAAGCAAAAATCAAGGAAAATAAATAAAATATTAATATAATCTATGTTGAGAGTTCCATTCTTTCGGTTTTTGAGAAAAATTACGAAAAAACTCAAATCTTACAAACCAAAATAATGCGACTGAATTATTTTCCATAACTTTCTCGACGATTTTCGTGCTAAAAAAACAAACGACCAAGTGAAACAAAACAGCCAACACTCAAAACGTGAATAAAAATGTACAAAAGCATAAAGGCGTAGAGTAAGGAAGGTTACCGCAACCAGTCTCGCCGACGATGAGCGTAACTCGATTTTCCATAATTTTCTCGACGATCTTCTTACGGAGAGACATAACGGGGAGAGACGACGCATTGGAAATGGGAAATGACGACGGGTAAGAGGAGCTAGAAGTCGACGATGTTGGAGACGACGGCAACGCCATTTTCAGAAAAGTTTCAGTTGGCTCTCTCTGGGATTCGCTTACTCTGTTCCAAACAAAATGTCCGCAGAGACTTTTTGGGAAATGACTTGGAAACGTACCAAAAAAGTGGCAGTGAGACTCTCGCTCTCCTCCCGCCTCACGGGCGGTGATCAGAGAGGGTCGGTTTTACGTGTGAGGGGACGACCGCTGTAAGACTGTGGGAGTCAAATAAATGTCAACGAATGGTTAGCAAGTCAGACCAGAGGTTTCCAAATTCGTTTTGACTCTTTTGTTTGCTTGGCCAATCGCATGCTGTATTTGAGTGACAGCGATGAATCGGGGAGTACGTGGAAGGCAACCCCATATTCTTCTTCAGCAAGTCATTCGTGGAGTGTGGGTCCCGCTTTGGGGTTGGACTGGGCCGGATGCTTCACGCCCTCAGCGTTCGGCCTAGTCATACTTTTTTGGGTTACCGTCCTTTATTATATTTTAAGGGATTGGACTCGGCCCGGTTGCTTCACGGCCTCAGATTTCGGCCCAGTAACTCATTTTTGGGATTAATTACCATTATCCTTTTTATAATTATATTTTTTAAATTGACAGAAGATATTATGTCATAATTTATAAAATATTTAGTCGATAATTAATATTCTGTATATATATTTTAAAAATTATTCAATTAGTCAAAATCTTTGTTTCGCAGTGGAAGAAATATGATGTGAAGAGTTTAGGTTGATAGTTTATTTGATTTAATGATTTTTAAAAGATAATATATACATTATTAATTACCAGATGTTTTGTGGATGCTAATGTGATATAATTTATTAATTTTGATAGAAAAATGTCACATAATAACCTATTTGATAATACTGAAAAGTATAGAAGAATATTATTTAAATTAAAAATGCAAATATTATATTGATACATGTAAAGGTGATAAATATAATTAATTATTTTGTTTCCAGTTATTTCTTTTTTTCTCCAATATAATTTTTTTTTTAAATATGGTTTAACAATCTAATTTTACGCTTACTGGGGATCTTCATATTTTCAGCAAGAATAGCGAGATTTATGGCATATCTCAATCCTTAATTTGTATTTAATTTTTAAATTAGCAATTTTATTTAAAAAAAAAATGTAGTTTCCATATACTCTTCCATTATTATGTAATTTCCTATATACAATCACATCAATTTATAGTCAGATTTAATATTTATTATTGTGAATTTTTTTTCAGTGAAAAATTTAAATGAAGGATGATAAACTATTACCAGAATTATTTCAATAAAATCGTGAACCATTAATAGTAAGTGCCTCATATTATGTATGACTGGTTGATTACTATTATTATTATTATTTGGTTTCGTTGTTTTTTTATATCAATTAACATTTATGTACAAAATGAATGGAACATTTATAACATCCTCAAACCTCTCTAAACATTTATCACGTAGGCAAAATAAAACCACATATCCGTGCTATTGAAAATGTTCAACGACTCAATCATAGTATTCCCTTGATAAGTGCAAGTATGAGCCCCTTAGTATTTAAATACCCCATTAAAAAAATAGACAAAAATATTTTAATTATTTAATTATTACTCAGGAGACTGCAAGTTATTATATTTTACGTATTTTTTTTATAGGTCTGAAAAAAAAAAAAACCTATCTTGTCGTATAATATATAAAAATATAATTATTGTGATATATTCTCTTTACTCTATATTTATGAAATTTTATTTGTTTGGGCTGGTCCGATAGCCTGGCCCACGACCAACACGACGTATGGGCTTTAAAATTTTCAACCCAACATTGTTCCGTGGCAGTTTGGTAAAATTGACTCAACAATCATCAGCAAGCTCCAGCCACAGCAACCGTCCAACCACAGCCAGAGCAGTGAGTATCCATCGATACCACCGACCGATCGACGTTTAGAGAGAGAGAGAGAGAGAGAGAGATGGCATCAGGATGGGGAATCACAGGGAATAAAGGGCGGTGCTACGATTTCTGGATAGACTTCAGCGAGTGCATGTCTCGTTGCCGTGAGCCCAAGGACTGTGCTCTCCTCCGTGAAGACTACCTCGAGTGCCTCCACCACTCCAAAGAGGTCCTCTCTCTGTGTGTCTTTTATTATTATAATTATATATATATTTTTTTGGTTCAATTCTCATTCATTTCTGCTAAACTCAGATCGGTATATAATAAACCCTAAGTCGCAAGGTCAATTAAAGCCTGTAACTTTTTTCCTCAGATTGGTTATTTCATATATATATTTAGCTGCAGCGTTTACTTATTCACTTGGTCGATTGCTATTCAGCATTATACGTTGGAGTCATTTTTATTTTTTGTAGATTTTTTCGTCTTTGGACCATAAGGTCACCATGCTTGTAATTGTAGGCTGCATTGACTTCGTTTGATTAGTAATAACAGAACATTTTTGATAACCCAAATTATTTTTTCTGCTCATCTTGTTTTTGGTTGAATATCTCTAATTCATTTTCATAACATATTTATAGGAATAGTGCTAAAAGGAATCTGCTATTCATGATTATTGCAATTTCATGTAAATTAGTCGTTTAAATCAGAAAAGAACAGCAGAGAAGCCTTTTTCTATGAAATTAGTCACAGTTGATAAAAGGTCAAGGTGGTAAGCTCTGTAGAACAGCAACAAGCCTTCAAGAGAATTGAACTCCAATGGCCTTTTTTGTTAAAAGTCTCAATGCCAGTGGTTGGCCTTAGCTTCATCATTATCATCTCCTGCTTGCTTTTCAGATCTTATACCTACTTCAATAGCATCTATCATCTATGTTTCACAACACCATTTAGTTTCTCAGGTTGAGGTTTATCTCATGTACCTAAGTAATGAGCATTGGCAATGATTACCTACTTCTGCTTTTTTATGTTAAGAACAACTGGCTTTATTGTCCTCGCAGCTCCTCTTTGCAGTTTATTCTAGATTGTCACTACTTCCACATATGTGGAGTTAACAGTCAAATGCATTAGAACATACTCTAGTCCTGGGTCTATCTCTTAGTATGGTACAAATTGTTTTTTGTTGACTTGTATATATGCTATAACTTAATGATTAGGTAGTGTACTTCTGTAAAATAACAATTTAAGAGGCATTGAGCATGGAATATCATTTTGAAGTTTCAGAACAGGAATATCTTGAGAGGGAAAAAAATTTGTGCAGTCAGCTTATGAGAATTCAAATATTAATGTTATGTTTGGTTTGAACTAGGGAAAGGAAAAGAAAGGCAAGGAAAGGAAGTAATAGTATGTAAGATTAATAAGTTGTCTTTATATTTCCTTTATCCTCCCCTTTCTCTTCATTTATCAATATTATATATGTAGTTTAATGAAGAAGAATGTGATTTGGTAAGATCTTCAGCGATTGTAATATCAAAATGTCGTTTTACTAGTTTGCTTACTTTTATAGTTCAGGAATAACTATATGCAATTTTGTTGTTTCATTCTATGTTTTATAATGGCTTATGAATTTATGATAAAATGACTGATAGTTTTGGTATTGGTGAAGGAGAAGCATGTGAGAATTTCCAAAGTGTTTAAACCACTCAGCCTAGGTTTCAGTGTGAATACTGATTTGTGTTATGTTTTCTCTGGACATATATAAAACAGTTCCAACGAAGAAATCGGGTTTATAAGGAGGAGCAGCGGAAACTAAGAGCAGCTGCGCGGAAGGGCAAGGAGGGTGATGGTGTTGACCATCATGCATAGCAGTCATTGATCATCCTCTTTTGGAGGCAAAATAATGAAGTGTTATGTTGTATTTTTCCCTGGACCTGTTTTTAAATTCATTATGTGTTTCTGTTTTGTTTCTCATGGAATTGATGTAGGCCTCCCTGGTCTATGCAATAAAACAAAGTTCAAATTTTCTTTTATTCTATCTGCGGAATGGACAATTTGCTCATGTGGATTTGGTTATTCCCAGTATTGTAGGCTGTAAGTACTTGAGCATCCCACACAAGCGCTCCACATGAATGTGCTTGCATGCACCTGAAGCCAATAAATAACTTATTCGGATATTTTTTTTTTTTTGGGGGCAAAAAATAACTTATTCGGGTTGATTCCTTGTAAATCAATATTATGCCTCTTTTAGAACCTTCTGTGGATTCCATTTATTTTCTTGTTTTAAGAGTCTAAGAGCCAAACGCAAAGTAGTTCATACTGTTCTCCAGTAGTGAGTGGTGGCGTAATATAATCTTACGGGCGTGATGTATTTGTGGTTGTAATTCTTAAGAGAATGGACAAAACTTTTGCCCCACGTTATGGTTGAAGGTGGTGAGGTCTTGGGAATTTTTTATTTTTTTGTTTTTCCTATTTAAAATTTCGATTGAAATAGATGTCTACCAAGTCGTCAAATTATTATTATTTTGAAAATTTTCTTTTGAAAATCAATTTACACCCGTAGGTTAGCAGAAAATAAGAAAAATTAAATTAAATTAAATTCCAAGCGTGAATCCACGAGGCCTTTTGTGGCTCGTGTTCTCATCCGATACACGTGCGACTTAACAAGTTCATGAAGCCGCAAGGGTTTTATCGAGTGTGCACAAGAATACGAATGGCGTATGAGGACTTGCCCTTGCACCGCTTGATTAATATATTGGTCCGCTAAGCAGCGAGGTCCCATAGTCGTCAATGAACGATATAAATCATAAAAATATCAGATGCGTACAATATATTGTATACGTGAAACACATTATCCTTTGCCCCCCTATTTTTTTTTTAATAATTTCACGATCTCTGCGATCTCTGAAATTCAAAACCCTAATTTTCGAACCTCGTCGCCTCTGCGCCAGTGCGATCCCCAATTCGGTCGGAGGTATGTTTTATTCATCAGTGTGATATTGAATCATAGAAACCCTATAGGACAGTCATATACCCCTGCTTCGTTGCATAGGTAGTGGCAAGTTGAAGTTTTGAGATTCAATTTTTTTTTTTTTTATCACCTTAATGTTATGTTTTGAAATTCGCGTTGACTATGCTATGTTGTTGCTTGCGGCTAGCTTGGTTGTGTTTTTTTGGTTCTAAGTTTTGCAGATACGATGTTTTTTTAGTTTCAAGTTATTATCTTTTGACTCGATTCTTTGGACTTTAGTTCTGACGCTAGGTTCTTAATTTTCAATTTTATGATTCATGTTAGGGAAAATGAGTAGCCGTGCGAGCAGAACTCTCTATGTTGGGAATCTCCCTGGTGATATTCGTGAGAGGGAAGTAGAAGATTTATTTTACAAGGTAATCCCTTATTATTATTATTATTATTATTATTATTTTTGGGTTTTGATAGACTGGATGAGCACATGTAGGTTATTGAGGATTTTGCTTATTGATATATAGTCATCTTTACTTGTTCGTGTTGATGTGTCACATGAACAGTCATATTAGAGAATTATCTTATCTAATGAGGGGTATTTGGAATCACAAATAAGTTTTCTTTTGCTCTTTTATGTTACCTTTTATCTTTTCTCTTTGATGTGAAACAATGTTATGCTCTATTCCCTTAGCAATGCAAAAACTTATGGACGATTTGTATATTTGTGATTTCAATTACAACTACAGTTGACAGAAATTTTCTTTTTAACTGTCTACTTGTCTGTGCAAAGAGAAGAGGAAAAGGGTGACGTGGGGTCGTCGTTACCTGATTTTGAATTCTTTATATGATTGTTTTATTATCTAAGATAAATCTACCAGGTGATTATGTTTCAGATTTGTTCTCTAACCTGATATGTTAGGGTTTAAATGTATTATGTGGGTTGCAATTATATTTAACATTGGCATCTGTACGTTGCTTTAATTAGATGTCTTCTTGAAAAATTTTAATTGCAGTATGGACGAATTGCCCACATTGATCTTAAGGTCCCTCCTAGGCCCCCTGGTTATGCGTTTGTTGAGGTGAGTTCTGAGCTAGTTATATTATTATAAAGAGTGCTGGTATTTATATTTAAAATGTTTGTTCACCATGTCTTTTCTTAGTTTGAGGATGCTAGAGATGCTGAAGATGCGATACGTGGTCGTGATGGCTATGATTTTGATGGGCATCGGTTACGGGTTGGTACACTATCGTGTGCATTCTGTACTTGTGTCTTGTAAAAAGCTTGCATCTTGTAATCTGCTTTATTTCCTTATAGGTAGAATTAGCACATGGAGGGCGTGGACACTCTTCATCAACGGATCGCTATAGTAGTCATGGTGGTGGTAGGGGTGGACGTGGAGTATCGAGGCGTTCTGAATATCGTGGTGTGTAATATGTCTGATAAGCTTATACTACGTAATTTTTAGGATGCATTTGATGTATTTTTCGATTGTCCTTCTTTTACAGTGTTGGTTACTGGATTACCTTCTTCAGCATCATGGCAAGATCTTAAGGTGAGCTCTCTATCTTCCACACAGGGCTTGTGGACTACATTGTGCATTCTTACTCTCACTCTCTGTCTATGTTTATATTTTTTGGTTATTACTTTCCATTTAATAAATTAACATATGATGTATTCTTGTTCAGGATCACATGCGGCGTGCTGGGGATGTTTGTTTCTCCCAAGTATTCCGTGATGGTAGTGGTATGATGTGTTGGACTTTCATATTATTAATACTATTTTTTCCAACCCCCTAGGCCAGTTTTTCCACTTCTTATGCTTTACTAATGTATCTAACTGTTTTATAGGCACAACAGGGATTGTGGACTACACCAACTACGAGGACATGAAGTATGCGGTGAGTCATTGTTAATTATTATCCTTCTCTGTACCAAATATGGATTGGGTGGATAGGATTTCACGAATTCATGTTTTTCTATATGTTTACATAACTATCTTGTCGACAGATCAAAAAGCTCGATGATTCTGAATTTCGGAATGCTTTTTCTCGGGCTTATGTTCGTGTATGGCTCTCCCTTTATTAAATTTGAAATCTGTCTCTCCTGTGTAAATATATTTGAATATTTGCTTATAATTATAATTTTATTTTCTTTAGGTAAGGGAATATGATTCAAGGAGGGACTCATCTAGGAGTCCAAGTCGTGGTCGATCTCATTCTAGGGGCAGGAGCTACAGCCGGAGTCGCAGTCGAAGTCTTAGTAGAAGCAGAAGCAGGAGGTTTGACCCTTTTTTTTTTTTAAATAATAAATAGAATTGCAAAAACGTAGCTTGTTGAGTTGTAATGACATACTAGTTTTATAATATAATGCAGCAAGTCTCCAAAAGCCAAAACTTCACGCCGCTCACCTGCTAAATCTCCATCAAAGTCTAGATCTCGCTCACGTTCTGTATCAAAGTCGCCAGCTTTGTCAGGGTATGCATTATTTCTGGATACAGAACATTGATAATGATATGTACAATATGCTTGATGTTCTATAGTTTCCAAGTTCTACACTGTGTTTCATTGTATGTCTAATTTTAGTCCAAGTATCTTCTTGGTGCTGCAAATAAAGACTCAAGTCCATTATTTCTATTAAGAGCTTTTTCTCTCATACATTTCTATTCATGGATGCTCGTTCTGCAGTTGGGGTTGCATGGAAATCGGATTTGATAGTGACCTAGTTTCTTTCTTTTCCTGCTTTTGTTGTGTGAAAATTACCTTTCTTGTTTTTTTAGATATGGATTTATGCAGCAAACTGGAATTGGATATTAGGATCTTGATTGGATATGGTTCAGTTGCTTGCAAGTCTTTTTGGTTGTGGAGGTATGCTGTTTCTTAGATAGGGTGTTTGGAAACCTTCATGGTTCCTTTGTTCTAATGCTTTTAGCATTGCAAATGTCCATGGGTGCTAGATTGGGAACAAAGGAGGTCATGGATTGCAATAGTAGAGCTGGATAACTGTGTACTAAGTGCCATTGGGATATGGAAGTCACCATCAATGTGCAGTAGAGACAATTTCACTATCATTTCCCGCTCCAACACTTGCCAAGCTAATAGAGTGCACTTTCTGGATTCCCTGGAATTTTGTGGTACAGTAGGGAAAAATGCTCCTCTCCTGTCCACTGATGTGTTAAAAACAATTCTGTTTTCCTTAAGTTTTTGTCTCTGAATTTAGGTCCTATATGTAGGTGGGAATTATATGAATTATGGCCTATTTTCCTTATTTTTTTGAACTGCTAAATATTTGTCTGTTTTCGTTTTATCCATATTGGATCTGGTAACTCTGACGTGGAAGAGGCATCAAGGATCTTGGATCAATTTGGTAAAAGGAACATGTGGAATTTAAATTGGTTGTTTCTGGAACTTTTGCAGATCTCGATCAAGATCCCGATCTCCATTACCTTTGGTAAGTGATTTCTCAGGTTTTATTAAAAGTTCTACAGTTTCTTGGAACTTGCTATTTTGACTATGGCTGGACCCAGTGATAATTGCATAAATAATATATACTGAAAGACCCAGTTTCCTATCTCCACTTTCCCTACTATGATATATATATATATATATTTTTGGTGTGATTGTCAGAAACATACAAGTAAAAGCCCGAAAAAGCGCAATGCTAGCAGGAGTCCCAGCCGGAGCAGGAGCAGGAGCTTATCCCGGTCTTAATTCCTGACTCTTAATCTTCCATTTGCTACATGCTTTATCATTCTCAATATAGTTAGGAAGTCATTTTCCATTCCTGATTGCAATTATGTTTGACAGGTGATACCTGATTGTGAGTTACATGTCTCATTATGAAGTTCTATAGACAATTGGCCAGGCCAATCTTTGTTCAACTGCAACAGTACCATTTGTAATAGGGACCTTGTGAGACTTGAGTGTTCCTGATGGATGTTATGTGTCGAATTTTTCCTTGGAATTACTATTTTGGTTCTTGATGCACTTATAACAACGGTATTTTTAATTTATTTGCAGTATGTAATGAATATGAGATTTGCTATTTTATGATGTTGATTGTTAGAAGTAACTTTTAACTTGGTACTTTTTCGATTCATGGTATGAGGTAGGGTAATAAATACTATTGCCAAAGCATGGCATGTAGATCCACTCAAAGTAATGAACCAAGGTATGATTTACTTAGCTCCCGATGAACGCCTTTTCTTTGACAAGTTCGTTGATCATAAAGAATGCAGAAGCAGGACAAGAGAATCAATGAAGACATTGTCTAAAACAGGAACCTAAATGATATGGTGCCCAATTAGCCCTCCGAACAAACTTAAGATTTGACGACCAGCGGGCTTTATGCAGTCCGCTTTACTCCTTTTGTTGGTTTCGTGTGCCAATATAGAAACAAGGGGTTTTGAGGGGACAAGGTGATGAGAGACGCACATGGAATTTGCCAAGGCGATATGACTACTTGTGGTCCTCGTTTCTTTTCAAGCCAGCCATTTGTTATGGCTTGGAATTCGTGGCAAAAACAGCAGTCACTCACTTGTTGTGGCCTTCAAAGTTCCTTCCGTATTCATTCAACCCCACTACATTCCAATGCTAGAAACGGAAAATAAAAGTTGTCCGTCTAACATTACAAATAACCCACTTTAGTCTTTTTCATGACAGTGCACTGTGAATTATCAAAAAATAAAATAAATTGGTTGGGCACTGTGATTCTTTTTTCTTCTTTCTGTCAGTAATTTAATGTAATATTCTTGTACGAATTCGGTTTAGTGCGGTGGTATATGGGCTTAAAGTCACTGCCACTTGGATCGTAGTCCTGAAAGATTTGGTGATTCAATGAATGGGGACAAAAAAAAAGAGCTAGTATTTTGAATGTGTATATGAGCTTCCCAAGTTGGTGCCGTAATCAACTTGGTACGTGGATAAGTAAAGGTGTTGTCTTGGTTCAAAACCAATAGACCTTCATTAAGTTTCCTTAAAAAAGAATGGCAGAGAGGATGATCAGTTGGCAACAGTTGAAAAATTCACAATCTCATATCAATTGAATTAACAAGTAAAAAAAATGAACAGGAATAGGAATACTGTGTGTGTGTGTGATAAGATGAGAAGGAATCATTAAGCAGCATAGGTCCAAAAATTTCCCATCTCACCTCCACCGCCCAGATTCTCATATTGGTACCGACTGATCTGTGTTTCTGGGAGGACAGAGAAAGAAAGTCCATTTCATTTCACCATCTCACAAATCCTCTGGGAAACCCCAGAGAATTCACTGGGAAAACAGAGAATCTATCTGGCAAAACCCCCAAAATACCCAATTTCCTTCCTTTTTGTATTTTCTCACACGACTGCAAAAATGGTGGAAACTGTCTTCTCTAACCTCTCCGACGATGTCGTCCTCAACATCTTCTTTAAGCTCGAAGATGACCCACGAAACTGGGCACGCCTCGCCTGTGTCAACACCAAATTCTCGTCTTTGGTTCGCAATGTCTGTTGGAAGAACAAATGCTCCAAGTCCATTCCTTCCGTCGTGGCGGATCTCCTTTCTGGCTCTCCTTCGCCGCCTGGTGGTTGGGCCGCCCTCCACAAGCTCTCTGTTTGCTGCCCGGGTCTCCTCCACGCCGGTGTCCTCTTGGAAAATTCCGATTTCGGGTTAGAGCGCGAGCTTGGCCCTGATGAGAATTACCGCAAGACGCTTCCTTCACGAGCCATCAGAGCACCAAATGAGCCTTCCTCGAGCCAATTTGATGTTAACCCTGAAGTTGGCGCTTCTGAGGCTGATTGCTCGTGGTCTCTTTTCGACGATCTTTACTTTGATACCGTTTACAATGTCTCTGAAGCACAAGATTGTCCCCAAATCGCTGAAGAGGTTGTTGTCGAGAAAGGTCCCGTCAAGGTGGGTCATGAAGTCTCTGCTTGTAAGAGGAGGAAGATTTGTAGATTCCTGAGGTCGCATTTGGCTTCTGGGGTTTGGAATTTGAGCCGTGAACAAGGGAATAAGCTTCTTCATAGCCGATTCCGTGGTGATTCTTTATATATATGTGATTGGCCTGGATGTGTCCACATCGAAGAGAAACGAAACTACATGCTTTTCAGAGGAATTTTCCAGAATTTCAAGGGGTCTCAGGTGTGGAGGACGATAAAAGATGGGAATCGGAGCAAAATTGATTTGAATTGCGCGTTTTGCCCCTGCAAAGACACTTGGGATCTCCATTCTGCGTTCTGCTTGAGGCGATTTTTTGGCTACCATGACGATGGCGAACCAGTTGTTCGAGCTTATGTTTGTGAGAATGGGCATGTCTCTGGTGCGTGGACCGATTTACCATTGTACACTTAATGGCACTCCTCTGTAGCTGGAAAACTTCTTTTTAAAGTTTGCTTGTAATTTTTCAATTCCTGATTTGTGTCTCCTACGAGTAGAAGATTTGAGGAACTGAAAGGCATTCATGCAGGTTCCCCCTCGTGTCTTTGGTTCCATTTAGCTCTTGAATTGTGCCCTTTTTTCACCAATTTCATGCTTTTCGATGTGTGTTTCAATAAAGGAATATATAATTTGATTTGGATGGCGTTGAAATTAGTTTGTACTATGAGATTGCTTGAAACAAGAACGAGTGTAGCTTTGAAGATTCAACTGTTCTATGTTTGTTAATCAAAATCAATGTTGTACCTGAATCAGGAATCTATGGTTAGTTTTGCATAAAGCTAAGCTGGGCATCTTGCTAAAACTAAGTAGCTCTTTCCTTAATTATTTTGTATCAGTAGCCTATCCTTGAAGGGAACAGCTATATGGAGTTTAGATTATGTTAATTTTTGTCATCTTCTTACATAAGATTTAAGAAGAGTGACTATCCATTGCAAATTTTAAGAGTAGCGAGCCTCCCCTCCCAAACAAACCCATTAATTCCACCATCATGACGAACACCAATGACAAATGCTAAAACCCTTCTTCAGGTCCTTAACTCTTCTTCTTCTTATTTTATTAAGTTTTTGACAAATGAGAATCCTTCATAATCCATTTTAATATACTTCCATTTTTCCATACATACAAAATGAGCATTAAAAAAAAAAATCTAATACGGCCGAATAAAAAGATTAGTGGAATTGCCGACCACTTGTTTTGTTGGACGTATACTGATGACTGTAGCGTCAAGTGTGCAGATTCAATATTTTATTATAATCGCATTATCCTCGCACAGTGTGATTGTACACGAAATTTATCATATAGATGACACGTGAACGTTTCTGCAACAATGTAATTTCCTAAAAATTATTTTCATAATTATGTTTCAATCCATTTTCGGTCTACGATACACTTCTATCATTGGGAAGTGAGCTGGGACAATTTGAGTCAAAATGTCTGGAAGTGAATCTCCTGTGTGCTCGTATGCAGCAAATGAAGATCATATTTATTTTACCAACTCGACTTCTACCTCAGAAGTTAGCTTCACTAAGCTGTCATATATATGAAAATATATATATATATATATGTATGTATGTATGTATCCTATTAAGTAGAACATCCCCATCACCTGGTACGAAAATGTTATTGCTATGATACCCAGAAGAAGCATCTGGATTTAAAGTTCTTGCGATCGCACCACAAGTATAAGGTACGTTCATGGTGTGTTGTTCAACAATATTCATTTCACTTAATTAACTGGCAGTGGATTTGAGGCCAAAACTGTATGCTCTATAACATTCATATTTTCTATGTTGACCATAAGGATTTTGTTAACATCATCATAGTTTCTACTTATTCAGCATATCCAACGTACTTGATTTTTTATTTCTTTTTTCTAGGTTTCTTTCTTTATGAGATGGATCAAATATAAGAGGGTACTTCCTGTGGTCATTCCTGGATGAGCTTTGGTCTGTAGTACGTTGATTTGGATGATCCAGATTCGAAAAAGTATCCCAAGCTCTCTGCAATCTGGTAATCTAATTTCTTCAAGGGAAGAAATATCTCTTTTCAAGTCACAAAGCCATCCACACTTTCTTATTCATTCCTCTGAATCATTTACAACGTATGTATAATAAAATTAATTTGTATGTTCAACTTCAGAGTGTCTACTATCTTTGTCTGTGGAGGTAAACCAAAAATATTCTAATAGCTTGAAGAAAAGTGACCCATTGTGTATTTGATTCTAAACCTTGGGGACACTATATCAGCCAAATATTAATGGCCTTGAAAATTAAAGAAATAGTGACGCTGTCTTCTTTATTTGTACGTTATGTTAAGGAGAGTCAGGACAGAAACTATAAGAGAAAAGCTGTGGCCTACTGGCCCCAAGGGATAGCGACGTGAAAATGCATGACAGCGAGCAATTAATCGAAAAGCATCACGCAAGTTCTGATACCACCAATTTCAACGAAGAGCCAATTTATTTAAGATGTGACATGCTTGTGATGTATGGAGAATTAATTACCAAAAATAGGTCACCTGGGACAAGTAAGCTATATGATTGGCAATAAGTCACCACGTGAAGGAGGACCCAATTGAGAATTCCTGCTACTGATGCAGAAAGCAAAGGAGATACGTGAATCTTAATCTAATCTGAAAGTTTTGGATCAGAGTTGAATAGTCAGTCATTCAGAGGCAAGACTATTATAAGTCAGAAAATGGCGGCTGGGATTAGATGGCAATGTAGAAACTAGTTTGGAAAAGAATCCTATTATTTACTAATGAAATTCTGGCCTCAATCAATGTAATGGTAGTAGAATTTTATACAACTTGCTGTTGGGTTATGTATTTTGCATTTGAAATAGATGTAGAAATAATTGGAAAGGTTCAAGTAGAAAAGTGGGGGAGTTGGTAATGTGGAAAATGACATACATAATAAAATATTGAAAGACAATTCTGTTCCAACCAAAATCCATTTTTAAAGACAAGTGGAGTATAAATCACACTCCACACTCCACACCCACACAGTGACACACGAACAAATAAGGTATAAGAAGCGCCAAACGGTAGAGTACACCAATTACTCTTTGAACTCTCCGTCCGAATGTCAAATCTCTCCTTCTTGGTACTTCTTCTTCTGATAAGCTCAGCGGTAGCAGTAGGAGTATGTAGTGGTAGACAATACAGCAGAAATGAGTTTCCACCAAACTTTGTTTTTGGTTCTGGAACCTCGGCGTACCAGGTTAGTAGTAATACTATTGCACACAATCACACATTTAACCAAAATACATGCATATATATATACGTATAATATTATATATGATTAAAGGTGGAGGGAGCAGCAAACGAAGATGGGAGAAAACCAAGCATTTGGGATACCTTCACTCATGCTGGTCTGTCTTTCTTTTACTTTCTGATATCAGTTTTCGGTTGTAAATACCATAAAAGACGCAAGAGAAAGATTACTGCTTTCCAATAAAATTTCAGGATATACTGGTGGAGCGACTGGAGACATAGCTTGTGATCAATATCACAAATATAAGGTACGTAATTTATTCAGTTAAGGATGAAGTCATTTTGTATACTCCTCTCTTAAGTCTCTTGTTGCTGTGTACATGGAAGAGAAAAAAAAGGCATACAGGAAATACTTTTTTCATTACATTTTTCAATTAAAACAGAACATCTTTTTCCTTTCTGCAGGAAGATGTAAAACTCATGGCGAACATAGGCTTGAATGCCTATAGATTTTCTATCTCGTGGTCAAGACTAATTCCAAGTTTGTTGACTTCACCGTAACTCAAGTACAATCCAATCAATTGATTGCTCATGTCGTATACTCATTGACATGTTCTGTTTAATTCTCAGATGGAAGAGGACCTGTCAACCCAAAGGGCTTACAATACTACAACAATCTCATCAATGAACTGCTCAGTCATGGTTAATTCCAAATTTCCACCCCTCAAATGAAACTTAAATTGTTTGATTGGCACTTTTTGAAGAAATTTTCAACTTCAAAGTGATTAGCAGGGCTTTCCATTTACTGACAAGAAGATGTTTTCATACATGATGTCACTACATTGAGCAGGAATCCAACCGCATGTTGGATTATTCCATTTTGATCTTCCACAGACACTTGAAGATGAGTACGGAGGATGGATTAGTCGAAGGATTGTGTATATACCTAAACTCTTTTTCTGCTTCATTTGCTAATCAATAATAATAAACTTCCGGAAACCATTTATGATGATTAATGCGATGGAACTGGATATGTGAATGCAGGAAAGACTTCACTGCATATGCGGATGTGTGCTTCAGAGAGTTTGGAGATAGGGTCCAGTATTGGAGTACAGTTAACGAGCCAAATGTGTTTACACAGGGAGGTTATGATACAGGATTTGTGCCACCTGTACGCTGTTCTCCTCCATTTGGAACGTATAACTGCACCAGAGGCAATTCCACCACCGAGCCATACATAGCAGCTCATCATATCTTGTTGGCACATGCATCAACTGTGAGGTTGTATAGAAAAAAGTATCAGGTTTGTGTCCTCAACACTTATCATATCAAACATTTTACTTTATGGTTTGTCTGTTAGCAGATTTATGCTTGTATCTGTTTTATACGAATTCATAAGCATATGGTCTTATGACTATACAGTGATTGACAAACTGAACGAAACTAGTACTGTAATGGACAAAGGAAATGTTTCGATTTTTGGATCACTTTGTTTTGAAACAGGAAAAGCAACAAGGTTTTATCGGGCTATCCATCTATACATTATGGTATACTCCCTTCACAGACTCAAAAGAAGACATCATTGCAACTCAAAGAGCCAATGATTTCCTTATTGGCTGGTAATTAACCACGTCTCTGAGTCTTCTTTCATATTTTTGTATATTGTTGTGCTAGTGGTGTCTTAATGTTGTTAAATTTTAGTGTCTTGAAACTATTCATTTACATGTCTGTAACTGTAACATATGGGCCGAGAAAGGGATACTTGTCAGTCAGAAGTTGCAATATGTATTGAGCTGGTTAAAACTCTAATTTTGGATTCAACATGCTGACTGTGTTTTGTATTTTAGTTTTTTGATTGGGAAAGTGAACATGGATTAAGGCTTCAACTAAAATACCTGCATTATGTTGCAGGTTTCTTGATCCTTTGGTGTTCGGTGACTATCCTCACATAATGAAGAAAAATGCTGGTTCAAGAATTCCAGCCTTCACAAAAGCGGAGTCCAAAATGGTCAAGGGTTCAATTGACTTCATAGGAGTGATACACTACTTAACTATTTCTGTCAAAGACAACTCTGACATCTTGGCCACAGAACATAGAGACTACTCAGCAGACACAGCAGTGACGCTAAATGGTACGTGAATTACATTCTACAATTTTTTACAATCATATACACCAGAGGGCCAAGGCCTGCTTTAATTTTATTGTGAGAAGATTTCACTAGCTCATTTTTGGTTTTGGCTGCAGAGCTTAATTTGACACAAGTTGAGGTGAGACTTGGAAAATTGATTTTTCACGTCATATTTACATTGATCAGAACACAGTGTGTGGCTAATTAAACAGAACCGTTCATACATTCAGGCTCCTATTACCCCTTGGGGCCTGGAAGGAGTGCTGGAGTACTTGAAACAAGTTTATGGGAATCCACCTGTATTCGTTTATGAGAATGGTCTCTCTCTCTCTCCCTTTGAAGTGAAGATTTTTTGAATTTAGTACAGTTAGAATAGTTGACATCACGTGGCCTATAATGTTTTGCGAGAGAAGCAAACACATCATGAAACTAAGGTTTGCTTTTTCCTCTAAAAGGAACAAACATATACATGACATGGGCATATATGTGTTTTCAGGTCAGGCATCACGACGCAATTCGACCTTAGAAGACACACAGAGGGTGAAGTATATGGAAGCATACATAGGAGGTGTACTGAATGCTCTGAGGTATTATACGCATATGTTGGCCTCGTCTAATTATCAAACACCCATATGAGATTCCATACAATAAATTCTTGTCGTTTTAATATCAGGAATGGATCAGACACAAGAGGGTATTTCACGTGGTCATTCTTAGATGTGTTCGAGTTATTTAACGGATTTGAGTCCGGGTTTGGTTTATACTACGTTGATTTGGACGATCCAGACCTGAAAAGGTACCCCAAGCTCTCATCACGGTGGTACTCTGACTTCTTAAAGGGTAAAATCATTAATCCAGAAGCACTCATTGAGTTGCATGGGAATGCATGAGTTCTCCCCAGTCAGTGTCCTATCATTAAGTACCAAGTATGTACGTGTTAGGTATAAAAAGGTTGTATAGGGTAGTGGTATTTTGCTGATAGGCTTGGTTTACTGTATTAAAAATAGCGTAGTGGTTTGCAGTATCATTGGCTGTTATATTGACATATTTACTATATTGAGACTTGATATCATCCACCGCATGACCAACAGGTTTTGCTATTACATTACAAACATTTCTCAATTTATTACCAAAAAATGAGAGACATTTCTCAATTGGGTCCTTGCGTCCTAACTGCGCTTTATCTATTTATTTTTTCTTTTAGTAAAATAAAAAAAAAATGAAGGTATCTAGGGTTGGAAATCTTTTTTTATGAATAGAAAAGAATCTCGATATGGATCTTATCAGTTTATAATTCAGCTTTGCAACTCTGTAAGAGTCTAGAATAGCTGACTCAGCCTCCTAATAGATTCCTTCCACGTGACATTTCAAGTAAGACAAAAAAAAAAAAAATAAGGCCCCTGGTGCTGGAAATTTTTTTTTATAAATAAAAAAGGACATCGATGTGGATTGCAACCCTATAAAAGTCTAGAGAAATTTCGGTCTCCAATAGATCTCCTTTCACTCAAGAGCCGAGTATACGGCGATAACGAACTTTCTGATTCAGATGAGTCTAAAGCGGTTGCTCAACCTCCTAATTTTTCTCCTACCGACTTTAAATAAGAAGTATCCGAAATAATAATAAAACTTATCAAGACTCAAACTATAATTCTTATAAATAAATAAACTATAATTCTTATAAATAAATATAATAGACAGTCGGCTTTTTTTTTACTAGACCATACCCCTGCGCCTGGGAATCAATATGTTATGATGCGCTTTATCTGTAAAATGCATACAGAAAGTGCGATCAAAAAACTCTGTGGCTTTAATTTGATAGAAAAGGGCAGGCCCACAATGTTCGTAACTTGTAGTGCTTTAAATTTGATAGAAATGGGCAGGCCAGGTCCACAATCTTTGGATCAGTGCAGGTCTCTCAGGCTCACAGTCTTTCGACAAAAGCACTCTGTGGTCATTAGATTAATCTATATATTAAATTAAAATCTTTCCACATCACTAAATTAATAAAATATAATATTTAATAAAGATGTATCTTCATTCTTCTGTGCATGAAGTAATTAATATATTTCGTTTGAATTTCATATTTCAATTATATGGAAGCCTCTTAATTTATAAAGTCACCCTTCTCTTTTTCCAGTGACAATTATATATTTACCCACAATTATTACACATTTTCTACAATTATTACAATATCTATTATCTTGTGTCGGGTGTTTTTATTACATAGATCACCTTTTTTTTTTCTTTTTTTCTTTTTTGAACCATATCCCACTCTTTCTTACAATTGCTCATTAATGATCTAAGTAATTCATAAAAGTATAATGTTACTACATTTATATACAGTAACAATGATGGTGATTTTATTACCAAAAAAAAAGAAAACAATGATGGTGATTTTATGTTTTACTTATTCATATTTCTATTATTGCTGTTGAAATTGATTGCATCAAAAAATGCAGATTGTTACGATCACATCCACAGTAAGCTAGAAAAGCTAAATCGATCTTGTGAAGTGACCATCATTTTTCTGCTTCATCAAATCAGTTAAAACTATTTATTTGAAGCTTGTTGAAGCGTCTTTATACAAATTATCACCCGCACTTGAAAATATGATATCGACAGGCAACGAGCTGTCCACAATTATAATGCATTTTATGACATCTCAGCAAGAAAAAAACAAGAAGCTTCTATTAGTTTCCTAACGATCCACAAATAATAGGCAAGAAAAATAAACACGACAGAGAAGACGACGAAGAGATAAACTATTGGTCAAATAATTTTTAAACAACTATAGGTGTCCAGTTGTCCTCCATATTTGGTTTCTGATGGCAGATGGTAGCCTATGTCCTGCCCTTACCTTGTGTTTATGGCTGACACGTAAGAGACACAAGCTACGTGTCTGTTTGCTCTCTTCACAGAAACACATGGTGTATAATATCATATTACAATATTATATATATTAGACATATATATAAATTGTGTGCTTTGTTCCATGATATATATTATCGACTAATACCAGGGAACAATGTTGACGGTCAACGTCTGCTTGCTGTTTGTGATTTATCTGGTATGTACAACCGTTGGGTTCTCGTCTGTTGAGGGATTTCGGAGAGAAGATTTCCCTCCCTCCTTTGTTTTTGGCGCAGCAACCTCTGCGGCTCAGGTCAGTTCTTCTTCTTCTTCTTTTTTTTATTTTTTTAATCTACCAATTATAATATATTAATTAGAGAGATATGAGAAGCAAAGCAAGATTAAATATATAATTTGTAAAACATACCATATGGAAGGTGGAAGGTGCTGCAAAAGAGGATGGGAGGACTCCCAGTATTCTGGATAGTGCTTTTGCTGCCATTGGTCAGTATTTTTTTGTGGAATTATTATCTGATTTTCATGTACTCACTGATCAGTCAGTCTAAAAGACTAATATGGGTTGTTCTTTAAAAATACAATTGATTTCAGGAGCAGATCCAGAAGTAGCATGCGATCAGTACCACAAGTATAAGGTGCACTAATTTCACCATATTTCAATTAGTGGCGGTGTTCGTGGTATATTTCATTTCACCAGCTATGTTTTGAATATGGGCTTGCTGGCTTTACTGATACTCATGCTAGTTGATATGCTTCACAGAAAATAACACAAGCGGTTTTGAAAATTGAAATAGATAGGCTAGGATTCAGTCATTCAACATACAATCTTCCACTAAGAGGATGAAATTTTCTAACAGGAAGATGTTCAACTCATGGCTGATACAGGCATGGAAGCCTATAAATTTTCCATCTCATGGCCAAGACTGATTCCCAGTATGACCATCATGCTTTGACTTATTTACCCAAAGCTTTTTGCAGGCATGTGTCTTCTATTTCTAAGCTGTAATTTTCATTTTCTTTCAGATGGGAGAGGACCTGTAAATCCAAAGGGTTTGCAATATTACAACAATCTCATCAATGAACTCATCAGCCATGGTTTGAGCTGAATTTTCCTTACAAATATATGCTAATATAGATTTTTCGTTTAGCATTTCAATGATGTATATATTTTTTATACTACCTAAAATGAAATAGTACTTGTTTGATCAATATATATTCCTATACCATACCCTTCTGTTCTAAGGTTTACTTTCCCATTGCATTTGAAATTGCTTTATGCCTTATGCCCTTGGATGAGCAGGAATCCAACCACATATTACATTACTCCATGATGATCTTCCCCTGGCGCTTCAGGACGAGTACGGTGGATGGCTTAGTCGCAAGATTGTGTACGTTTAGTTACTTAAAACTGTATTCTCATCCATCCTAATTTTTTGAGTTAAAGTACTAATTGTGTACTTAAGTGCCTGTTTGTGAATGCAGGAAAGACTTCACAGCATATGCAGATGTGTGCTTTAGAGAGTTTGGAGACAGGGTTTTGTATTGGAGTACAATGAACGAGGCTAATATTCTTGCCATTGGAGCTTATGATCAAGGGATAATGGCACCCTATCGATGTTCTCCTCCATTTGGATTACAGAACTGCTCTGGAGGCAACTCTACAACGGAACCTTACATAGCAGCTCATAATATGATGTTGGCCCATGCAACAACTGTAAGATTGTACCGGAATAACTATCAGGTTAGTCTTTCATATTTTATATATCTACCATTATATGTAATTGGTTTTAAGGATATATTAAGAGATAGAAGTTTGAATTTCCTGTCCTGTATCCATCTATCTTGACACAGGAAAGGTCCTTAAGATGCAGCTCCAATTTATGTCTGCTTACCAATTCTTTTATATCTCAATAGCCACCCAATCATAGTTATTCTTGCTGGCACAAATAGAAGCTTAACATGAAATACTTTTGATTTTCTTATGCAGAATAAGCAGCGTGGATTCGTTGGAATTATTATTTTCGCCTTCGCAGTTGTAGCTGAACCCAAAGAAGATGAGGTTGCTCTTCAAAGAGTGAATGATTTCTTTCTGGGATGGTTGGTAACATATCCAACAAGCTTTTATTTCCCAGTTTGATCCCACCAAATAATCGTTCTTCTGATTTAATGCATTCTAAATTGTGTTTCCTTTACTCTGTTATTTTTGGGAAAGATTTGTGGTTTTGCTTCTCCTTTGTGAATGTGTTAGGTTCACTATTTCAGGTTTTTAGATCCGCTGGTGTTTGGAGACTACCCGGAGATCATGAAAAAAAATGTGGGCTCAAGACTTCCATCTTTCACAGATGATGAATCCAAACTGGTTAAGGGTTCATTAGACTTCATCGGGATAATATATTACGTCGATGCAACTGTAAAAGACAACCCTGACAGTCTCAAGAAGCAACTAAGAGACTTTAGTGCAGATATAGCTGCAACCATACTCAGTATGATTATTTACATATTTTTAGTCACCAAGTTGCTTTTCAGCTAATCTCTCATTTTAATACCACACTCCATAACCATTTTAGAATATTGTTTAATTAGATGTTCTCTACTAACATTTTGATTTCTATGATCTGGAAATTGTCGAAACACTTTCAAGTTGAACTCCCAGCAACATCAACGGAGGTAAGTGTTGAATTATGGAATACATGTATATATAACTTGGATTTATTAGTTGATAGCACTATTACATTCTAACTCTCTCTCTGTTTTCTCTTATTAAAGTTTGACTTTCCCACTGACCCATGGGGTCTGATAAGCGTGCTGGAGTACATCAAGAAAGTCTATGGCAACCCTCCTATATATATTTATGAAAATGGTCTCTTCATAGTTTACTCAGTATTTTCCATCAAGTTTGGCGTTCGGTATTTCATTTTTTGGATGAATATATAAATCAAATTAATTTTGTATTTGGGTGTCTTATTAGGTTTGCCAACCTTACGTAATTCGTCATTGGAAGACAATTCAAGGATAGAGTATTTGCAGGGACACATTGGAGGACTTCTGGAAGCCTTGAGGTGACTATTTTTAGCTTCATCGGTCTTGCTTTTTGGAATTTACTGACTATTTCTTAGATATTAAATGAAAATTGTGTTAGTATTGCCTTACTGCTCTAAATTTTTTTCTTGTTATATGAAAGAAACGGATCAAATACAAGAGGGTATTTCGTATGGTCCTTCATGGATACGCTGGAGTTCCTTGGTGGCAACATGTTTGGATATGGTCTATATTATGTTGATTTTGATGATTCAAATCTTGAAAGATACCCAAAGAGCTCTGCAATTTGGTACTCTAATTTCTTGAAGGGAGGAGACATCACTACTAGTTCAGATGCAGTTACCACTGACGTCGCAAAATTTTGAAGCATCCACTCTTTTCTTGTGGTCATATTCGATCGAAGATGTTCCTATTTTGTGAAAGAATATGAATGTCTTTATTACTCTTATTATTACTACAGATCATAAATTTTGATTGGGACAAACACTCATAATAACTAATCGAAACCATGATTGATGTTACTGGAAAACTGCTTGTAAAAGCGTGCGGGCCAAGTGAGAAAATATGATTTGGTTGCACCGATGTACCTTGTATTTTAAGCAATCAATGTAAGTTATATTAAACACAAACACTTTAAGATACGCTGAAACTAGGAAGAAAATAGAGAGTAATAATACTAGCATTAATATAAGTAACCTGTGTCATATTACAGATTAGTTAACGTTGTACAAGAAATAAAAAAAGGTTCATACAAAAGGCCGACAAATTGAGAGGGAGTAGCTATTAATATTATTCTCTTCTTCTTCTCAGGAAACTGAGATAATTATTTGTCTCTCCGGCATGTGCTAGTCCAATCTAAGCAATGGTTTTGTTTTTGTTTTATTTTTCTTTTTTCCTCGGTTGGGGAAGATTTTTGGGTTTATATAAAAATTAGCAACCATTGAAATGCCTCTTGAGACCAGATATGCGTGTTTAGTGGTGGTTATAAACTCAATTTTTTTCTATACTTCATTGGACCTATTGGCGTACTCTTGAACCGATGCACCAAACAACGATGGCCTCTCAAGCAACCGGGACGGTGAGTCGAATTCCTTTTCCCGTCCTGTCGTATGCCATCACAGAAAAGTAATGAATTGATTAACTTTTAACAGTTGGAGATATGTAATCAAAGCTTAAAAACATAAGCATGCAAATTATATAAATGTCACTACTTATGATGATGATGATGATTGACCAACCTGCATCGATGACTAGAACACGATTATAGTCCATGACAGTGGGTACAACAGCATCAGTCTGTGAATCAACTGAAGCAGTAGCTTCATCCATAAACAAAAGCCTGCTTCGTTTCAGCATCACTCGTCCAAGACACAGAAGCTGCCTTTGTCCCACACTCCAGCTGTCTCTGTTATCAACCACTGCCATTATTACATTTTACATATTTCAGTTTATGATAAACTTCTAATTGTTCACCTTTAAGGAGACAGAGACGAATAGATTTGTACCTAATGCATCAAGTTTTTCAGGCTTCGAGGCCATCACATCTTTAAGTTGGCACCTCTCCAGGCTCTGCAAAAATCAATTAAGGTTGGTTAATTATTGCAAAATCAAACATACAAAAGAAAACTATGCCATGCCATATCTTCGTAAGCTCATTCATTAGGCCAATAGTATATATATTGAGATTTAGGTATATATCGTTTTTCTACTTTTATCAAATCAGTTAAAAACCTTAATTTATTATTTTAAGTTTTCCATGTGCATGATATAAAACAATTTATTTGAAGTTTGTTGAAGCGTCTTTATACATAAAGTCACCGGAACTTGATAATATAATATCAACCGGCGAAAAGCTGTCCACAATTTTAATGCATTTTATGACATTTCAATTTTTGTCGTTATAATAACATATTCCTTCATTGCCGTAACGAAAGAAAGAAATAAGAAAAGTCAATTTTTACATACTACTACGTCCAAAAGTATATATGTACATATCTATTAACCAAAAAAATAAAAAAAACAATAAGCTTTTATTAGTATTTTTACGATCCACAAATAATAGACGAGAAAAATAAACACGACAGAGAAGACGACGAAGAGATAAACTATTGGTCGAATAATTTTTAAACAATTATAGGTGCCCAGTTGTCTTCCATATTTGTTTTCTAATGGCAGATGGTAGCCCATGTCCCTACCTTGTGTTGAAATCTTTAAGTTAGATCCATGATTATGGCTGACACGTTGCTCTCTTCACAGAAACACATAGCATGTAATATCATATTACAATATTATATATATTAGACATATATATAAATTGTCTGCTTTGCTCCATGATATATATATATATATATATATATATATATATACATACATACATACATAATCCTAATTAATTATCGACTAATACCAGGGAAAAATGTTGAGGGTTAACGTCTGCTTGTTGTCTGTGTTTTATCTGGTATATACAGCCTTCGGGTTCTCGTCTGTTGAGGGATTTCGGAGAGAAGATTTCCCACCCTCCTTTGCTTTTGTCGCAGCAACCTCTGCTGCTCAGGTCAGTTCTTTTCCTCGTTAAATATCAGTTTTTTTAGTTTAGTACTGTTAGAATAGTTGACATCCCGTGGCCTATAATGTTTTGCGACAGAAACAAACACATCGTGATTTCGTCTAGAGGAACAAACATATACATGGCATGGGCATATATGTGTTTTAATTTCAGGTCGGCGAACACGACGCAATTCGACCTTAGAAGACACACGGAGGGTGAAGTATATATATGGAAGCATACATAGGAGGTGTACTGAATGCCTTGAGGTATTATAAGCATATGTTGGCCTCGTCTAATTATCAAACACCCATATGAGATTCCATGCAATAATTGCTTGTCGTTTTAATATCAGGAATGGATCAGACACAAGAGGGTATTTCACGTGGTCATTCTTAGATGTGTTCGAGTTATTTAACGGATTTGGTTTATTTTTATATCCTTTAAATATATTAAATTGATCATTAAATTTTGTAACCCAATCAAACCATTTATATCGTCACAAATACCAATATAAATGACTCATCATCTTCTTTATCTTCTTCTTAGTCGATCCATCTTTTTTTCTTTATCGCCGTTGCCGTCACCATCTTATTCTCCTCGTCTTCTTCCTCTTCTTCTTTTTTGTTGGAAAAGTCAATCAAAATAAATTTTGGAAACACTTGAGAAAGTGAAAAATATTGACAAACTCAATCAAAATGAATTTTTTCCAACAGCGCACCTTTTTGAACTTTTAAATGTCTGTCAAATTCACTGTACTTTTTAAAGACCTAAATCAAACTAGAAAATTATGGAAAAAAATATTTAAATTAAAGCTCATCCTCTTAGTTTTCCAACGATATATCATATGCATGAATTGAAGTTCGGAAAGGTGTTCAAAACTAAATTTTTTCCAAACAACATGCCCTTTTAAACTTTCGAATGCCTGTCAACTTCACTGCATTTTTTGGAGACATAAATCAACCTAGAAAATTATGAAAAAAAATATTTAAATTAAAATTTATCTTCTTAACTTTCCAACCTATGGTGGCCACCGACCCCTCTATGTTGCCCACCTCTTGCTCTTTTACGCGCTGTTAAAAAAAATTAAATTTGAAGACCTTTCCGAACTCGAATTGAGGCATATAATATATGGTTGGAAAATTAATAGGATAAGATTTAATTTAAATATTTTTTTAGAATTTTCTGAATTGATTTACCCCTGTCGATGGCCCATCGACCCCCCTATGGTGGCTACAAACAGTGCTGCCCACCCCTTGCACTTTTGTACGCTGTTGAAAAAATTAAATTTAAAGATCTTCCCGAACTCGAATTGAGGCATATGATATATGATTGGAAAGTTAAAAAAATAAAATTTAATTTAAATATTTTTTCAGAATTTTCTAGGTTGATTTACTCCTATCGGTGGCCCACCGACCACCCTATGGTAGCCATCAATGATGATGTCCACCCCCTTACACTTTTGTGCACTGTTAAAAAAAATTAAGTTTGAAAACCTTTCCGAACTCTGATTGAGGCATATGATATATGGTTGTAAAGCTAAGATAATAAATTTTAATCTACATATTTTTTCATAATTTTTTGATTGATTTATGTCTTTAAAAAATATAGTGAAGTTGACAAGAGTTCAAAAGTTCAAAAGGATAAGAGTTCAAAAGTTCAAAAGGACGCGCTGTTGGAAAAAATTCAATTTTAAACATCTTCCCAAATTTCAATTCTTGCGTATGATATATCGTTGGAAAGATAAGAAAATGAGCTTTAATTTAAATATTTTTCATAATTTTCTAGTTTAATTTATGTTTTCAAAAAATACAGTGAATTTGACAGACGTTCAAAAGTTTAAAAGGGTGTACTGTTGAAAAAAAATTCATTTTGATTGAATTTGCCAATATTTTTTATTTTTTCAACATGTTTTTAAAATTTATTTTGATTGATTTTTTCAATAAAAAAGAAGAAAAAAAAGAAGAAAAGAAGAAGAATAAAATACTGACGACGATGAACAATAATATATATATATATATATAATGTATTGTATTTAATATATAAAATAAATAATTTAATAAATATATAAAATTTAAACAGAAAAAATAATTAAAATTTTAAATTTTATAAAAAAAAAAGGACTAAAATCAGCACTCCTTCCTCGACTATGGCACCAAAAAAGAAAACCCATAAAGAAACTGTGTGGCTTTAATTTGATAGAGAAGGGCAGGCCCACAATGTTCGTAACTTGTCAGTTGCTTTAAATTTGATAGAAATGGGCAGGGCAGGTCCACAATCTGTAGGTCGCTCAGAATCACAATCTTTTGAAAATAGCACTCTGTGGTCCTTTTGATTAATCTGTGCATAGTCGAGCTGGTCTCTGGTGCCGCTGCAATTACCATTATTAGAAAATGGGCTGATAGGTGAGCCCCACCACCACCGATCATCTTTATTTTGGTAAAAAAACAAAGAAAAATATATCACTCTCTATTCGGCGATTTGCTGTTCCATTAATTTTTGTCTTCTTCTCTGTTTGTGTTATCAATTTATTAAATTAAAATCTTTCCACATCACTAAATTAATAAAATATAATAATTAATATAGATGTATCTTCATTCTTCTGTGCATGAAATAATTAATATATTTCGTTTGAATTTCCAGTGTAGACGTCAAAAATCAACAATTAGATATTTACCCACAATTATTATACATTTTCTACAATTATTACAATATCTATCATCTTGTGTCGCCTGTTTTATTCCATAGATCACCTTTTTTTTTTTTTAATCATATCCTACTCTTTCTTATAATTGCTCATTAATAATCTAAGGATCCGTTTAAAACTGTTTATGTAAATAGTATTTTTTTCAAAAGCATCTTTTATTTAAACATTTTAGTTAAAAATACTTTAATAATAAAATATTTTATATTCGATGGAAAGCTATTAAAAAATACTTTAAAAATATTTAACAGTGTTTGAAAAAATAATTTTTTAGAGAAGCACCTATCAGGTATTTTTTTAAAAAAATACTTGAAGTATTTTTTTATTAAAAAAAATATTTTAAAATTATTTTGTCAAATATATTTCAAACTATTTTTTTAAAAAATAATAATTTTTTATTAAAAAAATAATCTCAAACGGGCTCTAAGTAATTCATAAATATATAATATTACTGTATTTATATAGAATAACAATGATGGTGATTTTATGTTTTACTTATTCATATTTTCTGCTATTATTGTTGAAATTAATTATTGTGCCAAAAAATGCAGATTGTTAGGATCACATTCACAGTAAGCTAGAAAAGCTAAATCGATCTTGTGAAGTGACATTTACCAAGAAAAGAAAAAAAGATATTGTAAAGTGACCATCATTTTTCTACTTCATCAAATCAATTAAAAACATTAATATATTATTTTAAGTTTTCCATGCGCATGATATAAAACTATTTATTTGAAGTTTGTTGAAGCGTCTTTATAATATCAACCGGCAAGATCTGTCCACAATTTTAATGCATTTTATGACATTTCAATTTTTGTCGTTATAATAACATATTCCTTCATTGCCGTCACGAAAGAAAGAAATAAGAAAAGTCAATTTTTACATACTACTAATTGATCAAAAAAAAAAAAATTTACATACTGCTACGTCCAAAAATATATATGTACATACCTATTAACCAAAAAAAATGAAAAAAAAAAACAATAAGCTTCTATTAGTATTTTTACGATCCACTAATAATAGACGAGAAAAAGAAACACGACAGAGAAGACGACGAAGAGATAAACTGTTGGTCGAATAATTTTTAAACAATATTATAGGTGCCCAGTTGTGTTCCATATTTGTTTTCTAATGGCAGATGGTAGCCTATGTCCTTACCATGTGTTGAAATCTTGAAATTAGATCCATGATTATGGCTGACACGTTGCTCTCGTGACGGAAACACATAGCATGTAATATCATATTACAATATTATATATATTAGACATATATATAAACTGTCTGCTTTTGCTCCATGATATATATATATATATATACACATCTATAATCCTAACTATCGACTAATAGCAGGGAAAAATGCTGAGGGTCAACGTCTGCTTGTTGTTTGTGTTTTATCTGGTATATACAACCGTTGGGCTCTCGTCTGTTGAGGGACTTCGGAGAGAAGATTTCCCTCCCTCCTTTGTTTTTGGCGCAGCAACCTCTGCGGCTCAGGTCAGTTCTTCTTCTTCTTCTTTTTTTTTATTTTTTTAATCTACCAATTATAATATATTAATTAGAGAGATATGAGAAGCAAAGCAAGATTAAATATATAATTTGTAAAACATACTATATGGAAGGTGGAAGGTGCTGCAAAAGAAGATGGGAGGACTCCCAGTATTCTGGATAGTGCTTTTGCTGCCATTGGTCAGTATTTTTTTGTGGGATTATTATCTGATTTTCATGTACTCACTGATCAGTCAATCTATAAGATTAATATGGGTTGTTCTTTAAAAATACAATTGATTTCAGGAGCAGATCCAGAAGTAGCATGCGATCAGTACCACAAGTATAAGGTGCACTAATTTCACCATATTTCAATTAGTGGCTGTGTTGTCGGTATATTTCACTTCACTGGCTATGTTTTGAATATGGGCTTGTTGGCTTTACTGATACTCATGCTAGTTGATATGCTTCACAGAAAATAACACAAACAGTTTGAAAATTGAAATAGATAGGCTAGGATTCAGCCATTCAACATACAATCTCCCACTAAGAGGATGAAATTTTCTAACAGGAAGATGTTCAACTCATGGCTGATACAGGCATGGAAGCCTATAAATTTTCCATCTCATGGCCAAGACTGATTCCCAGTATGACTATCATGCTTGGACACTTATTTACCCATAGCTTTTTGCAAGCATATGCCTTCTGTTTCTAAGCTGTAATTTTCATTTTCTTTCAGATGGGAGAGGACCTGTAAATCCAAAGGGTTTGCAATATTACAACAATCTCATCAATGAACTCATCAGCCATGGTTTGAGCTGAATTTTCCTTACAAATATATGCTAATATAGATTTTTCGTTTAGCATTTCACAGATGTATATAGTTTTTATACTACCTAAAATCAAATAGTACTTGTTTGATCAATATATATTGCTATACCATACCCTTCTGTTCTAAGGTTTACTTTCCTAATGCGTTTGTAATTGCTTTATTGCCTTGTGCCCTTGGATGAGCAGGAATCCAACCACATATTACATTATTCCATAATGATCTTCCTCTGGCGCTTCAGGACGAATACGGTGGATGGCTTAGTCGCAAGATTGTGTACGTTTAGTTACTTAAAACTGTATTCTCATCCATCCTAATTTTTTGAGTTAAGTACTAATTGTGTACTTAAGTGCCTGTGTGTGAATGCAGGGAAGACTTCACGGCATATGCAGATGTGTGCTTTAGAGAGTTTGGAGACAGGGTTTTGTATTGGAGTACTGTGAACGAGGCTAATATGCTTTCCATTGGAGCTTATGATCAAGGGATAATGGCACCCTATCGATGTTCTCCTCCATTTGGATTACGGAACTGCTCTGGAGGCAACTCTACAACGGAACCTTACATAGCAGCTCATAATATGATGTTGGCCCATGCAACAACTGTAAGATTGTACCGGAATAAATATCAGGTTAGTCTTTCATATTTTATATATCTACCATTATATGTAATTGGTTTTAAGGATATATTAAGAGATAGAAGTTCAATTTCCTGTCCTGTATCCATCCATCTTGACACAGGAAAGATCCTCAAGATTTGACTCCAATTTATGTCTGCTTACCAATTCTTTTATATCTCAATAGCCACCCAATCATAGTTATTCTTGCTGGAACAAATAGACGCTTAACAAGAAATACTTTTGATTTTCTTATGCAGAATAAGCAGCGTGGATTCGTTGGAATTATTATTTTCACCTTCGCAGTTGTAGCTGAATCCAAAGAAGATGAGGTTGCTGTTCAAAGAGTGAATGATTTCTATCTGGGATGGTTGGTAACACATCCAACAAGCTTTTATTTCCTAGTTTCCAATCATTTTGATCCCACCAAATAATCATTCTTCTGATTTATTGCATTCCAAATTGCGTTTCCTTTACTCTTGTTATTTTTGGGAAAGATTTGTGGTTTTGCTTCTCCTTTGTGAATGTGTTAGGTTCACTATTTCAGGTTTTTAGATCCGCTGATGTTTGGAGACTACCCGGAGATCATGAAAAAAAATGCGGGCTCAAGACTTCCATCTTTCACAGATGATGAATCCAAGCTGGTTAAGGGTTCATTAGACTTCATCGGGATAATATATTACGTCGATGCAACTATAAAAGACAACCCTGACAGTCTCAAGAAGCAACTAAGAGACTTTAATGCAGATACAGCGGCAACCATGCTCAGTATGATTATTTACATATTTCTAGTCACCAAGTTGTTTTTCAGCTAATCTCTCATTTTAATACCACACCCCTTAACCATTTTAGAATATTGTTTAATTAGATGTTCTCTACTAACATTTTGATTTCTATGATCTGGAAATTGTCGAAACACTTTCAAGTTGAACTCCCAGCAACATCAACGGAGGTAAGTGTTGAATTATGGAATACATGTATATATAACTTGGATTTATTAGTTGATAGCACTATTACATTCTAACTCTCTCTCTCTCTCTCTCTGTTTTCTCTTATTAAAGTTTGACTTTCCCACTGACCCATGGGGTCTGATAAGCGTGCTGGAGTACATCAAGAAAGTCTATGGCAACCCTCCTATATATATTTATGAAAATGGTCTCTTCATAGTTTACTCAGTATTTTCCATCAAGTTTGGAGTTCAGTATTTTCCATCAAGTTTGGAGTTCGGTATTTCATTTTTTGGATGAATATATAAATCAAATTAATTTTGTATTTGGCTGTGTCTTATTAGGTTTGCCAATCTTACGTAATTCATCATTGGAAGACACTTCAAGGATAGAGTATTTGCAAGGACACATTGGAGGAGTTCTGGAAGCCTTGAGGTGACTATTTTTAGCTTCATTGGTCTTGCTTTTTGGAAATTTACTGACTATTTCTTAGATATTAAATGAAAATTGTGTTAGTGACTTTTTGGAAATTTTCAAAATTTGCTTTTTGGAAATTTACTGACTATTTCTTGGAAATTTACTGACTTTTTCTAAATTTTTTTTTCTTGTAATATGAAAGAAACGGATCAAATACAAGAGGGTATTTCGTATGGTCCTTCATGGATACGCTGGAGTTCTTTGGTGGCAACATGTTTGGATATGGTCTATATTATGTTGATTTTGATGATTCAAATCTCCAAAGATATCCCAAGAGCTCTGCAATTTGGTACTCTAATTTCTTGAAGGGAGGAGACATCACCACTTCTTTAGATGCAGTGACCACCGACGTCGCAAAATTTTGAAGCATCCACTCTTTTCTTGTGGTCATATTTGATCTAAGATGTTCATATTTTGTTAAAGAATATGAATGTCTTTATTACATTTATTACCGTAGATCATAAATTTTGATTGGGACAGACAGACATGAAATAATCGAAACCATGCTTGATGTTACTGGAAAACTGCATGTAGCAGCGTGCGGGCCAAATAAGAAAATATGATTCGCTTGCACCGAAGTACCTTGTATTTTAAGTTATCACTTACGTTAAACAGTGTTTGCTGAGCTTTCTTAATTGCGTAGGATCAAATCGTTTAAATACCTTATCAGGACATTAAACTAATCTGCCCAGTCCACATATATAAACTGTACATTCATGCTTTAGCATCTAACTTAGATACCAAGGGCATTAGGTGCGTGGCTCAACACCATAAAACTCTCCTATGCACCATCAACACCACTATAATAGGGAATCGAATTTAATATATACACACACAGAGTAGTCTTAAATTAATGTGTAATACAGTAGAAACAACAACTAATATAAGATATAACAAACATGGTTCACATTATTTGACCTATATATATATATATATATATATACATATATATATATATATATATACATATATATATACACCCCATGTTGCATATAGAAATGTTTTTCTTTGTCGATGTCAGTGCTTGATTTTAGGCCTCTTCACGATCATAACCGAGCAATGAGCATGATGAGCACAATAGTCGCTCACGCTGCCTAAAACCGCCCTGCATGCCATCAAACAAACATGTTCTTCAAATTATTCAAATGAAACTAGATCATTAGGCAATACTAACAACTGCATACTTGCATTAATTAGTAGAAACGTATCCATCTTACAATAATAGAGGGATAAACAGAGAGAGAGAGAGAGAGAGAGAGATGTACCTTTTGATAGCCCCATAGCCATGGCTACCCACAACCAAGACGGAAGCGTGGTGCCTTTCTACAGCCTCACACAGTACATTCCTTGCATCTCCTTCCACCACCTCCACCACAACATCATCCACCTTCATATATGCAAATATCAGTTTTCAATTTTCACCAATATTAATTGTGTTACTGGCCTCCATGATCCATCTAAATAATATGTGATAATTGAATTAATACCGATTTAGAAGCGCAAATTTCCCTGGCCTTGTCAACAACTCGGGCAGCGATCTTCTTGAGATCACCATCCACTAACGGCAAAACCTCGACTACCCCTGCAATTAATTCATCGCCACAAGTATACAAACAAACCCATTGACCGATTGATCATCACCGTATCATTCATTAATATCGAACAAACATTAATACATATTTAAATACCAGGGCCAACGAGGCCGACGGCAGAGACTGGGGTTGGTTTGGCGTGTACGATGACGAGCTTGAAGGGTCGGTCGTTGGATCCGAAGGGAGCGAAGAAGTGGCCTAGAATCCATTTCAGAGCATACGTGCTGTGCTCACTGTCGTCCATTGCCACCACCATCACTTGCTTCTCCACTGTTGTCGTTGCCATCCTTGTATGTCCGCCGCCTGATTTGGTTGTCTCTATCCTCTTTTCAGCGTGCCCTGCGTTCGACCTTTGTATATATATTCAAAGTTAAGAAGCCACTAGACCATACTAAGACTTGTCATATTCTTCTTCTACAGATTTTTATTTAAACGGGGTCGCATCCACCAAGTCAAATGTCTCCCCTATCTACCTGGCAAATTAAAGTTCCTTTTTTTGGGTCATTTTATTAGTCAAAAATTAAATTAAATTAATTTTTAAAAGAAAAAAGAAAAGAAAAGAAAGAAGATAGACTTGGTTAAAAGCATTACTTTACTTTAAGAAATCAAAGAATATATGAATCAGAATTTGTACCTTACCAAATACGAACACTACTTTACTTTGATTCCCGATATAAAGCAGAGATTAATAGAGGTTATAACAAGGGAAGGTTTCACTCATTGAGAGTTGGCAGCACATAATTGTTCTTTGTTTTTGTTTTTTTTTTTTGCTTTAATTTATTTAACCCAATCAGAACATAGCTAATGTCGTGATCCCATTACTTCAATTCTACATGTCATTTTCATAACTCATAGCTCTATTATTTTCCAAGTCACATGTACACGTCAAATTATTGGGTTTTGAGATCAAAATTGGAAATGTGTTGCCATCCCGTAGTTATCTTTTTCTTTCATCTTTCCATTTTTCTTTTTTTAATAATCATTCAAGAGGTGACATGCTTTGACAAGGTCCATTTAAGGCCTATACCAATTAGAACAACAGTGACAAATCTGTGGACTAAGGCCCACTTATTTAACACAAAGCCCATAATGCAAAGTGAATCAGACAAAACTGGAGCCTGTGCGTTGCTCAAACGGGGAGAAACTTTCCCGGGGCTCATTGGCCTCTCTATTATTATAATTTTGTGGCCATTCCTTTGGAATAATTAAAAAGTAATCTATTATTACCAAAAAAGAAAAAAAAATTAAAAAGTAATCTCAACCCTTGACCAAATGAAAGCATAGTGCATACTAACGCCACAAATGAACCCTCTTTTTATCCAGTAGATGCAAGAAACAAAGTTGAAAGTAATGATGGGGTTAGAATAGCTGTAAGTGGGAGGTTGCAGTAGCAGAACACTGTAATTGGCACATAAAACAAAACGTTGGAGGGCATTTACCTTTTTTAATCACTACTAACAAGTAAACAGTACTGTGTTGGTTATGATATTGGGAACTAATCCTTGTTTAAAACTCATATTGGCGAAGGTGCAAAAAAAGTGTACGCAAGGACCTCTATTAATGATTCATCAAAAAAAAAAAGGACCTCTATTAATGTACTGTCACTTTACAGAAGAGTATTGGGTATCCATTCCTGCTCCTTCTTAAATAATAAACAATGAATTGTTGAGCGTGATAAATCAGGGCTTCATTTTTAAGTGGTCGACAATACGTAGTGGCTCTCTTCCATCCCAGCTCCATTCACCAGAAAGAGTGCCCCTCTCTCTTTTGGGTAGTTGGTGAGTATGGACCGTCGTTGATGATTAGGAATTTGAAGCAATATGTGGACATAGAGTTTATTAAATATTGGTCCAATGGTATATATTTTGAAAAATAGAATATAATGGGCATTTTTTAAAATTTAAATTATTATTTGGAGTTAATTCGTATTATTGTTAAATCACTTACATAAGACCTGCTATCTTTCAGCTACCGGCACTAGGATGCAGAAACCTGTGCCTTATTTTTACACTTTTCCATTCGAGCTGTAACTGCACCTGTCTGACTCGAAAGTTGACATCCATCGTCTTACTTTGCATGCGGGGCTCGAAACTCGTACTAATTTCTTGAGCAAGTTTTAGTTAATTAATTAAGATGATCAAAATGGATTAAACATTATGTTGTAACCTGCGAGCTACACTTTACACTGTATTAAGTCTGAACATCTTAATGATGTCCAATTCAATAGTTGTTGAAAAATAAGGGGGGCTTAATATTAATTTGTCTGCGTCCTTTGGTACCCTTCATCTTGAATAATAATAATTTTTAAAATTTTAATTATTTTTTTAGCCATTTTTATGCTGCACCATCAGTTTAAAGTTATATTAAACTTAAAAAATAAATAAATAAAATCTACCAGACACAATCTCTTGGAAGGCGCAATGTCTTATTTTCTTTGTTTATTTTTCAAAATCAAAAGCTAAAAAGCGGCGGTGGCATCACTTTCGTAGACGACAAGCATATGCTTAAAGGAGACCGTCCCCTCCAGTTACTGTTATGCGGTGGAGAAAAATGGATCGTGTAGTGGACGCCACCGTGTCTTATGGGTTGGATTGGGATGTGGCCCACATACCAAAAGCTGTACAGCACTATCTGCGTTCACGTGGCTAACTAGCGTCCTTTACACGTGGAAGACTTCTGACGGTGTCGTATTTATTATCTTAATTTGTCTCTCGAGCTCCAGAATCTCGTGAAAAATAAACAAACCCAAATGTTTCTTCTTTTTTATTTTTTTTGGTTACAAACACGTTACTTCAATTAATGAACATGTTGGCCTTGGCCAACAGTATACAATATGGTTTTGTTTTGTAATTGAATGTCGTCTTATATTGCACAATATTTTTAACTTAATTTTAAATTATATATCATCAACTTGTTAATCCAGATTTACTAAATAATAATTCAAGCAATCTATATATATATATATATATATATATATATGAAGGTTTGTAAGGCCTGCATTACAATTTTCGGGAAAAAAAAACAAAATAATTATAAATGTCAACGGGTGTTGAAAGATATAGGTTTGATGGTTAATCCCTTGCATGATTCTCCATCCTCAAATTGTCTTTTTTTAATATCCATAAGATAGACATCTACATGGTTACAATTGGAATAATAAATATGTTTTTTCTCAAATTGTCTTTTTTTCTAATGTCCATATAATAGGCTAACATATATTCCAAGCTAATAATTTAAATGCTAGGCTAGGCTAATAGCTAGGTACAAATAATTAATATTGAAAATCTATAAATTTGGTTTTTTATAGTTTGACTTGTAAGTATGAATGTAAACTTTAAATATGTATAATTAGACATTGGATGCACACCGTGATTTAAGAGTTCTTTTATTTAAAGAGAAAAAAAAAACTATTTATTTATTTTATTTTGCTGATGCGGAAACAAAAAAAAGAAAAGAAAAATCGTTGACTGTAAGTTGTTTCGCTTTTTGGGCGTCACAAGTCATCTTTCATTAGTTAAGTTATGAAAAAATTATATAAAGAATTACTTACTGAAATACAAATGTTATAATAATTGATTATTTATGAAAATTATCACTTAAAATTTATTACGTCCTTTAATTGTTTTATTTATTTTTGGGTGGCATGGTGGTGGTCCGAGTGAGTGTGCGAAAAATCCAAGTGGGCCAAAGTGACCGAGAAATTTCGGAGAAATTGACTTTTTCTGAGGGATTGGGTTTATCTGATTTGTCCTCCATATACGTTTGCAGGGTGTAGAAACCGTTAGCAACGTACATGAAAAAACATTTATGAGAAACAGAGACCGAGAGAGAGAAAAAGGCAGTCTGAGAAAGTAAGTCGTTGGCTAAGCATTAGATGAACATAAGCGCTTTCATTAAAATTTGATCCATTAATTGCTTTTCTTTTAGAGTGATACAGTTGATTCTTCACTATTCAGATACAGTTGCTTTTCTTTTCTTCACACGTCTTCTCTCTCTATTCCCTCTTCTTTTCACCCTTTTTTCCTATATTGTGTGAAAGAAATTAAGCTTGTGAAGGAGGAGTTGTATGTTGTTGATGAAACATGAAGTTCTGCAAGAAATACCAAGAGTACATGGAGCGCCAGGAGAAAAAACTACCTGGCGTTGGCTTCAAGAAGCTCAAGAAGATCTTGAAGAGGTGTCGCAGAGATCTTCAGTCCCACGATGATATTAATGGGCTCCATGACGTCCAAACCTGTCCTGACCATTGCCCAGGTGATTAATCTCAACTGGTATATATTCCATATTCGTATCGTAATTTATTGGTCCTTCGTTTATCTCATTGAAATTCCACAAAGCTTTCTTCTTTGTTTTTTAAGTTGTATTCTTTGATTCATCAGAGAGTTTTTTCAATAATCGTCTGTGTAATTTGACCCCCGATTCTGTTTTAGTACCTGGGCTGTACTCGCTACTGGTTGATCCTTCTATCTCCTTCTCTGTCTCTCAAATTGTGGATTGTTTCATGCTTTCTTAAGATTGATAAAGCCCATTATGGGTTTGCTTCTTCTTCTGAAACTATATGGTTAAAGGTTTCTGACTGGAACTTGAGTAGCATATATCAGAATCGAAACTGAATATAGTTAATGGGCAGATATATCTAAATATTATCTCTACTATAGAATCGCGATGATTTTACTGTACTAGCTTGTCCTATTGATAATTGAAATATGATTTGATTCTGTAGTGTGCGATGGATCCTTCTTCCCTTCCCTTCTCAAGGAAATGTCTGCGGTAGTGGGCTGCTTTAATGAGCGTGCGCAGAAATTGCTAGGGCTTCATCTAGCTTCTGGCTTTCGAAAGTATATTATTTGGTTCAAAGGCAAATTACAAGGGAACCATATTGCTTTGATTCAAGAAGGCAAGGACTTGGTCACTTACGCTCTCATCAATGCAATTGCCATTCGTAAAATACTTAAAAAATATGACAAGGTATGTTTAAATTGATCTAGGGAAAATGAATTTCATACCAGTTTTCTTGATGTTGATCTTATTTGGAGATGCATGCGCAGATTCATTACTCCAAGCAAGGACAGGCCTTCAAGTCACAAGCCCAAAGCATGCACATAGAAATCCTTCAGAGTCCCTGGTTCTGTGAACTTATGGCTTTTCACATCAATTTGAAGGAGAGCAAGGTGAAGTCAAGGAAGGCACCCGTACTGTTTGAGGGATGCTCCCTCACATTTGACGATGGAAAACCATCTCTCACCTGTGAGCTCTTCGATTCTGTCGAGATTGATGTTGACTTGACTTGTTCAATATGCCTGGTGAGTTTTCAGATTTCATTTTCGTCAGGCTATTATATTTTGTATTAATCCAATCCTAGCTATCATAAATGGAATAAGCCCATATGAACGGCTCACAATTTAGTACGTCACCAAATTTATCAGTTTCTTAAATGTCGTTCAATTCAAGGAATCTAACAATGCAAGTGGATCAGTTTAATTTATATGAGACATTTCTTCTCAAAATTTGATAAATTTAAATACTAGCTAGTCAGTTTTCCTCTAGACCTTTAGTATGCAGTAATCTAGCCGGGTACATAGTGGTGATTGAGGCCTTCTTGTTAATCAGTGTATGTGATATTTTTGGTATAACAGGACCCAGTTTTTGATCCGGTTGCTCTGACATGCGGCCATATATTCTGCTACATGTGTGCCACCTCAGCTGCATCAGTGACTACCGTGGATGGGCTAAAGGCCGCAAGGCATGAAGAAAAATGCCCTCTATGCCGAGAGGTATATAATTAACATCTGTTCTAGTTTTGAACTTTTTCGGTCTTTCTGATCAGAATCACGATTGACTATTGAGAATGGTACGTATGCATGCATCACTCGGAACCAATAAAGATAGAGAGAACTAGGATGGATTTGTAAAATGTGTTGGGTGTTTGATTTCTGCAGGCAGGAGTTTATGAAGGTGCGGTGCACTTAGAAGAGCTTAGTATTCTTTTGAGCCGAAGGTATGTGTGTTTGTGGCGGCTTGACTAATGATAGCACATAGCAGCCAGTCTAATTAATTAATTATAGATTTGAGGCATAAATTCTCTCATCGTAAATAGTATCTTGTTTTTGACAGCTGCCACGAGTACTGGGAACAGCGGCTCCGGACAGAGAGAACGGAGAGGGTTCGGCAAGCAAAGGAGCATTGGGAATCCCAATGTCGGGCATTCGTGGGTGTTTAGTCTCTTTTACCACTATTTCTTCATCACTTGGACATCCATTGAGAAAGTTGTTGTTTCTGGATATTATTACGTGTCTTTGTACATGCCTTGATAAATGTTATCAGCACTCGTGCTGTAAATATAACTTTGCATTTGGCTGCGATGTGTGAACTGTATAATTAAAGCTGTTAGTGCAAGACTAGGGATAGTCTGGACTCGTACAAACATTGGGTTAGGACTTCAAATTGGCATGGAATAAACTTATTATCGTGGCTGATTATGTTCATGACGCATGACAGGTCCAAAAGTCATGTTGTGATTGTATTTTTCTTAGGTCGTTTGGATGTGTTTTTATCATCCTCACTAGGCCTTTCATCTTCTTCATAGGCTTCTCTTTTCCATCTTTTTGGTTGCTTACGAAATAGAGATTTTGGTGCAAGGACCGGTAAATTCTACCATCACTGGCGAGGAGTAACGAAGTAAAGGCATTTGATGGCCTTCCTACGGATGTCTCCTTTCTAGTTTTGCACTTGCTAGTAAGGATATCGACCACTGACAAATGATACGGTGCGTTTTATTAGAAAGTCGGCCTCGCGGAAGTGAAAACCTGTTCAATATCCTTTAGGACCTTTACTAAAGTGGAAACAACATTAAGAAATTTCAACACAACCATACTAAATATACGTGCATTACGCTCATATGATTTGATTTCATTCCCCTCCCCTCAAGAACATGCTCCTTTATATAATGCACAAAACGTGTATAATTAAGTTAGCGAATGGGATCCATTAGGGTCACCATTTTACTACTGCATAACACCCAAAGATGAGTAACAGGGATGAATATCTTCCCAGGATTAAGAACTAGAACAACAAAAATCAAGAACATGGGGACGAAATCAATTCAAGACCAAAAATACAAGGAAAAAAAAAAACATGAGATAACTTCAAATATATCTCAATATTACAAGAAACTTCCAAAGTACTTGTCAATTGGATAATATTAAGGGATTTCGGTCTTTACACAAGTGATACCTTTTGCATAGTTTTTCCAAAGTTGCAACAGAATGCTGCATCGCATTTAGCTTTGTGTCCATGAACATTCTCTGCCAAAAAGCAAACAATTTCAGCAAGGGAATAAAGAAATCCATGAATTTCACCATGTAATATATACCAAAGCTTGCATCCTATTCCTATTCATATTTCCTACCTGATAGTCATCTCCATATTTCTCAATAAGCTGAGAGACATGAAGGCGCTGCATTATAGTCAGTGGCTGTGGAGGTGCAGATTTCCCATCTCTTCGTTTTTTCCCCAGCGCTGACTTTAAGTCTACTTGTCCCAACACAATCAACAATAAGGAGGAACAAATACATTCAGTTCCGACTCATTCGGGAATAAGATCATGAGAAAACACACAAAAGAAAATGTAAGCCAAGCTCGAAGAAAATTGATACACACATTGAGCATGAACTCGTTACTGTTAGACCCTTATGCGGTTTGAGTTCAAAACGTATTCAGATTACGCATGATGAGCAGGAACCAAATATTCAACGCGGTCGAGTAGGAAAAGGCAAAATACTAATTAATTTAAACTCATTGATACCCAATCACGCGAAATCAATAAACAATCTTAGAAGGCCAAGCATTCTTAAAAATTACAAATTTACAACTAAAAATGAGAGGTGGGTAGAAGAAGCAACTGACCGTCTTCTTCGAGATCGCTACCGCAATCGGCAGAATCCAGGGCCTTGGCGGTCTCATCGGAAGGAGGTGGAGGCGGGACCTGAAGAGCATCGCTTTCTATCATGTGAGAGGTGCGGGAGCGGACACTTAGCAAGTTAGGGTTGGAAACGAAACCAAACGACTTGTAGTTCTTGATAACGCTCGCTTGGTCGTCCCATTTGGTTGCAGACGGCTCGCTTTCTTCGAGTAAGGAGCGGAGCTTGGGAGGGACACAGAAGGCTGGCTTGAAGACGTTGGGCTTCTTCTTCGGCAAACCCACGCGGACCTTTGGCCTGGAAGACTTGTACTTTCTTCGCGACCTTCCCATCTCTCTCTCCTCTGTGGTTCTTTCTTTCTAGGGCAACAAAAGGAAGACCAATTTACAGTTAGGGTTTAAGGCTGTGGGGTTTAATCAGGGAAGGCAAGCCTCAAACGGTGCGTTTCACGCGAGTGATTTTAGACTGTAGACCCCGAGTACCAAAAAAAAATGTTAAAAAGGGATAAACAGTATCAATTCAAGGCAAATTTATGAATTCCTCAGTAACATCCATTATAACTGTAATATGTTTTGAGTTAAAATAATTTTCTGTTGAACCTCTCTTTTTTAAAAAAAAAATGCAGTTATATTTTACAAAAAATAAAATAAAATCAGTAATATATTTTTGTTATGTTTTGCAATCAGTTACTTAAAAAAAATCTGTTTTTTTTTTTAAATAATAATAAAATCAGTTGGTTGAGTTATTATTTTCTCTTTTGATTTAGAAGCCAGTTTATTATAATCAGTAATTTTATTCACACCCCATGTGCAGGCTTTACAACCACTGTGTCTCCTACCTAACGTTATGATAAGTGAAGATCTATATTATTGAAGACTCAGTTGTTTTTGTGTCTGTTAGTGTTGGCTTGATTTGAAACAAGTTATATTAACATAACTAAAGGGCATTTAAGATATGCTGAAACTAGGAAGAACATAGAGAGAGAGACAGTACTAGCATTAATATAAGAAACCTCGGAATGTCATAGTACAGATTAGTTAACGTTGTACAAGAAATAAAAAATGTTCATACAACAGGCCAACAAATTGGAAGGGAGTTATTATCCTCTTTCTTCTTCTTCTTCTCAGGAAACTCAGATAATTATTTGTCTCTCCGGCATGTGCTAGTCCAATCTAAGCAATGGCTTTGGTTTTTTTGGTGGAAGATTTTTGGGTTTATATAAAAATTAGCAACCATTAATATGCCTCTCGAGACCAGATATGCGTGTTAAGTGGTGGTTAAAAACTCAAATTTCTTTATAGTTCATTGGACCTATTGGCGTACTCTTGAACCAATGCACCAAACAACGATGGCCTCTCAAGCAACAGGGACGGTGAGTCGAATTCCTTTGCCCGTCCTGTCGTACGGGATCACAGAAAAATAATGAACTAATTAACTTTTAACAGTTGGAGACATGTAATCAAAGCTTAAAAGCATAAGCATGCAAATTATATAAATGTCACTACTTATGAAGATGATGATGATTGACCAACCTGCATCGATGACTAGAACACGATTACAGTCCATGACAGTGGGTATTCTGTGAGCAATGCTTATGATGGTACAAGCAGCAAAGTCCTCTCTGATGATCTTTTGTATAACAGCATCAGTCTGTGAATCAACTGAAGCAGTAGCTTCGTCCATAAACAAAAGCCTGCTGCGTTTCAGCATCACTCGTCCAAGACACAGAAGCTGCCTTTGTCCCACACTCCAGTTGTCTCCGTTATCAACCACTGCCATTATCACATTTTACATATTTCAGTTCATGATAAACTTCTAATTATTCAACTTTAAGGAGACAAAGACGAATAGACTTGTACCTAATGCATCAAGTTTTTCGGGCTTCGAGGCCACCACATCTTTAAGTTGGCACCTCTCCAGGCTCTACAAAAATCAATTAAGGTTGGTTAATTATTGCAAAATCAAACATACGAAAGAAACCTATGCCATGCCATGTCTAAATAGCTCATTCACTAGGCCAATAGCATATATATTTAGACTTGGGTACCTTCCATATCTCTTCGTCGGAGTGCACTCCAATTGGATCCACGTTGCTCCTAACAGTTCCTTCAAAAAGGACAGGTTCTTGAGGAATGATACCGAACCGAGACCTTACTTCATGAAGTCCAAGCATGCATATATCAATGCTATCAACTATAATCCTCCCTCCTGTTGGTTCCACTAGCCTAAACATTACTTGTATTAAAGTAGATTTCCCACTTCCTGTTCGACCAACAACACCAATCTTCTCTCCCCCATTAATGCTTAATGTAATCCCTTTAAGAACCAACGGAGTAGTCGGACGATATCTGACCTGTGCTCGTCAAAATATTCCCATTAGAATTAATGTAGGTCATCTTGCTTTGAGGCAAACTAATTAGCATTGCCATAATGCTTTACTCGAACTATTAATCTTAGTTGAATTTTCATGGTGATATCAAACAGTTTAAATTGCCTTTTTACTTCATTCTTAATCCAGGTAAGAATATGCCCTATTTATAATTGCCATATGGGGAGACAAACGGTTATCAGTCTATAGTGATCTTTAAGATTGGATGACAAGGTTAATTGATGGAATTTTTTCTTCCTATGTGTATTACATTATATTTACCTGCAAGTCTTTGAGCTCAACATTGCCATGGCTAGGCCAATTTGGAGGAGGGCGACGATCTTTAATCTCCCATGCTGCTTCTGATGGAATAACACTAAACTGCTTTATCCTCTCAACAGAAACCATCCTATTTTCCACAAAGCAACTCATATATACGGCCCAAAACATCACAGCATTGAGGGACAATCCATAGGAAAGAGATAAACCAACATTCTCTGCAATCACAACATCCAAACTCTGAATTAGTCAATTTTCAACCATAGTCATGCATAGATTTGATGGTACAAGTACAACATTAAGATCAGGTGTAATGTTGTTACTCGTACAATTTTGAGCACCTTACTTTTGATAATGCTGGAACCATACAGCTATTCAAGTACAAACATATAAAAAGAATACTCAGATTCAAGTTTTTGACATGAAATGTGTACCTGGTTTTATAATGCTGCTTGGTAGCAAGATCATAAACAAGGTTGATGCGCACATAACAATGGCCCCAAGCAGTTCCAAACGAAAACCCAACCACTCATTGGATCCACTATTGTGGAAGTCCATACGCAAATTGGCATTTACTCTTTTAATATTCTCCTGGCTGAATCTTCCTTGCTTATTGAACGATCGAATTGTCATAACTCCAGATATACTTTCTGAAAAGTGATGGATGATAGGCGCTTTTGTAATTGAATCCAAGCGAGTTAGTTCACGAGATGTTGCCAGAAAGTATCCCTAAAAACCAAAAGCATACAAAATTGTCAAACATAAATTCTATAATGAGAGAGACATCATGAGTTGACTATGTCTTCTATAGCTTGCCAAAAGTTGTAAACTTTGGTCAAATTCTCACAAAACTTGCAGCCGATTTGGATCGGCGGCTAAAACCAAATTTTAAGACTTTGTACTCCAAAAGATATAGACAGCGTTGTGAGTACATAGACTACTCATGCATAATGAAAAAACACCATGCATTGCTAAGATCATCTACACAGATTAATATCTGAGAGTTCCGCCACCTGAGAAGGCAGGTGCCCATAATAATGGCGATTTGTTTCAATTCATTTATTTCTTCCTCGGTAAGACTAAAATACAATAAGATCCAAATATTGTTAAATTATTTTGAACTTGCAAAGAAATTGACATACCCGGTACCAAATATTCAGCCAAGCGAGCGGAATAACTAAGAATATTGTCGGCCAGGCATATTGTATTGTGACGATGAAGATGCTGGCCACTGTGATGTACATGGAAACGGTAAGACCCAAAAAAAAAGGGACGAGGAAATCAACATTGAACTGATCAGTGGATGCCTGTTGACGAAAAAGTAAATTGCACAAGTTAGCCGATTAGCATGATGCAAAAGAAAAACAAACACCTGCGAAAGTTGACAATCGCTGGCAAATAATAGGAGCTAATCTTCAAGTTCTTACCCGACTAAGAATTCTTCCTGAGGGAGTAGTATCAAAAAATGATATGGGGGCATGTAAGATGCTATTAATTATTTTGGCGAAAAAAATTTGTGCCGTCTTAAGACCCACAATGGCAACAGCGAAGGCTCTCATTGATACCACCAAAAATGAAGTAAAACCAAGAGCAGCATAGACAGAAATAAATAGGACAGGCTTGAATGTCCTATCATCTGAAGTTTCATAGGCTAGCCAATAATCACCAGCCATTAGAGTTCCTTGCCACACAACAGACAGTAGCAACACCACTGCTGCACCCCACCATCCGTAAGCCTCGGTGAAATATTGTTTATAAACATTCAAACTTACTTTGCCAGTTTCTTTCTCCTCCTCTTTAATGAGCTTTGCAGTCCCCTTCTCAGATTTTGGTTGGTCCAGAGTGTTATTTTCACCATTGGCCTCCCCATGACTGGAAGAGGATATAGATCTTTGTGGTCGGGGGGAATTCTCCTTTTCTGCAGTCGGACCAATTTCTACAAGATCCATGGAGGTTTCATGGGCAGCTACTAGTGCTCCAAAATCTAACCCAGATTCTAGAAGTTCATCATACTTTCCGGATTGTACTATCATCCCATCTCTCATGACCATGATAAGATCAACATTATGCAAGAAGTCAACTTGATGAGTTACCAGTACAATAGTTTTGTTTTTGAGGGCCCCCTTTACACATTCCTGTGAAATGCCGCACATTGAGCAGCATATATCAGTAAATAACATTCTGGTTTTAACAGCTTTAGATGATTAAAGTGCAAAGAAGAGACAAGCTGCTAACTCCATTATAAGAGACAGGCTAGCAGTTTGATTATCATAGCTAAAACAAAATCATATCTACACCAAATAAACCATGCATATATTCATGTCACCTTGAATAGATCTGATCCGGTGTGAGCATCAACAGCACTAAAGACATCATCAAGAAGATAGACATCACAGTCTTGATACACAGCCCTAGCAAGTTGTATCCGCTGTTTCTGGCCACCACTTAGGTTGATACCACGCTCTCCAATCTCAGTTTGATCTCCGTAGTCCATCATTTCCAAGTCCTTCTCCAAGCTACAAACCCTGATAACTTCATTGTATTTCTCTCTGTCCATTGGCAAACCAAATAAGATGTTCTCTTCAATGGTTCCATTCTGAATCCATGATGTTTGAGCTACATAGGCAGTTGTTCCACATACTCTTACCTGTTAGTTAAAAAGCATGGATGCACAAACGGGTTATTAAATCATCAGAATACTCAAATCATTTTGGGATTTTCACAGAGTTGCTTAGCTCTTATCTTAGAGATATTTGGGGCTAAAAAGCGTATTAACTGGAAAAAAGAAAATGGAACATACATAAAAAAACCAGTTAGTGTGGCAGGAAAATCACAATGTCCAAGTAGTGTGTATGTGTTAAAGTTGATATAACATTCTGTGCAGTACTTATTAAACTTTGAATTATTGGAATTGATGGTGACTTGACAATACTATATAGGAACTGAGGTTGAATACCAGAGTAGTAGTCATACCCGTCCAGATATTTTATGCATCTCGCCAAGAAGAGAGCATAGGAGTGAAGACTTTCCAGATCCCACAGTCCCAACGATAGTAGCTAGCTGCCCTTTCTTGATAGTCAGATTTATATTTTTCAAAACCTCTTCTGCACTTTCATCATCCCAGCTAAACACCCCTTCTTTAACCTCAACAGCAACACTACCTTGACAACCTTCCTCCCTCTCCACCGATTCACTCACCAGTTCCTTGCTCAGCATAAAACGATCCAACCGCCCAAGTGATATCATGGCCTGTGAAACCGAAATGAGCGATTGTGGGAAGGTCCTGATAGGCTCCTGCAAAGTCCTGAAGACTGTGGTGGTCGTGAATACTGTCCCGGCATCAAGTTGAACCCCCATCAAAAGAGCAACACCGAATGTAACAGCTGCTATCATCAATGGCGTGCTCCACAACACAGTAATATTGAAAGCGATTGAGTACATGAACTTGGTGAGCCATCCAAATTCTGATTCACGGACAGCTTGAATTCTCCTATTGAAGTGTTCTTCCCATGCCTGGAACTTGATCACCCGCATATAATTAAGCATCTCATTGGTAGCCTTCAACCTGGCGTCACGCTTCATCATAAGATTAAATTGAAAGGAATTATTGAGTCTGGTGTTGAATACAGCAAATAAAATAATACACAAAACTCCCACTGTTGCTGCTATCACTGCGGCACCCAAGTATTGATATAGCAGCACCAAGGATATAACAACTTGAAATGGCATCATCCATAAAGCATGCAACTGAGGCATCATATCTGACAGCTGTTGGGCATCTACGGACATGTAATTCACAATCTGTCCAAGTCCATGAGACTGCCGAGCAGAGCATGACAATCTCAGACCCTTTTTGTACAAGGAGGTGATGAGACTGTTCCTAATGAGCATGCCCATTAACAGAGTGTTGAAGTTAAATTGGTGGGTGCATAGAACTTCTACAAATTTTGCACACAGAAGAATCAATATCAGATAGTATCCTTCGTTAGGAGACCTGCTTCTGTCCGCAGTGAAATTAACGAAACTTTTGATGAGCACAGGCCCCACATACATTACAGTCAAACGTATCACTGCCAGGAATGCTGTCAAGGCTATTCTCCACCAGAAGCATCGGACCAATGCTACTAAAACAGGGTGATTTGATTTTTCTTCTGGTTTAGGCCAGTTAGCTTCGAAAAGCTCCGACATTCTTTCAGCTCTATGATCTGGGGAAAGAATTGGGACGTCATCGAGTTTGAGACTGGTTTTGTAGCCTTTACTCAGCAAGGGGTTCATCCAAATCCAAAATGCCTTTGACAATACGGATGCTGAAGCATATCCAGTCACGTCTGTCAACTTCGAATCCGGTTCGTACAAGTTGGTTTCTACTTCTGCTATTCCTTGTTCAGATACTCTACTCGGTACGATCCCAGTTGACCCATCATTGGCAACAAATGCAAGAAATATCGACAATGGAAAAGATACTATTGAAGCTATGTCATCAATTCTCAAACTGGGCTCCTGGCTATATTCACCAGAGAAGAAACGAACAATCCCTGATACTGTAAACAAGGTTATGAAGATGAAGTTCAAAAACCAATAAATTCGAAGCGACAGCGGGTGAGTAACAGCTTGAAATCTCTTTTCATGGATGATTAATATTGCGATCACTGCATAAGATATGGCTTGTACCAACCAAAATAGCCCATCTAACACATTCCATGACGATTCAGTACTGCTAGTAAATGCTGAAATCGATAAAACAACGTAACAAAAAGCCAACAGACCGGTCAAGATGAGAGTGAGTTTAAACCACAGAGTAGTTCTGGGAGGAACAAGGTTGCCATGGATTAGGGGCTTGTTGAGTTCGGAGGTGGAGTAGTCATTGGAGATAAACCTCTGATAAAGCTTTCGAACCGCAAAAACAATGAGGAGGAGCAAGAAAATGACATCTACTGAAGAAAACAGAGCTCTCTGAGGACAGGGAGCGAGGAAAAAGAATCCTAGCCGTTGAACTATAGCTGTAACAGAGGATTCCTCTGAGAAATGAATCGCAGAGGATGAACAAGAAGTGGTTGTGATCCAAGATGCAAACGACATCTCCAAAAACTCGGTATCAGTCACTCGGGAGCTAAAGTTTTGACTTTTTTAATGCTTGATTCTCATCTATTCCCTACCTGTTTCCTGGAAAATTAAAACAACTGTTAGATATCTAATCAAACCAAACTGGGATTATCCACCAAAGTTTAGCCAAATCCTAAATTATAGATCAGAATTCAGTGAACATGTATTATATCGAAAAGAGAGCAAAAATCTTGAGGCCAGAAAGCTCATCTATTATTTTATGCTTCCATATTAATACAATATTAAGCTAATCTTTTAGAGCTGAAGTAACAAGAAAACATAAAGGAATCACCCAAAAAAAGGCCAGTAATGAATCCAAATCAAACAAAAATAATCGATACCATCGTATGAAGATCAATTAAATTGTATAATTAGCAGCAAAAGACAGGTCATTGTATAATCATAAAAGTCATGTTTAAATACATTAACCATTTAAAGCCAAAACAGAGTTTTTTTTAGTGAATAAAGCAAAAACAGAGTTGTTAAAACATAAAAGTGCTCCGCCAAATCACTAATACCTAGGTGATATCCTCAGGATAAACTGAAATCTTTTCTGAACAACTTTACAATCTTTCCGAGCTGATTCAGGCTATACTAGAAAGGCAAAGAAAATAAAAAAACTCTCTCTTTTTGATACCTTCTCGACACTTCCACAGAAATAAAACATGAGTAGATCGAAAGCAAAAGGATTTATGAACTAATACGGGTCTCTAAATTTTACATATAATCAATATTGAATCTAATAAAACGACGATAAGAAATTGACTTTGAAAATCATGATTCTGAGACGAAAACTATGTTTAGTAATCAACTATTATTCAAAGAATAAGATGCAGTGGTAAAATAATACATATCAAAATTGCCGGTCACGTATCGCAGTTTCATTTCACAGAAAAATTACTAATATAATATATAAATATATATTAAATAAAAAAAGCAAAAAAAGTATGGTTGGAGAGCTGCATACGCTTTGAAAATGAGAAAGTACTCAGAGAAGCACTTAAAGAATTAAAGAAAAAAAAAAAAAAAAAAGCCAGAGTCAAAAGAGGTGTGTTGGATTGGAACAGGTGGGCAGAATGAATACGCCAAATCTTCTTCAAGAAATACTTAGCTGCTAAGCATGTAGAAACAGGTAAGCAAAGGCAAAAACAGCGAAGAGAATCAGAACCAAACCATGCAGAAACAAAACAACAAAGTAGTTGTAGGCTATATGTATATACCTCTACGCCTCTAAACCAAAAGAGAAACAAGCCGTAAAGCCTGTAATAGTGTCGATCCTTGACGATGAACTCCGACGGAGCAAAAGCGAGTCACATGCAGGCGGTCGATGTACTAATGGCATCCATAACTTAGGCCAGGCCACACCGCTGAGACTGCCTTATTTGACTTGTGAATCTTAAGAGTAATATAATGACATATAATGGCACCATGCACCACCCATCTCTTCAACCAAAAAATAAAAGGTCAGTCAAATACATATTTTGAGACAGACAAATAGTTGCGGTTTCTTCCATGCCACGTATACCACTGTGATAAATTAGACATTAAAAGCGTATACGTCAAAATAGGGTCACTCTTTTCCCACAGAGAGAGAGAGAGAGAGAGAGAGAGAGAAAAGACTGTCGTTTTATCTTTATTAGTCTTAGTTTTTAGTCCACTAATCTTTGGCTTCCCCATATAAAATATTTAATTTAAGTGATTTTTTGGGTTATTAATATCAATAGCAAATAATGCGATTGGCATTCTGGCATATTCCTTTTCAAGGATAAATGCTTATTATATTCCTTTATAATACATTTTTAAAAAAAATAATAAAAATAAAAATTGCCTTTTACTGAAAAGTAAAATCTACCCAGTCTACTTTCTCATTATTTTGCAATTTACTCAATAACTTTTAGTCTCTCTTTCTATTTCAATCAAACCGTGGGAGCATCCCCTAACTTTTAGTACTTTATTATTTCATTTTTTTCTGACCAACTTTTAGTGCTTTACGGCCACTATAATTACCGCCATCCACGTGGTGACATAGCAGCCGTAAAATCTACCAAACTTAAACTATTTTCGACGGGAATTGAGTGGCCCCTTTAAATTTTTGGATGCACATCGCATACCAAACCCCGACATGTCTTCGCACAAATTAATGAGGCCTGGGACATGGGATCTCCATGCCATTAATCCGACATGTGTATAGCTAGTAACACAATAAATTCGACAATTTATTTCGAGCAAAGAAATTTTTACCTTTTCTTTATGGTAAATTTTTTTTTTGTCTTACAAGCTATTTTTTACATGAATACGTTATTTCCTTCGCCCAAAAGAAGCCTAATTACAGGTAAAATTTGCCCTACTAATATAACATAATATTATACGTTGGCATATTTAATGTATTATAATACGTACACTAAATGAAAGCCAGCTACACATTGCCATTGTCAATGTGTAACAGCGTAAACAAAAACTTTGTATCCCTCACCTTATTATTTTAATCAACAATAATATTACCTAACCCAATGAATTTGATTATTTGATTGTTCTGTATCTTAATTGAATCTATTGATAGGAAATAAATAAAAATATTACACAAATTATTTGCAAAATCAAAGACCAATGACTAAAATTAAATGTAATAAAACAAATTATTTTCATAGATTTTGTAAATGCTTTTGATTATAATATCAAAATAAGATTATTTTGATTATTATATAACTATGTGAGATTATAAAATAAATATATGTACTGCTAATAATTTATCTGCATCTGACACTTAACAAAGTACGTGCGGTGTGTATTTGGACATTAATTTAAAACAATAATAAATAATTATAATTAAAAAAAAAACCCATGCAGTGCACGTAAATATGTAATTGTCAATATTCGTCGATTATGATGAATAAATTATGACGGTGGTGATTCACATGTTTTATTTTATTTTATTTTATTTCTTCGAGTCGAGTGAGAAAGAATCTCTGGGTCCACCAGCGATTATATATAGTATTATATATGAACGATCACGATGAAACCCGTAATTATTACCGCTGTTGTATTCATGGATGTGATTATTTTTTACCCACCAAAAAATGTTTAGCATTTCACGATTTGTGTTTGTTAATATGGATTTACAATTGGAGACGCTGCTAATTAAATTCTGCTGATAGTAATTCAATTTAATAACTTTATTTTAAAATTCTGTAATGATAGAAATAGAACGATCTTTTTTTGGGAAAATATACAATAAAAGGAAAAAGTACAGAATAGTTTCCCACATCTTTTTAAAAAAGAGAGCAAGAAAAAGGTTTCCCCCATTACTTTTACTTAAATGATTGACACCATCTCCTCTGTCATATTACTCTTTATTAGTGAATCATTTAAGAAACTTTCTTCAAAAGAAGGCAAAAAAAAAAAAACACTTTTTATTTTTGGTAAGAAAACCGAAAATGAAGGGAAACAAACCAAGAGAGTAAAGAGCGGGATTTGAGGTTGAACATATGGCAAAAGGGGCATCGAGCACTGTGGCAGCAACTTGTATTATAGCTTAAAAAAAGTGAGGGTGACTGGAACTTTGTCGTCGACATGTCAATTGGGTATGTGCAGCTACCAATCTGATGGCCTCTCGGTGTCACTGTCACCTTCTATAATGTGGCTATTATTACTGCTACACTTTGTATTGTGTTATCTTCCCTGTCTGTATGATTGAAAATAAGTGGCTATTCATCTCGGTCTAGTCATTTTGGACTTCACACATTACATTACCAAATTTGTCACCCATTGCCATTTTCTTACCTTTTTTTTCAAAGTCCAATCCCAGCCATTTTTGAGACTAAATTACTATCCAGGTTTTATTAATAATAAATCCATGAATATTAATAAATTTTAATTTACAAATACAGTACTAGTTTATTAGTTTCTATTCAGATCTTTTTTCTTAGATTTTATATTAAATTGTAAATTAATACCGCTATATTCACTGCTGTCATATTATCTGGTAGAAGTATCTTCGTTGTGTAGTATTAATCTTTCATTAATTTGAGTAATTTTTTTTCCAAACCCAATCTCTCCATATTTTGGATGGATTTTCCCATGATTAATTGTTGGTTGGCTCTCTGTTAGTTTTATTATCAAACATGCATTTACTCGTCTCCTTGCCTGCTTTCTATTTTTTTGCTTGGCGCTTTTTTTCCACTACCAAAAAAGCAGTAATTTCAAACTACTCATTTTTTTTTGGTAAATAATTTCAAACTACCCGTACAAGTATGGGGCCTCTATTTCTGAACATCATGCCTTCGTTGAAGTCGTCGTATCTTTTTTATTCAATTTCCATAACATTAGTGATGATTATTTGCTTTTTTTGCGTTGGGTATTTTATTAAAATATATTTATTTATTTATTTACTTTTTTCATAAAGGTTTTACCACCTTTTTTCTACCGCATTGTCCAAGTGATTTTGGAAAAGACAAATTTGGCAGAATTTGTAAAACTTGTCACTGTAATTACTAATTAGTATTAAATCAATAAAAGCAAGTCAAGTACTTTCTATTTTCAACTACTGAATATTTTATTGTATTCGGACAAATTCCAAATTGCGACGTCTTTTACACTTGAAAAAAAAAATCTGATGCCCATCAAACTCGTTGGTTGCGTAAGCGGTGACGTTGTCCGGAGAGAAATAAAAGGGTGTGAAAATTCTGAAACAAGAAAAACAGAAGAAGAAGAAGAAAAAGCAACTTCCTACTTGACAACAATAATACAAACCATTCAAACCACGTGGCTCGTCAATTATTTTGTTCTAAATTTCTCCACACACCCAGTTAATTCATATTTACCAAAAAGAAAAAGAGGAATTAATTGATGGATTTAGACGTGGGGAGCCTGTAATGCAGAGACGTTTGAGACTTTTACTTGCGTGAGAAACAAACAAAGAGTTGGATGCGAGTTACAAAGCACCGCGGACAATAAAGCTGGTGCTAACTGAAGCACGTACACGATATCAATTTCTTCGAAATGGAGTGTACATCACAGTTCCCAATTACAGAGATGGACATATTTTAATGCTTCGGCATTTAATAGTTGGGTTTGGTGTTCGTGGTTTAGGTTGAAACTTCAAACTCCATACGTGTCCTGTAGGGCGTCCAAAGGTGTCATTTTGGGGATCCACTGATATATTAAATTCTATTCCAAAACAGTAAACGGTGTATTTTTGCCAAATGACAGAGCAAAACAGAGAACCTGAATATATATTTTGACTGAATCGGAGGAAAAGTTAAAATACGTACAGATATTTTTTTCAGATTGAAAAGCTCCAAGTGATGTGGTTGGACTCCACGCCGTTAGAAATTAGACGAGTTTAAATTTTAATAGCTCATTTTTTTATTTTTTGGAAAAAGGAGTTGCGTATGTAGATTTGAAGATGTATAATAAGAAAAAGAAAAACATCCCTTAAGAGGTTTTAGTGCTTTCTGTCATCACTCTCATGTCATGTTGGTGTGCTTTAAATGAAAAATCAGAGTAAAAAGTTGCAGCAAAATAAATTTTGCCCAATGAATTTGTTTGCCACATTTGCGACCATTGTAATTTTAACTCCTTTGAACCTGCATCTATGGTCTGATGCTAATGGACTCACCTACCAAAACGCATGAAAATATTTTTATATATTACCTAATCCCTCAGTCTAATCGGCTCTCAAAAAGACCGACTTATATATATACGTGCCACCAAAATAAAATCAAAATGGGACATTGGAACCATAAGTGAGCAGCTCTTTGTATTGTCCATTTCACCTTTCGATCTACTTTTCAGAACCAGTACAACAGCAACACTAAAAGAAATCTACTTTTCAGAACTCATCAAATGTATGGTCAACCAAACAATGATACAAACATGTTCTCCAACTTTAGGTGCTTGGCTATGTCAGACGGTGTCGTTTAATGGTCCAGCTAGTCGCCCGTACCTGTTAACTGAACAGTGACCCTCCCAACCACTTGGGAAAGCATACAGAGAGAAAAGGGTTTTTCGATGCCATACAGCTTAATGAAATTTGAATTTTTTTAATGAATTTTTTTTAAAATAATTATTTTATTTTAAATAATAAATTATTTTTTTAATCTTATTTTTTATAATTTCTTAAAATATTTTTTTACTCATATATATAAACAAATTTTAAATAATTATAAAAAAATATATTGGAATAAAAAATTATAATAAATTTTGATGAATATTAAAAAATTTATAAAAATCAAATTTTTTAAAAAAATTATTACGAATTTATTTCGTCGTTAAAAATTACTTTATTAGAATTCGTCATTAAAGTTCGTCGCTAAAAATTACTCATCAGAAATAAAATTCATTGCTAAAACTCACTATGCCAGCGATGAAGGAATTCATCGCTAAAGTTGATAAAATTTTTTATTGCTAAAAATTACTTCGTCAGTAATAAAACTCGTTGTTAAAGTTTAATTCGTCAACAATAAATTTCATTTCGTCTTAAACAAATTCCACTTGTTATCAACGACGAAATTTTAATAAATTAAATATATAAATTAAAAAAATGAACAAAAAGAAGAAGAACTTGAAGAAGATGAAGAATAAAGAGAAAAAAAAAACGAAGAAGAAGAAGATGAAAAATATAAAAAAAACATCAAAAAGAAAATAAGAAGAAGAATACCAAGGATATTTGTAAAAAAAACCTAAAAGAAAAAAAATATTTTAAAAGAAAAGATCTTACAGAATAATTAGCAACGACCAAGACAAAGATACGAAGAAAAACAATAAAAAAAATTCATAAATATATAAAAGAGTGTATTTGATTTTTCATTCAAAATCTAATTAAAATAATAATTTTAATAGAAAATTAATTAAAAAAAATTAAATGTGTCCAGGAGGATATGACATAAAAAAAACCTACAGAAAAAAACGATATTTGAGTAGCTAGCTAGGATCCTTGTCGTCATTTAGACTTTGGAAATTATTTCACAATTATTTTAATTTATAATACAAGATTACATGTCAAAGTACATTGATTTGACCTCAGAGGAGCAGATTAACCATTTTAATAAAATAAACAAAGTGTGAGGGACATGGGATGGATGGTGGGTCATAGGCAGGGTCGAATTCAAGAGCACTTTCCAGGGGGACGAATGGAAAAAGGACGAAAATGACAGGGCACAGTTGGATAATAAACTATTTATTAGGTTGATTAAAATAATAATTATAAATTGACTGCAATAATAATAATTAAATAGTTATTTAAATGCATATTGGGAATACAAAATTGATGAAACTTAACGCACAGACTAAAGCAGATTTTTTTAACTTTTATTTTTATATTTTAAACTTTACCCACTATTTATTTTTTTTATGAATAAAAAAAGATTTAGATCTGGTTCATAATTTTATTAGTTGATAAAATTTTTTATTATTTTAATTTTATAATTTTATAAAAGTCTAAAATAGCTGGCTCAGCCCCCTAATAAATCCCTTTCTATCTGACTATTCAAATAAGACTAAGTACATATGAGGTAATAATAGAATTTATCAATATTCAAACTATAACTCTCATAAACAAATGTGATGAAATAGTCGACTTCCTTCCCATTAAACCATACCCAGGTGCTAAACTTTACCCACTCTTGAAAACTGGCTTGTCCACAATTGAAGAAGCACAGTAGATAAGGCACATATTCACCAAAAAAAACAATAGACAAGGCACATAATATTTTATTAAGTTATTTGTAAGGATATTTTTTTTTGGGTGAATATTTATTAATATAGGAATTAATGGTAGGGAAGACGCACACAAATAATTAATAAATATCTAAAATGTACTAATAATATCTTATATTTTATTTTTGGATGAATAATTAAAAATATCTTGCAACTCTTGTGAACGGAATGGAAATAGATTTCTTAATTATGTATAAGAATTTTTGTCTACTGCTGGATATGTTGATCGTTGATCTTCATCCTGATTTATATAAATATTTGCCAAAGAAATAATCTAAGCTATTCTTTTTTTCCATTTTTCTTTTGGTAGTATTGACCCTTTCCAAATATTATTATTATTATCAATCAAACATTATATTTACAAAAGGTGGCTACAGTTTATCAGATATAATGCATTAAATCTCAGTCATAACGACCAGTTTGAAAATTTTATTTTTTTCTTGGTAGGCGTCAGAGTTTGACGTTCCCAGATTCGATTCCTTGTAGGGCTGAAACATTGTCAAATCAATTATAGGGTTTACACATTCATTACCTCAATGAACCTACCTAAGAAACACACACACACACATATATATATATATATATATATATATAACAGGCACATGAAAGGCGAGGCAAATAATATATACACGTATAATGCAGGCACATGTGAGGCGAGGCAAGGTTTCGTTAATTGATGAAGGATCTGACTTGGGGATTCAAAGCGGTCCATGTGTTTTGACAAAATACAGGTTGCTCAATCAGCTCAACCTTCATTTGCCTCTAAATTACTTCGTAGGTAGGCGCACCATTGAAAAACTTACCACAAAGATTAAAATATAAATCTATTTTGCCGTACTGACTTGATGCATGGATTAAGATTGTATTTGGATTTTTGGTAACAAATAAGATGAAAACGGATGGGGGGGCAGATTTTTTTAAACCACATTGAATTGCCCTAATTAATAAAATAAATCCCACTTGTTCTGGGTTTATAATTTTTTAAATCAAAGTCCAAGTCATTCTATTTGGACTTGCTGTGCCGGACAGTGAGTGACTGAGAAATTGAAAGAGACAAATTTAGATAGATCCAGTAGTAGCAGGAACATGGATAATCACCACAACATGGCACACTGGCACACACCCAATAACAGCCCGGTTGACTTTAATTTGAATTGGGCTCGGGCTTAATAGTTTTACTGGCTAAGATGGCCTGTAAGGTACAGCCAGTAAGGGCCAGTTTAGGCCCAATAGATACTGGACCTTATTCTGGTTTATCGATGGCCCAAATGTAATTTTAAGAGAGAAAAGAAATGGGCCGCAGATATCGCTGTGAAACCCAAAAGAATATTTGGTGGCGTGTGAGTGGAGAAAGAAATAAAATCCCGAGAGAGAGAGAGAGAGAGAGAGGAGAAAGTACTAGAAGAGTGTCGTACGCATTGCTTTTATTATCTACCCCCTCAAGCGAGTGAGTCACACTTGGGTTTGCGCTGCTTCTTAGTTCTTGTCTAGGGTTTTACGGTTTCTTGCTATTTCCGGAATACAAATATGAGGTAAGCTCTTCGTATCGCTTCTGCTTCTCTTCGATTCTTAGCCTGCGACTCTCAGATTTGATCCTCTTTTACGCTCTCGTCATTGTCTTATTGTTTCGTATTCTTAATACGTGTGACTGTTGATCTGCTTTTTCCTTGTTTAATCTATTTTTTCTTTTTGTTGGTTGCATACTGAGGAAAGGGGATACGGGTTTCCATATGTTTGTGTTGATTAATAACTATTTTTGGGTTTCAATTTCATTTTATTTATTTTTATATGTTATAGTAAAATCTGAAGTACATGAGGAGAAGTGGGAGAGGAAAATATATCCTTAAAAAAAAAAAAAAGAAGTGATTAGTATAAACTTAAAAACCGTGGTTTTAAGTTTAAAGTAATGGACAGCCAAATTATAGATTAAGTTTTTAATACAAAAGAGTTATGCTTTAAAAATGGAAACTTTAAAATAAATAATTACATATCAAGCTTTTTGTTATAATTTCTTCGATTTCTCGTTAAAATTCTTAGTTGGCTTGTACTGTCTCTTAGTTAGTTTTGTACGAAAGTTAGCAGAGTCTTCAAAGATCAAATTTTTTATCTTGGTTTCGATTTTGTATTATTGTATGCTTTGTCAGTTCTAAGTTAGCATCTTTAGTATCTTGCTTTTGATTGGAATTCTTTCCCTAACAATTGTTTGATGTTTGTAGTCGTCATCCTGAGGTGAAGTGGGCCCAGAGGGTGGACAAGGTTTTCCTTACAGTGCTACTGCCTGATGCAAAAGAAGCCAAGGTTAACCTTGAGCCAGAAGGAGTTTTTACCTTCTCTGCTAGTGCTGGTGCGGAAAACCACCATTATGAACTGAAGATGGATCTTTATGATAAAGTTAATGTTGAGGTGAGGAGTTATTCTGGTGATTTTAACTATTGACACCTGCAAAAAATTGTTTCTGAAATTGTGGTAATATTTACGGAAATTGAATTTGTTTCTAAATTTTTGGTGCTTCGTTTTCTAAATCAACTTGATAGCGTGGCAGTAATGACCAAAGTTGTTGCTTTCAGTAACATTAAAAAGTCCTCTGTCTTATTATATATTTGCATTTGATCCTTAGTCATCCAGTCTGGGTTGGTTTTCAAAGTTTGCAGACCTTTGGGCAAAATATGCTTGTATGCCCTTGTGGTTAACTTCTAATATTGATTAGAGAAAGCAAAATGTAGGATATCTTACAATGAATCTCCTTTTCTCTCTCTGTGTGTCCATAGGAAAGCAAAATAAATGTTGGAGTGAGGAGTATATTCTGTATTTTGGAGAAGGCTGAGAAAGTATGGTGGAAGAAGCTATTGCGTGGAGATAGCAAGACACCACATTATGTCAAAGTAGATTGGGATAAATGGGTGGATGAAGATGAGGATGATGGTGCAGGTAATATTTTAAATTTTCTTTGATAATACCTTACTTCTCTCTCTGTGCCCAGGCGTGGAAACAGTGGACCTTACCAGTGGGCCATTCCCATAGGGATCCATTGTCTTGTTTAAGTTGGCAAATGCTAATATGCCTTTGTTTCATTTTTCTTTCTAATAATCAGGTGTTGGTGACTTGGACTTGGGAGGAATGGATTTCTCGGTTAGTATATATATTACCTTATGAATTTTCTCATTTCTATTGGAGTTGGTTTTACGTTTGCTCTAAACATTGCTGTATGTTACAGAAATTTGGTGGCATGGATGGCATGGGAGGCATGGATGGCATGGGAGGCATGGGTGGCATGGGAGGCATGGGAGGCTTGGATGGCATGGGAGGCTTGGGTGGCATGGGTGATGACTTCGATGATAGTGATGATGATGGTAAGAATGTCTAAAACCTAGTAATTGTTGCGTATTGTTGTGCCAATATTTCACAATGAATTGTTATGGGTTTTGTAAATCTATGAGCCTAATTACTGTGTGATGAAGTAGAAGGTAAATGGACTGACTGGCAAGCTGTTGAAGGTTATGGAAGTACATTAGATTAAGTACGGAAAAAAGTAGAAAAAGCGCTATAAAAACTATTACAAAACTGCATCCATGGTGACTTTGAATGGTGTACTTTAGTATATTAAAACAAACTTTTGCTGTAGTTTGTCTAAATTTGATCATGGTGGCGACATTTTTGATAAAAGAAAGAATACTTGCCGAGGCTGATATTGATTTCCATTTCGTTGTCTTGTAAACTTATATGCCTGACCATCTTCTTGTTACACAGAGCAAGAAGTGTCGAAGCCAGGCCAATCAGGAGCTCACAAGGAACCAGGTGAACAAGACAAAGAAGCCGCAGTTACAAGTGAAGGTAGTGCTTCAGAAGAGAAAAGCACATGAGTTTTTATTGGGTTTTAAAACGCTGATGTGCGAAGGAGTTGTGGGTGTTCGCTTTTTTCTTTTACCTTAGTGACGGATGTATCGCTTTTTCTAGTTCTAACCTCTTGAGGTTCCATATCTGCATGATGATTTATGGTGGGTTGAAACAATTTATGGTTTATATAGACTTTGCAATATCTCATAATGTTGTATTCTTAGTTCCTACAAAGATGGTGGTTGGTACTCTTGTCTTACTGATATGATGGCCTGGCACCAGTTATCTGTTTACCTCTATAATCTTCTACTGACGGACTCAAAAATAAAAAAAAGATAAGGGTGGATTATATATAACAAAAGAAAAACAAAAACAAAAAACATTCCAAGGCTTTTGTCCGAGTACGTTATGGTTATAAATTCAAGTTGTCTGACATTTTCGATGAGAAAGTGGGCAATAATTATGTTTTTTTATTGCAGTAATGCTGTCCCTTGTCCATCATTAGGAAAAAAAAGGAAAAAGAAAAAAGGAAAAGGGAAAACACACAAAAGCCGTTGAATTTCGTATTTTGTTTTTCCCAAGTAAGGGCACAAAATTATACTGCATTTGATTTACCAGCACTTGAGACGAACTTGTGATGGTGTGCTCTTTTCATTTTTTGCGGAGGAGAAAATCGACTTTCTACATTTGACAAAGACGAAATGGCAATAAGTTATAGAAGGTGGTTAGGTGACACCTGAGGGATCTAAAACCCTAAACTTAGTTCTGTTTCTGTCCGATACAAACCCACTGAGACAGACTGAGAGAGAAACATGGAAGCCACGGACATGGATGTGGAGGATCAGCCTCAGTCCAATCCAAGTTCCTTCAAGCGGTTAGGACTAAAAAATTATATTCAAACAAATTTTGGGGAAGACTACGTTTTCCAAATCGTTCCCAAGTACGTCTCTTTTATTATGTTCTTCTCTTCTAGTTTTTTTTTTTCTCTTTGGTTCCTAAGAAAGTGTAGGTGGCACGACGAATTTGAAAATTTTCTCCTTGGTAAACCATCCCTGGTATCGAAGTGATTGAATTTTCAATTGGGTTTTGATATTAGCTCTTAACTTGGTTTAGCGCGCTTTTTTTTCCCCTCTACATTCTGTTCACTGAAAGATAGAAATCTAATGGGTTTTAGAATTTGATTCTGGGGAACTGAAACGCCTTGTGAATTTTGGATCGAAGGAATGACTGGACGTCAATGGCTGTATCCTTGTCCACAAACGCGGTGAAACTGTACGCACCCTTGACGGGTCAGTTCTATGGAGAGTGCAAGGGTCACTCTACGACTATCAATCATATTTCTTTTTCAGGTCCATCTTCCCCAAATGTCTTGCACTCTTGCTCCTCCGATGGAACCATTAGAGCTTGGGATACGCGTATACTTCAAGAGGTTGGATGTTAAACTTCGTGTTAGCTATGCATAGAACATGGGGTTGAATACTATCCGCTCTTCTTATTTGGTGGTTCTCATTTCTTCTTTTCTCTTACTTATCAATGCACTTGTATTTTCTTGCTTCATACGCATGTACACATGCGTGGATAAACGATGTTGCAGGTGTCCCTTATCAGTGCTGGAGATTCTCAAGAGATTTTTAGCTTCTCCTTTGGAGGATCAACTAATAATCTTCTTTCTGCAGGTTGTAAATCTCAGGTATGAGTTTATGTCATTTTATGTAGATTTGCGGATAATCTTCTTTATTGTTATGCTCAAGGTCACTTTTTTCTATTGTATGTTAGTCATAGGAAACAATTGGGTGTTGTTCTTTTTGTCTATTAAGTGGTGCTTACTGCTTCCGACACCTGGATTATGCTGAAAGAAAGGGTTGTATTAGTTTCGGATAACATGCCAAGAAATAGTGTGATCAGTGTTCCATTTTTGCTGTGTGCCAGATACTTAGATGATTAGAATATAGTTCTTCCTTCTTATTGACTCGGTGTAGAATTGTTTTTCTATTATTTCTTGTTGACTTAATACCCAGATACTCTTTTGGGATTGGAGGAACAAGAAGCAAGTTGCATGCTTGGAGGACTCTCATGTGGATGATGTTACACAGGTTGCTTCTAGGCCTTTTTCCTTATTCTTGTTTATCAGTCTTACATGTCTATGTAAAAGTTTGCATCCATAATGCCTAGTATCCGCATGAATATCTCAACCTTTTCGCTGGCTCAAATGATATGGAACTTAAAGACGCTGTTCTATGTTGAACCCTAGATGTTCATTGTGGAATACAAAATTCTACATGTATATGTAAATGCAGTGGAGGTTTACATGGAACTGCAAAACGCAGATAACTGTCTACCCACCTGCTGCTCTGTATTCTTAGATTTTTGAATAATTGTTTGGTAGGAAGATTATATTTGAGATATTAGAAGACCAATATTGTTGCATAGTTTCCTTGATTGGATATGTACCCAATGATATGTTGCATAATGGTTAATAAAGATTTGACAATCTTTTTCTTCCCTCTGTTTTATGTGCTTCGATGCTCTGTGGATGGGATTGTTGAGTTTTTATTTATTGTGGCTCATTGCATAGACTTATTTTTTCTGCTTACATCTTCTCAATTGTGGTCTTATGGTAGGTACATTTTATTCCCAACCACCAAAACAAGCTTGTCTCTGCTTCTGTTGATGGGTTGATATGTAGATTTGATACAGATGGAGACATTAATGATGATGATCATTTGGAATCAGTGAGTTTATGCTTGTTATTCCAAGTATTATTCATTAATCATTACAGTGGTTTTCTTTGGTTCAGTTGAATTCATGTGTACATTGATTCGTTTTGTTTATAGGATTTATTTCTTATGATTTCGGTACAGAACCTCTGATTATATTTTTGTTACATTGGTGTTGCCCTCAAATCTAGGTCATTAACGTGGAAACTTCGATTGGGAAAGTGGGGTTTCTTGGAGAGACTTATCAGAAACTTTGGTGTTTGACCCATATTGAAACTTTAAGGTTTTAGACTTCTTTTTAAAGGGTTAATATACTATGTCTAAATTTCTCTTGTTGGTGGTTCTAATTATCTGCCACTATTTGTAAATTATACTGCTTATGTAGTATTTGGGACTGGAGAGATGCAAGAAGCGAAGCAAATTTCCAGGATGCACGATCATTAGCTTCCAATGCTTGGAGTCTAGATCATGTAAGTATTTTGTTCCTTTTGAGGACTATTGTTCCAAAACTGATATGGTAAGAAGGTGTTTACCAAAAATGATATGGTAAGAAGGCAGCTAGAAAATTTATTTATTTTTTTACACGCCAAACTAGTGTGTTGGATCAGTGAGCTAGATCATGTCAAGTAACTCTTTTGCGTTGGCAGGTTGATTATTTCGTTGACTGTTACTACTCGGGAGAAGCGGAGCGATTATGGGTGATTGGTGGGACGAATGATGGCAGTTTGGGATACTTTCCGGTAAATTATAGAGAGGGAGCAACAGGAATAGGTTCTCCTGAAGCAGTACTTGAAGGTGGGCATACAGGCGTTGTTAGGAGCGTGTTGCCCATGACAGATATAGGGGTTAGGCCTGACCAAAGCCAAGGTATTTTTGGATGGTCTGGTGGTGAAGATGGCCGCTTATCTTGCTGGTTGTCAGATGAGTCAGCTGATACCAATCAATCCTGGATTTCAAGTTCACTGGTTGCTAAATCGCCCACCACTCGCAAGAAAAATAGGCGTCAACCGTATTAGCGGAACCCCTGTTTATTTTTGTTAGATTCCCTGTCCTCCTTTTCTCTGTAATTTTAGTAATAGATGTTTTAGGTTTTTTATTTTAAAAAATTTATTACCATAGTCCTCAAACATTTGGTTTTGTGAATTTCTTGTACCATTATATACCATCTGTCAAATTAATCCCAAAACCAAGTAAAGCAAAATGAATTTACAAGAGTTTAGCCGGTACAAATTCAAAATTTATCAGCCCAAATTCAAAATTTAAATTTTCTAGGTTTTTTTTTTATGCTATAGTCAGATTCACCATCAGTTAATGAAAATAAATCAATTTTATAGAAATTAAAATTTTAGTTTGAAATTACTTATATAATTCTAAAATTGTAAAATAAAAATGATTAAAATTTTAACTAATATGATGATAGCTATATTCACGCCCCCACAGACCTCTCTTTTCTTTGTTTGACTGAACACCCAGCCTTATTCTTCTTCTTGACTGACTACCCCACTCTTCTCTTTCTTGTGATTCTCTGTTGTTTTCGTTTTGAATTTGCTTATGTTTTGATGCTAGAATATAGATGTTTGAATAAATACTTTAAAAAAATCATGGTTGGTTATTCGTATGTATTGAAGATTTAATAAATAACAAGGAGTCTAGCACGCTAATTTTGACAAAATTAACAAGCGTGGGTATACTTTCTTACTGAAAGCCCAATAGCTACACTAGCACAGCACGTTTAAATACATTCTTCAAGTCCAACGATCTTAACATGGAAAACCATATAAGTTAGATACATTTGCCACCCAAAAACAACCTACACAACTGGATCACGACTGTGGAAAAAAATACATAGTAGCAACTATAAAGTAACTCAACATCTGATAAACGGCTGGGCAGAAAACGCCTCTAAAAGTAGCATACTCGCCCATTTCAAGTTGTTTCAAACCACAGGAGGAATCAAGCTCGCCCTCGTCCCCCACCTGTCACCAATACCAAAATGGAAAGCAAGCTGTCAGAGTAGTTCATTAACTACAAATCTAGCGACAATAATACATTAAGTATGGTTAATATGCACGTTGCTTTCAAATTCCTCATGGTAGTATTATGACATGCATATTGATAACAATTACCTCACTCACGATTGTATCTACCTAAACACAATAGATTTTCTATTATAATCATCACATTTTTCATCATACTTGAGAAAGAGAGGGAGGAATATTTTTACCTCTGGTTCCTCCTGCCTTTCCTCCTGGTCCACCCCTGCCACGGCCTCCACCAGTGCCTTTAGCACCTCCATCATCTACTCCACGTCCAATTCCTTTTGCCTGTCGTCCGGGACCTTCATCCCTACCTCTTCCTCTTCCACGACCTACCCCAGGCGGTTTTCTATCTGGAAAGTACCCAAAAAATAATAATTTAATGTAATTCATCACAAGACTAAAGACATGGTCAAAAACACTTATGATGGGAAAATGGGTACAAAAATTAGAAAGAAATATCTGAGTGTCCATAATCTTAATCCAAGCAAGATGCTTATAGTATTTTAAAATGATAGGAACCATCTTCCAATTTTAGACTGATTATCATGCTAGTGAATCCAATCAACGGAATAAAAGAGTAGAACATACCTGACCGGCTCTTGGTTTCTTCCTGAACTTTGTCAATCACCTGAAAGACAAAGACAAGTTACCACAATAATCTCAAAGGTCATAGAAGATTCCAGCAATATGAACAATGAATAAACCAGGACTAGACAAAAGAAATTAGGTCTATTGCATAAGTGATGAAAAAAGGGAAAACACCCATTTTTACAGTATAATTCAAAATTCCAGATAACAAAATATGTATGCAGATTCAGATCCATAAAGCAACATAAGAAAAAATTTAGTAAAACATGAATTCAACTTTAGTTGTGTAACCAATGTGAGAAAATTTAGTTCTAATCAAATCAGAACCTAGGCATCAACAGTTTTCAATAACACATCAAAATCTCCTTTCTAACACATTATTCAAAAGAAAAAACACATTATTCAAAAGAAAAAACAGCAAAGAAAATAGACAACATTAGTCGATACATGTTTTCTCCAACAAAGACAAGTATATGAGAAAACTCTGATGACATACCTCATCAGGAACTCGAAGGTACTTAATTGTATTACCACGGATGTAGCATTCAGGCATTCGCCAAAACCTATCTCCATCCTAGATATCATAACATTCAAGCTATACGTAAGACACAAAATCTTTCAAAAATATAAAAACAGGGGAAAAAAACGAAAAGAAAGTTACAACATAACAATAAAGGAATAATAGTGACATTACTTTAGATGTACAAATAACTTCACGTAGATGAATGTTCATCCAAGTATCACAGTTGACCAAATGCCCATTGTACGTCTCCCCATTTTTCAGTTCCACTAACTGTTATTATAAATAGGAGAGTGCAAATTATCAGTGAGAAAGAAAAAAAAAAAATTCTAATAGCATTGCATTATCCAATTATAATTTTAATTCTAACACTATTACGTTATCCACTTCAGAAGTGTAGAAACTGGCACAACTCACCATTGGGTGCCCTTGGGCAGTCTTAAGTAAGGAAAGAGGAAGCTACAGCAAAGGAAAGTCACAAGAGTCAGTATACACAGTTATTAAATTTATAAAGAGAATATTTGGCACTCAGAATATATGCTACAAAAACAAAATTAGGGTGTCTAATATCTTTCACAGAATTTCAGACTTCTGAGAATATAATAACTCCACGAAGTCCCCACATAAATTTTCAGCTCCAAGAAAAATAAAAATATTAGACGGAAAAAAAAAATGCAGTGAAGAGTTCACATCCAGATGAACCAAAAAGGTGAAAGAAAAAATCAGACAAAGTGACTTACCATCGTATCGGACAATCAGAAAGGTCACCCAACAATGGGAAACGACCTGCGACAAAGACAAAGTCAGAATTATACAAAGAAAACCTAAAGCATTCGGAAGTCTCAATAAGAGCAAAATATACAGCACCAAACCTAATTTACTAGAAACCCTAAGCGAACATTATACTCCAGACGTCAGCGAAAGAGATCGTAAAGATCATTCTATTAAAAAACATTAAAAGCTACAAGCAAGTGAAATTGGAATTACCAGTCCAGAGGCTTCGATCCAGAAGACCGACAACGCCACTCTCTCTCTCTTCCAAAATTTTCAGGGGAAGGATCGCACAGGTTTGCGGTATGAGCGTATGAAGTAGGCACGACTGCTTGTAATAATAGACTCTTTTTTTTCTCTCTCTATTTAAAGAGTTGCGCGGTTGAAAACAAATACAATTTATATAAGTTTTTTTTTTTTGGTGTGTCAATGACGGTGGTGTCAATTTAAAAAATTAATGTGATTTTATCTTATTTGTAACAAGTAAATAGATTTTAAATAAAATTTATCAATTTTTTAAAAGGAAAATTTTCAAATCTTTTATCACCTAAAGTGATTTTATTTTTATTCATAACAAATAACTAGAATCTATATAAAATTTATCATAGTTTACTTTATATATACATTTTTAAAAAGAAATTCTTCTATAACTTAGGCAGTGGCTTTTTCCCTTTTTCATTTCATCCGGAATTGGGAGAGAAAAAAAAATTAATAAAACTTTTTAATATTTCATAAATACCCCTTCTAAAATTATATGAAAGAAATTTATTAACTTTTATTTACAAGAATACTTTTATAACAACATAAATTATATTAATTGATTTTTTATTTTTATTTTCTTTCTATTAAATAATCATCCAAATAATAATTATTATAAACACTATTAATTTTTTTCTTTCCTTTAATCTTTCCTGTCCTTTTTCATCCTTTCCCTAGTTCATGGCAATTGCAAAAGAAAGACGCGGAGTTTAGAAATTTACAGAAGAACCAAGAATTTCAGACCCAGGAATTAATATACATTGAGGGTATTCCAGTACTTAAAAAAAAAGAAAAAGATAAGTTAGAAAGGTTAGGCCCAGGTCATCATAATTGGATCCATCCATCAAATTGAATTGATTAATGGATAGGCGAGTCACTCTTGTGAAGTGTTGTTGTAAATGGTCGTCAAGTCTACCAAATGACGCATCGTAGGCCTTCCATGCGGACAATTCCAAGGAGACTTGAGCTTTGCCAAATGCCCGAGAATCTATCATACACATACACAGTGTGTAATTAATCTTATTCTAATCAGAATCTTACTCAAAAACACAATTGATTTTAATTAATATATTGATCAAGTGAACAGAAGAAGAGAATAATTAACGTAACAAATTTACTCTCACCCTGTGCATCTCATTTCTTCCAAGTGCATCCCCAATCATGACAGACGATCTGCACGCACGTGATGCAAGCATGCCACGAACTCTGGATGGGCATACAGAATCAGGTGTGTCCATCTTATAACTACCAATGACTGTACATTCCCCATGTCCATCCGCAAGTGTAGAAATCAGTTCCTTCACATCTGATATCATCAAAGTTAATATTGACTTTAACCATTGTTATGCTTTGCTCCACTGAGTGAAAAAAAAGAAAACATGCAGGAGGAGAGGACTGACAGACTATACCTTCAACTCCAAAAGTTATGTTTTTACTGAAGGGGATAGCTTTTAGTTTAAAATGGTGCCCAGGTGGTGCATCTGGATCCTCTTCCAAAGCAAATCCATTTTTCCTGAAATATTTGGACCATACCAAAACGTGTATACGCTTCCAATCTTTAACAAGATGGGTTCTTAAGTGTAGAGATATAACTTAACAAGAAGGGACATTTCAACTAACTTAAGTAGACAAAAGCACAGCTAAGTCACCTGATTATGTCCATGTGCATTGAAGCAACTACTTCCTCTTCAGGAGATAACTCCAACCTTATTGGCCTATATATAAAATTTTTGTAGTCAACATTCTGAAGAGGCTTTCCATCAGCAGTGGAGAAATAACAAACCTATACATAATTAGAAGCTATTCCTTTTCTTTTATTTTTCCCCAGTTTGTGGTTGGGTGGGTGTTTGAGAGAGAGAGAGAGAGCATACTATTCACCATTGAATAGAACAAACATTCACCATCTTTGAAATGTGTGCTTACATAGACAAACAAAAAAAAAAAAAATGTGCCTTCATGATTTTGCAAAATAAGGTATACCCATTTCTACTTTTTAAAATTTTAGATACCATAATTACCATCCATTTCAAGCAATTCATGAATGTCAAATAGAGGTGATTAAGCAAAGGTTATAGCTTACCGAAGCAAAGGCTGTACATTTAGGATGGTAGATTGCGACAGACGCTCAAAATTGTATTTCTCATCAGCAGCATGCTGAAAAAACCAATTTTTTCATTCAAATAGCATGCTGTACATTTATTTGAAGACATTCCTTTGAAAATATCAAAATGCGTGGATTTGGAAAATACCTGATCTATAATAAATAAATCTTGATCCAACTTCCCAATGATGAACCCAAGATTGAACTGCCCAATCACCTACCAAAATAAAAGTAAGTCTTGATCACGAATATGATAAGACGTTACATAGTAGGCATGCAGAAAATTAAGCTGCCAATTAGTAGTTTTCAGTTCTAAAACTCCTCAAATGAATGCAGATTTTAGAGAAGTATCGTATTTTTCTTTGTTTCAAAACTCCTACCTGTTTATCTCCCTCTTCACGACTCAAGGTTCAAGAAAAAGAAAATAAGAGGATGAATTATATCTTCTGATTCTTATTTCAATTGTCGATTAATTTTAGATTTTACTACCCTGACCATGTCTATTCTTCAGTACTCTTCACACAATAATGAAGCTTTTAAAGGTGATAATTGAGATATCAGTTGGAAAAAGACTAAGTCAGCTGTTCCCTTTCTAGAATAGGATATAAGATAATGGGCTAGCTTTATATTAGCTGGAAAGAATATTTCCCAAGACATACTAGTTGCTTAGCCAAAAACAAAAACAGCAACCACCCAGAAAGTGACTCGGGTAGATCAAAAGACGTAGGTTTTTTGGATGGATCAACTGCCTACTAAAGCAGGTTCCACATTGAAAGAACAATAAATAAATGAAGAATAGTTCAACCAGACCATCAAACCTGACATCAACGAATGTACAAAATTGCATAGACAATGAAGCAATGTGAACAACAACCTTCATCCTACCAAAATCTTCCTTTCTGAAAAGTTTTTCCAATTCAGTAGTAGCTGCAGCTAAAGCTTTTTCTTTTCGCTCCTCGTTTTCAGGTTGAGAAAGCTCCAGTGTTGCAGCAGCATAGCACCTATATAACCATTGAATATATCTTAAACAACAGGGCACTATCATATATCTTCCCACTTCTAATAAAAGTTGTAACTTCATAGACCTTTCTGTCTTTGTCCTTTGACATATAGAATTGCTTGATTGCAATTGAGACAGCCTCTGCTGCCTCCTTAGCTTCAGGTCTTGAATACTAAATTGCAAGATGGAACATATCTTAAGACTACAAGAAGGCTTTCGAGCATCTAATAGTATGCTAGAAGAATCTGAAGGAACTTCAACTAAAACATCCTCAGACATAGTTTTGAAATCCTGTCAATAAACATTTACCAGAACCAGAAAATTTGGAGTTAGAATAGCTTATGAACTTCAACCAAGAGCCAGACCAAACCTTAATTATAAAGATCTAAGCCCACTCAAAATACTCCATCAAAAAGGAATCATGTTAATTGTATGCAGAAAATGTTATTTTTTACACCAAGCTTAGGAAACAAACATACCACTTGAGGTTCTCCATCACAAGTATTGCCTCCAGAAGAAAGTGCATTCACAATATTATTGGAGATCTCTTCTGCTCCAAAATACTTGGAAGGCTGATTATCATCTGCTTCAGCAGAGTCATCAACCTGGTGAGGACTTGGGGATCTTGAAACTGCAGCATTGTTTTCAGAATTGCTGTTCTCAGATTGAAAATGTAGAGCCCGATTCCTTAGGACAGGCACTTCAGATAGCAATGTAGTGATATTTTCATGCTTTCTTTTATTAACAGTTATAAAATTCTTAAGTGATGATTGAACAGTACTTGAATGGCTATGTGAATCTCTACTTGTCGCAGTTCCATTCTCAACCCTTTTCGAGGAAGAAAGAGCACTCTGAACACTTGTGATGCTATCGCCATGAGTTGTCAATTTCCTACTATCCTCCACCTTCCTAAAGCTGTGTACTCTTAAAGTGAAGTCCCTCCTAATTGTACTATCACTGGTCATCCTTTCTACATCACGGATATCCTTAGCATCAGTTTCAACAGTTATCTCAGGAATATGATCTTCAAGCATTTGATCATCATCTCGAACTTCTTTACAGAAACTCTCAATATGAGATAATGGTTTCAACAACATATGAGATTTCTGGCGAGGAGAACCCAACTCAGATCCATCTGCCTCTTTAGTAAGTTCCTCAGCTTTATTGACAGAGTAACGAACATTACTTGGGGAATAAATCTGCTGTAAACCCTCCCTTAGGGCATGCAATATGGAGCTTTCATCTGAAAAGAACACTTTCCTTTTGTCAGGAGTTACATTGACATCACATGCTCTAGATGGTACAGTAAAATTCAATATTGCAACAGCACATTGCTGGGAGTTGGTACTTCTATATAACTCATTCACAAGCTTGGTGACTTTAGGCATATCTACTGGTCGACCATTGACAAAGAAGAATTGTCTATCTCCCATATTGCGTCCATTACCTTGACCAGGCTTGGACATGAAACCATCTACCTTGCAACTGTCAGATATGCATAAAGTCACAGCTTCTAAGCAGTTGAAGGTGCTCATGCCAAAAAGGGTTACAATGTTATCTTTAAGTGAACCACTTCCCTGTGTTTTAAGTACCACAGATCTTACGCTTTTACCGGCTGTGTTGGTGCAGACTAACCGAACTCGTTTTGCAATAAGGGCATAGGCCTGAGATGAGAAAAATTAATATATACAATAAGTTATGTCAAACAAAGGGTCAGTACAAATTTCATTTAGTAAAGGGTTACAACGAAAGCAATAATGGTAGCTATTTCAAAGAAAACTCACATTCAGTAACGAAATAAGCTTCCCATACTCCTTCCGAATGTTGCGAGTAAATTCCTTGCTTCGCACAGGCAAACTAGAGAACAAATTCTTAACAGTAACAGTGGTGCCAATCTGACGTGCTGTCTTCTTCTCGGCTACCAATAATCCCGAACGGTCATAACTCAAGTGCGTAGCGACGGACTCGTTTTTGGATCTGGTTTCGACGGTCAAATTCCCCAGAACACATAGGGAACTCAAGGCCTCACCTCGGAAACCAAAGGTGGTCAGAGATTGAAGGTCAGGGAAATCGGCCAATTTCGAAGTGTGGTGCTTAAGAGCAAGGACCTTGAAGTTGTTCGGCGAAATGCCAGACCCATTATCGATAACTTGGAAGCAGTCCTTGCCGTACTCTTTAAGAGATTTCGATGCTGGTAGCGCCGGCATCGAGGCTGTTCTCGACCAACTCCTTGACGGCCGACGAGAGGTCCAAAATCACTTGGCCGGCGCAGATTCTGTGCACCACACCCTTGTTAATTGGTTTTATGGTTGGGGAATAGGAACCTGAAGGAGCCGCTGCTTCCATTGAAACCCAAATCGACGGAACCTCACATAAGACACCTCCAATTAGGCAATCACAACGTTATCTTCCGCTGCATATAAAGTTTTTATTGTATAATCGAATTGGGAAACGTATAGAGATTGACTGGGAAATTAGGGGATTCAAAGCTTGTGTCTTTAGAAAGAGAGAAAGCAACCCTACTCCATAATCCATACACCTTTGGCTGCCTTGGAGAGGGTTGGTTTTGCCGCCAAACTAGGACTGAAGCGGGAAGCGGGAGCTGCTCACTTTATTATTATTATTTTTCTAAGTATTTGCGTAAATTTGTATAAATACGTTGAAATTTTAACAACACAAAAATTCAAGGCACACCCGGGAAAGAAAAGTAGAAAATAATTAAAACTCCTGATTATCCTTCACTCCGCCTATTCCAATTGCTGCCCCTAACTCTCACTTCACGATTAATGACAATTCTACTTAATTTTTACAGTCAAAACTTCCTCATCTTCCAACGGATAAAGAACTTCATATAATTTTCCCTTTTAGATTATTGTTTCATCTACGAGTCAGGAAATACGAGTTACAAGCTACGAAATGGTTTCATGGATTGACAATCAATAAGTTGGGTAATGAATTAATAAATTGTTGTTTTGCTGAAAACAAATATTTGTATGAAAAAATAATTAGTAACAAAAGCTTAGTATCACAATTCCTTGTCCCCGTATTTCAATAAGACAATTCTTTTCTCAAGGTTTCTTAAATGAATGCAATGAAAATAGAGCAAACAATTTGTAGGAACAAATAATAGAATAAGATGATACAATGGCATTATAAATCCTCTTAAAATCCAATGCAAGAGAAGCTTGTGAAGAAATTGGCATGTCCACCTCATCTCAAATCGCGTTTACAGATACTTTTCTAATAGATATCGTCCAAAGAAGATCTGAGTCGGATCGCACTGTTACTTTCTCTCCCTCGACAATATTGGAAGTACTTACTAAACCACCAAACCTCATGTCCGTTTCAGCTGAAAAGTAGTGAAAAATTAACAGGGAATTAATATTCTAATTCAACCACTCCAATAGTAAAGAGAACAACTTACAAATACGAACAACTTGCAACCACTCCAAATGTGATATGCACTATCTAGTGAACAGATATGATTAAACCTAAGAAATGTATGCCACTGGAAAATACTTACTAAGATCCCACTGGAGCCCAGTGGTTGTGGTACTTCCAGATGGCGTCCCAATAGGAATGAGCCCACAATGCGGTCCTTCGATAGAAGATTGAATGTGGATCTCGTGATTGTGAGTTCTAGGAAGAAGGTAGATGAGGCAATCTTCTGATAAAAGGATTATTCGCGTGGTTGAAAATCGACATAAAACATTAATATTTCCCATCTCATGATCAAATCGTCCTCCAAGTGCTCCAGCAACAAGAATGCATAGCTGGCATTAGATCAAAGAAATAACCAATTACGGTATCTATCCGAGAAAACTTCTTGGCAACCAATTAGCAAATTCAAGACTTGGCGTGTCCACTTTTTTAACCATCCAGTTCCAAATAAGCAGTTACTTGGCCAAGGAGACTAGCATTATAACAGATTTGGGCAATGCAATTTCAACTAAAGCACCTAGAAAATCAGAATAATGCTCAATTCTAACACAAAAGATTGCCATGAAACTCACACATGATCCATGTGATTACATGAAACTTGCACTCATGTAAGACCCAAAAGAGACCCATATAATTACAAGAAACTTACACTAGACTTGTCTGGAATTGGTGTGAAGTCACATATATATGATACACATTTATGCAAATCCGTGGTGTCCTGATCATCAGACTCATCCAATACCTTAGTTCCCTGCAGTTAATAAGCAAACAGAGATATCCTGAGTAAGGTTTCAAAAGCACTGCACACGTGCAGACCACGAAGACAAAAGCACCACAATAAAACATTGATTTTAAAAGCTAAGTCTAAGCAAAACCTCATGTTTGTGTAGATTTTTAAATACTAATAATGTCACCGAAGATGAAAAATAATGACAACCGAACACATGTACAGTCATGCAGAGAAATGCTCTCAAGTCTCAACAGGAACAGGTTAACTTGAATTCTCTACACAGAGGAAGGTATGAAAGGGGATCACTTACCATGTTCGTATAAAAATCTAGGACTTCTTTGCGGATTGAATCCATGTCACCCTTAATTACATCAGGTTTGTACCTGGACAAAATTTAAGAAGTAAGTGCTCAAATATATTCAGGTGAGCGAAGAACATTTGTGAATAGTCTATAACTTATCAAACACATAAATATGACAAGAATTAATTTAGAAATAGTGCTGACGAAAACTAAATTAAAACACATACATATTTACAGTGTTTCAAGCAAGGACAGTGAAGAAGAAACTAAATAGTAAAAAATACAAAGTAATGTGTAACCAAGTATATAGCATGTAATGCCCAAATGCTAAACCAAATTACACACAGATTTTGAGAGTACGTCATAAAATGTATTTAAATCATCAATTTGACTAAAGAATGCCTGCTTCAAAAAACAAAATCCAGGTCTTTTAGACCAGTCTATCCGACTATCAATATGGTTAATAATGTTCAGAAACAGATAATGATTCAATCAAACGCAAATCATAATTTTCACATGCAGCAATTTTGGGTAAAAACAGGATTATCATCGATGCCTATCAATGTCATCCATACATATAAAGCACTACAAGACGAACTACGTCTTCTTTCAAGTAAAACAAATTAAGAGTAGCATAATCTCCAAGAAACATCCATACAAATTAATTGTAGCATGCTAATTTTCAGTGCCTTGAGGACACTTACGGTTCTCGGAGGAACCGGCGAAGGTGTTAGAAACATACATATTTACTGTGAAGCTCTGAAAAATTTAATTAACTACATAGATAGCTCTAAATGAAGAAGTGAAACGGCTATTAGAAATGGCCAAACAAGGTGAGTCGCGCAGAAAACTAACAAACAGAGAAAATTTATTAGGGAAGAGTAGCGTAGAAGAAGGTAGAAACCAACCTCTTACGAACATCGACAGCATCTTCATGAGGGAATAGTAGAGGGACATCATCGTAGACGCGATTTGCACCACCATCGGCACACAAGCGTAGTCGTGCTGCTCTACACAAAAAACACACGCACGAACTCAGAAAACAACACCCCCACGCAGAAACTAAATTCAGAAAAGAAAAAACAACAATAAGGAAAATTTAGGAACAGGACAAGTACCGTGCTGCCACAGGAGAGGAACGAACGTCGGTAGACTTTGGTTAAGCACAACCAGTGCGTACGTTAGAGGAGGGCCTTGGTCAGAGGGTATTGTAGGAAGGAGGAAGGCGGAGGAATGGGACATGAGCTCCATGGGGAACCTACACACCGCCTAATTCACTGCTAATATTTTCGAGAGCAATCAACAATTAAATCGAAATCCACAGCCAAAGAAATGGAAGCACATATTCTCCCAACCAAAATGGAAGCACATATCCTCGACTCCCTACTCTTAAATGACGTCGGAATGGGCGACTCTGTTGAACAAACCAACGAACCAACGAACAGAGAAGGCGCGTATGGTGGGGCACCCAAATTCCTACTTGTAGACACATTGCAACAGCAGGTGCAATACTCGGCCTTTCGTAGTCATTTTTTGTCGGTTGCGCTGTTAATTAACATTAATTAAGTTATTAAGTTGGTAACGTTTGATTTTTGCCAACCCCAAACGGAACCGAGCTGGCCACCTTTTTAGAGTAGAAGTCAAAAACAGCTTTTTAATTTCAAAGGCTTTTTTTCCTCTAAATGACTTGGTCCCTCTGACTCTGACACTACACCCCTCAAGGTTAAAGGGCTTGTCACTCGCTTACTTCCCTTTTCTTCTCTTTTATTTTTGGGCGTATTTGATCATGTCAAAGCTACCTGGCTTTTCATAGTTTTAAAAAGGTTGGTACTCTTTATGGTTTTATTCAAGTACGGGTGGAATCTTAAGCGAATCCCTCACCCATACCCCTGTACCTTCACAAATACGATTTAAAATCTATCGATTTGAATCTTTCGTTTTTTCCTTTTTTTTTCTTCTTTTATTATTTCTCAATAACCAACTCATCTGATGTTTAATCTAATTAGAACGCAACAGTTTAGACAGCCGGTAAGGAAATCAATTTCAGAATTTAACACATTTATATAATATAATATATATATATTTTTATTTTATTTTATTTTATTTAGAACAAATTCCGAGTCCTGGAAAGTTTGATGGGTTAATCAATGTTCTTGCAATGGAAAATAATGCAAGGATATTGAAAAGAAACACAACCAAACCAAACCAAAGCCCTGTTGGTCTCATAGAGCATTTTTGTCTTTGAATATGAATAAATCAATAGTCAGAATCTATTAGATGCCTCAGGAAATGGCTACCCAGTTAACCCTTCACAAATAATAATAGTTATTTCAGACCAGCTTGTGTGATCCACAAGTTACAATGATGACACCACCACACTACTACTTTATGCAATTATCTAGAGCCACAAAATTGTGCTCACTTATAGGCCTGTAGAACAATTTTTTTTTCTTTTCTTTTTTTAAAAGGTTAAAAATAACCTAATTGACATATTGTGAAATTTTTAACAGAGGCCGAAAAGAACAATGAAAAATAAATAAAAAGAGGGAGGGGGGAACCTATATATTATACAATTAGGGGAACAGGACAAGTAGATTTCAACTAGCACTGGGCCCCATCTTGCCACTTTTGCTGGTGACAATGAATAATAAAAACAAGAAATGGCAATTGGCAGCTAAAATGCTATACACAAAAATACCTCTTTCTCTGTCTCTCCTCTTTCATTACATGAAATAGCTCAGCGATTTCTTCTTTCTGGATCCACCCTCACCATACAAGTCATTCCACTGGAGGAGTTCGTTCATATTTGTAGACTCAGATGACACACTCGCACATACCTGCCCCATCCAAATCCATTATAAAATTTCTTATTTATTATTATTGGAGATTCATGCTCTCTACATAAACGAGCTGAAACTGTCATACATACCTGCTCATGTGCACATTTAAAATCTTCCATCTTCAGAGGACGAACATCTCCGCTGTTATACAGTGCAGGCAAAGGTCTGTTCTCTGCCAACGCTATAGTCCTCTCCTGAAAAATATGATGGGAAATGAAAATTCAGCATTAGCGAACAAGAACCATGAACATGACAAGATGAGCTCATTACAAAATCATAGAAAACCCAGTTTTATACATAAACAATGTGGAACAGTGGTACAGATAGTCTTGTATAAAACCAACCTTTTTCTCCTTCTCCAATATTTCCCTAATAGGACGATGTGCTGCTGTCACACACAGATTCTGCAACCAAAAAGGTAACCAGTTGAACCCTAACATTCTTTTATAAGGAATATAATGACAGAATGACATGACTTTAAAAAAATATATATCTATACGCAACCTTCAGGTCACTGCCAGAATATCCATCACTCATATTTGCAACAGCTTCCAAATCAACATCAGGTTCTAATTCCTCTTTGGCTAATATAACTCTTAGAATCTTTTCTCTGTTAGGAGCATCTGGCAAGTTAACCATCAATCTGCATAAAATACCAGAACACAGTTAAATTATGCTTCTTATTTCATACTGGATGGCAAATCAAAGCAAAAGAAATATAAGAAACTCTACCTCCTAGGAAGCCTCCTAATAACCGCCTCATCAAGGTCAAAAGGCCTATTGGTAGCACCAAGTACCAGTACACGTTCCTTATCCTTTGTACGCAGACCATCCCAGTTCACCATGAACTCATTTTTCATTTTACGCATTGCCTCATGTTCTCCAGGATTTTCACGTCTTCCTAACATGCTATCAACCTACAATGGTAAACAAACAAGACAATAAGGTTTCACAGATATAACTGGCAAGATATCAGACTATAAATATGAAGTCAGAAAGCAATAAACTGACCTCATCTACAAAAACAACACTCGGAGCAATTTTACTAGCTAGTGAAAAAACAGCTTTCACATATTTCTCTCCTTCACCAAACCACTGCAACCAAATGTACAGAAGTCATATAAGTTAAAGATAGGATACCAACAAGCAAGATCCATTTACTACTTTGCTACAAAATACCTTTGAAGTGATACTCGACATGGAAATGTTGATAAAGTTTGCACCCGCTTCAGTTGCAACAGCCTTTGCCAGCATCGTTTTTCCAGTACCAGGTGGCCCAAAGAGCAATATTCCTTTGCATGGCTGCAGAGATGAGAAACAAATTTCTTAAAATACACAGAAGAGATAAATTGCCAGAAGATGTTTTCATTGTCATGGTTCAGAGGGAAACAGAACCCAACAAATAAACATATTAAGCTGATGAATATTACAAAGTAATAAAGCTTACCTTTGTAAGCTGTCCTTTGCTGAACAATTCAGGCCTTTGAAGAGGCAGCATCACCAACTCCTTAAGTGTGTCCTTCACATTTTCTAAGGCCCCAATGTCATCAAAAGTTACCCCAATATCACTCGGCGGAATAACATCAGCAAGAAGTTTCTTCTCAAATTCGTTTTCTGTAACCACATCCTGCAAACCCCTTGATATTAATTCCATAATAAAAGAAAATAACATTTTTAAACTCTAAGAAAAAAAAAAGTTTCATTCTCAAGAAGTTGGAATATAGCAATTGAATTTCGAAGTATCCAAGAACAGCAATCAACCTATACCTTGAGCGATTTTTTGACACTTTTGCTTTCATTTTGAATGCCCTGTAGAATGTTCAGCCCATGCTGAAGACTGAAACATATTACATCAAACACAAATGTTAACTCAAGCATACAGAGAGATTGATTTGGACTTGAACTTCAAAGTTGACAAAGTGAGAAATTCAACAACCTTTCAGTAGAAATCAAAAGCTTGGCATCTTTGACTGAAGCTTCAGAACACTGCATAAGGTGGTAACTCAAAGCCCAGCCTACAACTTTCTCCACATCTAAACCAAAGGAGAAAATAAAAAGTTGAAAATCATAAGTAAAATATTGGAGTAAAGATCACCAGAAGAAGAAATCATAGGTACAAGATTACAAACTTTCAATTGTAAGTGCTTGATCTTTAATGCACAGAGTTTCAATGTCAGGGCAATCTAAGCCAATTCTGCTGAGAACCTGGAAGCAAAAAGGTATTTTGTAAGGATCCAAAACAAAAATAACAAGAAAAGACAATTGAACCAAATAACATTACACCACAGTTAATAAATTATCACGTTAAAATTTAGTCAATGAAAAAACTGCTGAATCATATGATCATCATAGGAAAGGAAACTAGAACTTAATTGATTATAAAAATTCTCAAAGGAGAAATTCAAGAAAAATCACTCTTCGAAGCCAAAGTATCAAAAGTATAGAAGTCCCATGCTTCAACAAGTGTGCATGAGCAGAAGAAAAAAGAATGAGAGAAATTTTATCATACAACTCAACCACACATGAAAAATATCTACCTCCCACATCGTACATATACATACCAAACGTAATGTAACCATAAAATAATCCTAAGGCTTAACAATGCTAACTTTAAAGGTATATGAGTGAAGTCACTAAGCTTGAACACTGCAACCAGCATTAGGAAAGAGTTGCATAATATCACAATGTTTGATCCATAATACTCACTGAGCGAATGCTGACGACATTTGACTGTGCTTTCACGGTTTCAACATCGCGTTCCAGCTGCTGCTTCCAGTCTGAAAGCAGAGCTTCATCCTACCATGAAAACAAATATATTTGAAACTTTATTTAGACAAAAAACAAAAACATTGACTTATCTGTTGAGACATAAATATCTGGCTCAGTACCTGGGGCAATTGTATCACCACTTTGTTGGGAAAAAGTCGATTAAGCTGCTTCATGGTTTTGGAAGTATCTTTGCTCCTATCATGCAGCCTGCTAAAGTTATCCTACACAAGAGACCATAAAAATCGTTTGGATCTTAAAAGAAGCAAAACAACCATATGCTTCCTATGATCTGGCAAGTATAAATACCAACAACATTCACATCCCTAAAATGCAAAGTATAAACAAACACTAAATACCATGTGCAAACAATAAATAACCAAACATTATATTTTCATCACACATCAAACCAAATATTATATGTATAATATACATCACTCCTCAATATGGTTAAACATCAGTGAAATTTATGTATGAGGAGGTACAAGTGTGTTTGTATCAGATATATATTTATATATATATATATATATAGAGAGAGAGAGAGAGAGATTTGAACACTATCATGGAGAATTATTATAAACTGGACAGAAACCAACTTGTTCAAGCTCTAACAAAAAGGACCCGGTAGGACGTTTCTATAAGTACAGCCAGATTCTGCAAGAATTAAAGTTTTCACCCTGACTGCTATTTTTGTAGCATGTCTTGGGCATAACAAAAGATACAAGACATCACAGCCAAAAGTAAAGAAAAAGGGACGGTATGCCCCATCATGAATCTCCCAAAGAAAAAGGTAATACAAGTTAACAACTAAAGAAGCCCCCAAAGCTTCTCAAGAAGATCATATTAAACAAGTTCCAAAATCATAGAATTAATTCAATGTATCAAGGAACCAGGTTCATGAATACTACTATTTTTATCAGATAGTCCAGATACATGCCATGCTCATGAATAAACATTTGCAAGGACAAAGTAATGGTAATTGGCATACCGGGAAAGCAAGATCAAGTAGAGCTGTTTGGTTGCTTCCAAACTTTGTAAACAAAAGACCACCAGGATGGGACTGCAAAACATCAGTGCAACAATTTCAGAAGGGTATGAGCAAAACAGAAATAGTAAACCCAGGGAACAAGACTCCAAAACAAGCAAGGAATGGAACTACCAACAGCTTACCTTCTCCTTCCGATTGTCCAACTGGGTATGAGAGCCAATTATAACCACCCTCTGTGGCAAATTTTCAAGCTTACTTTTAAAGACTGCATATGCATCTGAGATGCCACCCATTGACTTTTCAATGTCTTTCACAAACAATATTAAAGGAATGCTTGTACTCTCATTTGATGCAATCTGCATACCAACACAATTTTGAATCTTCATACCCATTTCAAATCTTAATACCAAAAGAACAGAAGTTTTAATGAAGTTAAGAGAAACAAGTACCTCAAAGAGTTCAGTAATAGCAAGTTTGTCAATGTCATCACCTCCCGAACCATCTAATCGAGCTAAATGATTTGCTGCACAATAAAGTAAAGCCAAATATAACAAGTTAAGAGAACACTACAGTAAGTATAAAAGCACAAATAAAATATAAGAAGTTCGAATGTATGGGTAGGGAATCACCAGAACAGAAAAAACCGTGATCTTCATCACAAAGGCCACCCAAATTATTGCCATCTGGAATTGATTTATCAAATCTAACACCAATTTTTGAATTACCATTTTCCTCAAAAGCAAGAACAACTTTGCCTCGACAACCATATGATGGCCCCCTGCCAAAAAGTGGGACAACACGGATGATAAATTTCTATCATAACTTTCACCAGCACATATATCACACTCTTAATTATGAAAATGAAGTACCTTACAGGACAATTTTGCAGAGAAAGTCCAGAAGGTAAGCTACCCACATATTTTACTTTATCACCTACATATTTTACAAGGGTTAGTATTTGCAATTAAGAATTTGTTATTTCTACACAAATCAGAAAAACAAGGAATAATAAAGATAAGAAAGGCATAAGCCAGATAAACATCCATTCATACACATTTGTAGAAATAATTATCGTACCTGTTTTAAAGATAGTGCCTCTAGATGATGCAGTAGAAGTTTCCTGCTTTGGAAGAGCCTGGGAGCTTACAATGGATCCCCCGGTTATATCAGCCTCAACACTAGTTGGTGGTTTCTTATTATGTAATCCCGAAGTTCGCTTGGAAAATAAGGACAATCTCTCAGTCCTGGGTCCTTCTTTCATAGAATCAGAATCTTTAGGTGTTGGACCCTGAAATTTTTGGAAATATATTAGGACAAATACAAAATGTCCGCACAAAGTAAATTTCATAGTTCAAATAGATCTTGATTACTGATATAGGGAGAAAAATATCATCAAGAAAAATCTTAATTAAGAAACACTCTATCTGAGGGGAAAAAAAAACTTAAAACAAAAGCTATAATCAAAAAATAATTTTCAAATAACTTACACCAGGCAAGAGAAGAGAATCAACAATTAGCAGTCTGGCACCAAAATATTTGGCAAGTGCCTTCGCCAAAGTTTCCTGATATATTTCCGATCCTAGAAGAAATAAAACAAGTTAAGTTGGTGACAAATCACAGAACAAAAAAAATAAAAAACTAATGAATCACAAAATTTATAAGTGATCCATCACAAAAGAGGATTTACCTGGAGGACCAGATAATAAAATACGTGGACTCACTGTAGCAAGATCTGAGGCATACTTGACAAATTTATTACACTTCAAATGTATATATATTGAAGCCATCAAAATGTTCTTTGTCGTATCACTGAAGCAACGGAGAAAAGTCACAAAATACACAAATATATTATCGGCAAGCAACAAATAAGCAATAAGTAAATCAGCTATTATGAATCAATCACACTCCTACATGAAAGATAAGGCCATGAATTTATTAAGTCTACTGTCCAACAAAAGACAACAGATCAATTGAGAGAATTGTAAGAAATAAGGAAAATAATCTTAAAAGATCTTTAATTTTTCCCTTTTGGCAAGTTCCAAAATCACATATGACAAACAAAAAGCAAAACAAATTCACCTTAGGAAATATGGAAAACTTTCAAATGAGACTTCAATATCATCAGGGTTCAGAATTCCTTGTAGTAATTTATCTTTAAAGGCTTGACGTCTTGCAGAAATCAAAACTGGAGGATCAATATCCTTGAGGAGTTCTCTGATTTCCCTTTGTTCAGCAAGCATTTGCAAGAATGGCCTCAATTCATAAGCTGGCCCAGAGAGCTTTCCCCCTTCAGCATCCACACAGGCATCCAATCCAAGGCTATCAAGACCAGGGTTTTCATTGGCAGCATCAAGGGATGGAGTTACATCTTTTCCCCTTGGAGACACACCAGCCTGGTCATTATTATTAATACAATCTTTCATGTCTATGTCTGAAGTACTATCACCTGAAGCTCCACATCCAGAAGGCAGTGAGGACATCTCCGTATCTTGTTGTGGATCCTCGGCAGCTTTGACAGGTGGGGGAAGGATAGGTAAGTCTTTTCTTGACAAAGATGCTAATATAGAAGCGCCAGTCACAGCAGACGGATCCCCAGATCTCGCCTCAAAATGTATCCCCTTAACTGGAGCACTCTGAGCTTCCAAAATGCTTAATGGAGTAGTAACACCAGGAGTAGTTAAATTATCACCGCTGAGCTGCTGGAAGATCTGATTCAATGTCAAGGATTTTACAAAAAACTTGAGGGATTAAATAACATGGCAACCACCAAAGGTTGCACAAACAACAGTGTAAGAGACACTACAAGGTCTAGCTGGTGTGAAAGAGGGGTCTAACCCAAAGGAATGAGAAAAATAAAAAAACATAACAAATTTAGTCCTTCTAGCCTGCAGTGGCAATGTATAAAAGGATACATAAGCATGCTTTCCTGATGAAGTAAACACAACCTCATCACCTCCACTTAGAATTACACGAGAGTCTTTTTCAAGAGTCTTTCCATTTACTTGAACTAATCCTTTTTCCCCTGTGATTTCCAGTAAGGCAACAGATGAACCTCCACTCTGCGCTTATCAAAACCAATAGGAAAAATGAGAAAGTAAAAAACATCACCACCCAGCAGAAAAGCAAATGATGATATTTTTAAAACGTGTTTTTCCATTACAAAAATATATTGAAGAGATCATAATAGTAGATTATGCTTTTACAGAATACCTTTATATGCATCAGTTTACACAAAGGAGAACTTATGGATGAGTCTCTAATCTCTAAATTGCATTGAGAGTCTTGGCCAACAGTGCAAGGAGTGTCACAAATGGATAGATGAGGGTTCTGGAAGAGGAAAAAATAATCACACCATGAGTTCAAAACAAAAAGATTATTCAGATGAAGGTTTTTGCTTTCCTCGGCAGCAAAATGAAATCAACAAAAACCATTACCAAATTTTCCTGTTTACAATAGCAATAGCAACCATTGTTTTTTTTTTTTTTGGGGTTGGGGTGTAGACAAACATAAATGTAAAATGAATAAAACAAGACCAGCAGAGTGAATACTTAGCATCAATTATTTTCTGAGAAAAAATAATCCTCCACAAAGTAAAGGAAGAAATATAAAAGTGTTTAAAACCACATGACCATTAAGACACTACTTTTGATTGCCAACTAGAATGTGAATCACCTATAACAATATGCCTCCAACTGTCAGCCTAAGAACCTATAATGAGCCAGCAAAATGGCGCCATGTCAAAGATGTTGATAGCATATGTGACAATGAGATAACATTATTGATGGCGGTATACTAAATCATAAAAAACTCGATAAAATCCAATTTGATCACTATTGGGTTAAATTCCACTAACCTTGTTATATAAGGAAATAAACTGAGCAACTGATCATAAGCAAAGACATTGACTGTTCTCATTCATTTCCCACTTGCTAAAAAATGTTCACCCAATCATCCCTAAGAAACAAGGAGTTCAAGAAAATTGCAAGTAGAGGCCTCATTATGCAGCACTTAAAACCTCAGGGAACAAGCTTCGAGCAATTTTCCCACCAACTTTCCATGCTGCAACATGATCCAGATTATGTCTCAAGCAACACAGGCATTCTCAACCTGCATCAAATGTCACTCCAATTACGAAAGGAGGTTGGTCTAACCACTCTTGTGAAGGAAGGAAGCCGTTTCATTGCTCATAATTCACTGGAGTTTACTCTTCTTAGCTATTAACATCATACTCTCCTTTCAAGAGGAAACCATGTCTCTCTCAGGGGGGAAAGATCTAGACTAAACCTCCATATAAATCTATTTTCCTTAATGACAATATCGATAACCCTTTAAAAAGAGTTTTTATGATAATCCATATGGTATCCTAACCTAATACACCATGTATTGTTCACCAATGAGAAACAGCAGTACAGAGTTTGAAGATAAAGGATGGATCATGAAAAATCAAAGCAAGCATTTAAAGTTTTACGTGATACAAAATCAAGAGAAGTTCCAACAGTTATGGTGCAAACATATCTTATAGTTAACAGCTTCACAAATTCACCTCATTTACTTATGCATGGAAATCATGAAAAACTTGCACAGTCTCACATGTATACTATCAGAAGACTAACAAATATCATGCAATGAAAAGATAAAACCTAAGATTTATATCAGAGACAGAGAGCTCAGAAATCACATACAAGAACCCAGTCTCTGTCCAGTTTCTGGGAAAATTGACCAAACACAGCAAACAGTCTAAATAATCTTTAGCATCTAGACAGTACAAAGAAAAGCTTATATCTCCAACAACACATGGAAAAGAAGTAAAACCCACCTCAGAGCACTGAGAGAGAAGCTTTCCCCATGGCACCTTTGTTTTCAATTTCGTCGTCTTGTTCTGACGCTTCTTACCCCGATGTGCCTTTGATTTATCCACACGAACGGCAGCTTCAGCTAAACCCCACAAAGCCATCCAATTCAATCCCAAAAGCAAGGATATGCATAACAACAAAAACCCAAACATAAGAATACCATGAAACATGCAACAAGATTAAGATTTTACCTAAAGGTTGCGGTGTAACCAAAGTCGCGCAGTCGCCCCCAACTTCAGGGGATTTCTCCGAGACAGTCACATCAGACGCGTTGACGGACTTCAAAAGATCGGAGTTGGGCGGATCAGGGGAACGCAACACCAGGTCTCGAGGCTCGGACCTGGACTGCTTTACCGGACCCATCGGTTCTCCCGGCGGCGGGCTACAAATGTCGGTGGTCGACGACGAAGACTCAGATGCCTAGGGTTTCAACAAAAATCGATCAAATTTTCGAAATCCACATGCAAATCTGAAAACATAAAACTCGTACATGCAAAAGAAAAGCAAAATTCCAAGAAAAACCCAGATATACGTACACGGATAAACATGCAAAACCCCCCAAACAAAATCAACAAAAAGAAAAAAAAATAAATACCTTGGATCTTTTGGACTTAGGAGGAGGAGAAGAAGAAAAAGCACGTTTGGAAGAAGAGCTGCGTCTGGTTTCAACCATGGTTTCTTAATTCTTTCTTGGCTTTTGCCGCCTTTGTTCTCCCTTCGTCTCTGATCCAAACAAGGTCCGCCACAGAGAACCCAATAAATGTTAAGGACCAGAGAGATAGAATGATTGAGGAAGATCAGTTGTCAACAAATTTCTCTGCATCTGTTTATTATTTATTTCTTATTTTTTTAAAACAACAAAATATTATATAATTCATAATTAAAAATGATGGTGAGGAATGAGAAATTTAATGCAAAATTGGAAACCTCATGCGCTGAGAAATTTCATTAATGGTTTTAAGAGGGGTTTGGTGAAGCTATAAAACTCCAAAAGATTTTCCCCATAAAATATATATATATATATATATACATATATATTCGGAAAAAATATATACATTTAAATTAGAATTTGTCAAACTCCGTTGTATTAAAAATACATATAAATTGTGATCACTAATTGTTTCAAAATTATAATTTTGAAAACAACAGAATTTGACGGATTTATAATTGAGGTCTATAATAATTTTTATGTGCTTTGTATTTAATTTTACCAATTTACGGTTAGGTATGTCATTGTTGATCTACACACGAACAGAAGATATTATTATATCATTGGAACTGCATAATTAATCACGTCTAGTCCTTAAAAAGAAAAAAAAAATGATAGTAATTACTATTATTATGATGTTTGAGTTTGTGTAGGTGTCTTTTTATTTTCTGATAATTAAGAGTTTTATGATATACATTATCAGTCTGCCCAAAAATATTCTAAAAAATCCTATAATTTTATAAGATATTTTGGTCGGGCACGTAAGCATTTTGGCTGATTAACTGGTGTGTTTTGTTTGGATATATGTATAGTTTGGTAGCATGTCTCTCCGTATATATGTGTGCGTGTTTGTAGAAGATGAAGAGGGCAGTGGTGTGTATGTTTTATTATTAATTTTTTTTATAAGCATAGGGTAGACTAATAGTCTTATTTTTTTTGGTAATAGGGTAGACTAATAGTCTACTCGATGTTGATTGGAGGAGCTTTGGGGATCATTAGGCAGAAACTACCCTTGATTCCATAGTCAATAATTAGTTAGTTAAAACTGTAAGGTTACGTATAAACCAGGGATTAATGGATTAAAAACTTTTTAAGCCTTTAATTAATTAAAGATAGAGATAGAGAGAGAGAGAGTAATCACATGGATGTGTTTGAAAAATGAACATGGAGAAGGAATCACGCAGTCTCAATCATGCATGGCAGCCATTGGGGGGGCTTAATTAATCATTACCATCTCATTTTTACGTCAATATTTATTTATTTTTTAAAGTGCAATGTTAAGTACTTTTATTTATTTATATTATTATTTGAATAAATTAAATTCTATTGCCTTTAGTTTGACTAAGAAATGCTGCTCTCTCATTCTCATGTGCCCTCTATATTTCACTATTTATAATTATTATTTATTTTAGCAAATATAAAAGATTTAGTACTCTTCAAAAACTTTGAATTTGTGCACATGTTATAGAATAGTCGGTTTTTTTTAAAAAAAAAGAAATAATAATAATTTTGGTAGGCGCCTTATAGAATAGTCAATGGTCTGCTAATTTTAAGGAAGTGCGATATTCTCGGTGGGCTGCAGTTGTATGGACTATGGACCCTCACACCCCCCAACTACCAAATCCAGGTTGGTAATGACTGAGACGTACATGCCGACTCAGCGGGCTGGACTTCTGTGCCCAAGCCCATCACTTGCCTATTTTTACACATTTTTTTTTTTCCTTCTGAATAATTTTAATTTCCATTTTTGTTACTGTTTATTTTTATGAATGAAATATTTTCCAATTTAAATACGATGATTTTGGTTGATTATATTACATAAACTTATATTTTTTGACCTTTTATTTATTATGTCGTCGTGTGTTTGGACTGTGGGCTCCACTTAGCTGTACTGGGTAGGAAAATTATATATAGATTTTAGAAGATAACATTACCAGAAAATGGCCGGGGTTGAGCGGAAGAAGGACAAATTTTGGCCATGCATTAGAGATGAGGTAAAAGTGGCCACACGCATATATATGGACCAATAAACAACAAAAAATATATTATATCATATCATATGCACAAAAATATTATAATTTTACTTTTTATGATAAATCAGATCCTCCACGTTATCTTCCAATATGCAACAAAACAAATTGCAGTTGCTGTAGAGTCTCAAAATTTAATTACTCAGATATTTTGTATTTTATTATTATTATTTTTAAAAATAATAAATAAAATTGCCCTTTTTCTCTTTTTGAGGAGTGAGACACATGGGCATGGGTCATTAGGGAGAGATTTAACTGCATGTGGTTTTCATTTTTATATACTTCCCTTTTGTTTTCGCCGACTTAAAACTTTTTTTCTTTTTTTTTTTCCCATGGAAAACAAATATTTGTCAAGCTTCCAAGAGTTTTTGGTAAATGAAAGTACAATAACAATAATAATAATAATTAATCAATATATTTTTTAGAATTTATTAATTATTAATTTAAATAACTCGATGAAAGCTATAAGGAAAATATTATTGGCTATGAAATAATTTATTTATTTATATTTTCGGGTTAAGGAGGATATTTTATAATCGCAAAAAAGAACAAAAAAAAAACGTCGGAAAAAACAACAACAGAGGCAGAGCTGAGAGCCCCCAGAGGCCACGCCAAGTCCCTCAAAAACCTTATCTCTCTCCGTCCTTCACACTTCTCCCTCCCACAAAGTTTCTTCCCGTAAACCCAATCCAATCTCCAGAGCCTTCGGCAGACCAATCAAAATTCTAAACCCTAGAAAGCCTCAACGCTTCATCACTCCCTCCCACCACCTCCAATAGCTATTCACTTCCATGGACTCCGATTCTGCACCTGCTGTTACGCCGCAGCTCTCGAACTCTCCAGGTTCTAACTATGCTTCTCCTCCTCCTTCGCCATCTTCTGATAATGTTAATGTTCCTTCAGTAGAAACTCACATGTCCAATACTGATAATAACAAGAATACTAGTCTTTCTGGTGGGGTGAGTGGTGTTGGTGATGGAGGGTCTGAAAATGAGGGGTTTTCGAGTGCAGAGGTTGATTTTGAACGGGTTTCGGATAAGCCAATTCCGGAGGAGAAGATATCAATGCCCCGTATCTTAATTACTCGGAATTTTGGAAGCTTAATAGCCAAAGACCGGTTGCCAACGTTTCTGTAGATGATGACGATCATGAGATAGGTGGTTCGAGAGATGGGGTTTTGGCGGTTGAGTCAGTGGATAAGGTCTCTGTTGTTGGTGATAAGGAATTGACGACTGTTGGGGCTCAAAATTCCCAGAGTTTGGGTACCGGGGGCGGGATTTTGGAACAAAGAAAGGTTTTAGCGGAGACAGATTTGGCCAAGAATGCGAATTTTGGTGAATTGGTGAAAGAAAATGGTGTTAGTGATGGCCATGAGGGTGCTGTTGAGGTCTCGGGGGTTGTTGAGGATGATAAAACGTTTGGAAGTTCAAAGTTGGACGATGGTACTGTCTCTGTAATCAAAGGGAGCCTGATGGAAGACAAGGAGTTGGAGGTGCGGACATGAAGGACGGGAAGGTTGTGGCGGAGCAAGAAACTGAGGCTTTTGATGGCAGGCAATCAGGGGTTTTAAATGAAATGAAAGAGGCAGAGGTGGTTGGGGAGAGTAAAATTCTGACTGGTGGGAGTAATGAAGACAACTCTTTGATTACACAACCAGCAGATAATACGTTGATGGAATCTGATGGGACAAATTTAACTATTGGGGGAGACTCAGAGGTGGAAGCTGGACGCATCCATTTGTCAGAGTCGGGATCGGCTGTTGTTGGGGATTCAGAGGAAGTTGAGGAATCTGAAGTTGGAGGTATTGAGGTTCCAGCTGACAGAGGCATGAACTTGGATAACGGATTTGATAAACTGAGATACGATTCTGAAGAACCTGAATTTGACAGAACTGTTGTTGCTAAGTCTGGGTATGAGGCACTTCCTGAACCAAAAGATGTGATTAATGATTCTGAGAAAATGCTGGGAAAAGTAAATGAGCTAAAAGTTGATTCTGAAGTTGACAAGAATGGACTAGTGACGGAGACTGATGGAGAAGAAATTTTGTCTACCGAAGCGCTAGTTGGAGGAGGTGGAGCTGAAAATTCTTTGAGGACCCGTATTTCTGATTTGGCACAACATGAACCAGAGCATGATGCAAAACCATTTGATGATTCTGATATTCATGTAGATTCCCAGGTGGGTGAATTGGAAGGCAAGGTCTCTCCTGAATCCATAGACTCAAGTTCCACTTCGAATAATGAGATAAGGCTAGAAGCTGGAAATGTGGAGAAACATCTTCCAGATGAAGAAGATGGGATTGATGGTTCAGTTACAGATGAGGAGACTGAAGGTATTGTCTTTGGAAGCTCTGAAACTGCGAAACAATTTTTGGAAGAGTTGGAACAAGGGTCAGGCACTGGTTCTCATTCGGGTGCAGAGAGTTCTCGTGATCATTCACAGAGAATTGACGGTCAAATTGTCACCGACTCAGATGAAGAAGTTGACACAGATGAGGAAGGAGGTGGAAAAGAATTGTTTGATTCTGCTGCATTGGCAGCTCTTTTGAAAGCAGCAACAGGTGCGGGCACGGATGGTGGCAATATCACAATAACCGCACAAGATGGATCTAAGCTTTTCTCGGTTGAGCGACCTGCTGGTTTGGGATCCTCGCTCCGTCCTGTTAAACCTGCTCCCCGACCTAATCATTCTAACCTTTTTGCTCCATCCAATCTCCCAGTTGAGGGAGACTCTGATAATAACTTGAGTGAAGAAGAGAAAAGGAAACTGGAAATGTTTCAGCAGATAAGGGTGAGGTACTTGAGGCTTATTGAGAGACTGGGCCTTTCCACAGACGAATCAATAGCTAGGCAGGTTCTATATCGGTTGGCGCTTGTTTCAGGGAGGCAAACAAGCCAGGCATTTAGTCTTGATACTGCAAAGACAACAGCTCTCCAGCTTGAGGCAGAGGGAAAAGATGATTTGAACTTTTCCTTGAGCATACTTGTTATTGGGAAAACAGGTGTTGGTAAGAGTGCTACCATAAATTCTATATTTGGCGAAGAGAAGACCCCAATCTATGCTTTTGGACCTGCCACAACTACTGTGAAGGAAATTGCTGGAACAGTGGATGGAGTCAAAATTAGGGTCTTTGATACGCCAGGTCTAAATTCTGCTGCAATTGAGCAGACTGCCAATCGCAAAATCTTATCTTCTGTGAAGAGGTTCACCAGAAAATGCCCTCCAGATATTATACTCTATGTGGATCGGTTGGACACCGAAAGCAGAGATCTTAATGATTTGCCATTGTTAAAATCAATTACTAATGCTCTTGGTCCTGCGATCTGGCGAAGTGTCATAGTCACTCTAACTCATGCTGCCTCTTCTCCTCCAGATGGACCTTCTGGTTCCCCTCTCAATTATGAGTTGTTTGTTGCTCAGAGGACACAAATTGTTCAGCAGGCCATTGGACAAGCTGTTGGTGATCTACGGCTTATGAATCCTGGTTTGATGAATCCTATCTCTCTTGTTGAGAACCATCCCTCTTGTCGAAAGAATAGAGATGGTCAGAGGGTGCTTCCAAATGGTCAAACATGGAGATCCCAATTGTTGCTCTTATGCTACTCTATGAAGATCTTATCTGAGGTGAGTAACCTCTCAAAACCACCTCAGGATACATTTGATCACCGGAAGCTCTTTGGTTTTCGTGTGCGATCGCCTCCTCTTCCATACTTGTTGTCTTGGTTGTTGCAGTCTCGTACACACCCAAAACTCTCAGCTGATCAAGGTGGGGACAATGGTGATTCTGATATTGACTTGCTTGACTTGTCTGATTCTGATGATGAAGAAGAGGAAGATGAGTATGACCAGCTTCCATCCTTCAAGCCTCTCAGGAATTCTCAGATTGCTAAGCTTAGCAAGGAGCAGAGGAAGGCATACTTTGAGGAGTATGAGTATAGAGTAAAACTCCTCCAGAAGAAGCAGTGGAGAGAGGAATTGAAAAGGATGAGGGAAATGAAGAAGAAGGGTAAGGTTGGTGAAGATGAGTATGGTTACATGGGTGAAGAAGATCCAGAAAATGGAAGCCCAGCTGCTGTGCCCGTTGCATTACCTGATATGGTCCTGCCTCCTTCGTTTGATGGTGATAGTCCAGCTTACAGATACCGTTTCTTGGAGCCAACTTCACACTTCCTGGCAAGGCCGGTACTGGACACTCATGGTTGGGACCATGATTGTGGTTATGATGGTGTCAACCTTGAACATGCTCTAGCCATCGCCAGTCATTATCCTGCTGCTATCAATGTTCAAGTTACCAAGGATAAGAAAGAATTCAATATCCATTTGGATTCCTCAGTTGCTGCCAAGCATGGGGAGAATGGATCAACTATGGCCGGCTTTGACATCCAAAATATTGGAAAGCAACTCGCATACGTTGTCAGAGGAGAAACTAAATTCAAAAATTTCAAGAAGAACAAGACAGCTGCTGGCATCTCTGTGACATTTTTAGGTGAAAATGTGTCTACTGGGGTCAAAATTGAGGATCAAATAGCACTTGGAAAACGTCTAGTATTGGTGGGTAGCACAGGAACTGTCCGATCCCAGGGTGATTCAGCATACGGAGCAAATTTGGAAGTGCGTCTCAGGGAAGCAGATTATCCAATTGGCCAAGATCAATCTTCACTGGGTCTGTCGTTAGTGAAGTGGAGGGGGGACTTGGCCTGTGGACTTAATATTCAGTCGCAGTTTTCCATAGGGCGGAACTATAAGATGGGGGTTCGAGCGGGATTGAACAACAAACTCAGTGGACAGATAAGTGTTAAAACAAGTAGCTCTGATCAACTTCAAATTGCGCTCGTGGCCATTCTTCCAATTGTCAGGGCTATCTGTAAGAACGTGTGGCCTGGTGGGGCTAGCGAGAACTACTCCATCTACTAGATTGATGCTTTATTATTGATTTCTTGTTTTCAAGTTAGATTGCATTGAAATATTCACCTTATGGTTTTGTTGAACAATGCATAATTTTGTTTTTTCTTCTATTACTTCTTCCATTATATTGTTGTGCTGAAAATGAGATGGCATATAGAGGGGATGTAATAACTATTAAGCAGCTTCGCCTTTAATTGAATTAGATGTTACTAGTCTTCTTTATTCTCTATGTGTGTGTGTGTGTGTGTGTATGATTTGCACTTTTTTTACTCATGCATGCGAGTTCGATTATTGTCCTGCATTGAAATTACCTCAGCGTGGAATCTTGCATTGTAACATCGACTGCAATACTAGTTAATTGTGCACACTGCCTACACACTCGTGTGCACAACACCTAACATTGAAAAGAAAGATGACATTTTGGCATGTGAGAGAGCAATCATATGCTATAGCAGATTGCAGGAATACAAAAGCACTCGTTTGAAAACTAAGTTTGGGTAATTTGATACTTCAAAAAATCCAAAACGTGGATCATAAAGCTCATTATAGCAAGCATAATAAAATCATCCAGCCTCGCAAACTCATGTCTTACTTAATCTCCAAAAATAGAAAGAGAGAGAAAAAAAAACTAAAATAGAAAAAGAAACGCCATGTATGTCAGTAGGCAACGGCCCCAAATCTAACAATATCTCTGATCACTGCGTCAGCACTGCAGGCTCACCATTGGATGACATGGTCGGAGTGGGACCATTCTCAGCTTCCTCGAACACTTTAGCAATTCTCTCCAACGGAATCAACGGCAGGAATGACGCCACCGTGTATCCTCGCTCGGCGGTAAAATAAACCGCTTGATTGTACTTCTCCGACCAATAAACAGCCGTAGGAACAATGATCTGAGCCACTTGGGTAAACAAAGGAAGCCGATTTAACGAACGCCAAGCCGACACCGCATACTGCTCAGCCACGGGCTCGTACTTGTCGAACATTTCTTTGGCTGTTGGCTCGTACTTGGCGTACAAGGTCTTCGTAATGTGCTTCGCGGTATCCCTAAAGCCATCGCGCTGGACTTCTAAAGCCACAGCTCGAGCCACTTTGGGAGCCTTGTGAGCCGCTATTAGTGACTGGCAGGACGCCTGTTTTACCAGCAACGGCACGTGACTATTCAACTCGCTCAACGAGTCGTCCACCTGCATAGAACGGGATCAGGCTCGGCGATTAAACAAATCAAATAACAGGCCGTGCATATCAGCGCGGCTAGTGCTAAAGTACGCAGAGATTGAGAGTAGTCAACCTTTCGATCGACGAACTTGAGGAGCTCGAAGGGAACGTCGTGGAACTTTTCGTAGACGGGTCCAATGACGGTCTTGACGGTACCTTCCACGGTCTGAACCCCTGGTTTCAATGGACCAGAGTTTTCCTTGGCGTATTCGTACAGGGTTGAGAAACAGACTATGATGTAGATCACAGCCACTTGCACAAACTCCAAATATTTGAGCCCTTTCCCCTTGTTGTCTATAACCTTCATCGTCCAATAATTCAGAGAAGAATAATATTAATTCTAAGACACCAGCAAAACCATCGAAACAAAAGTACAATTTCCACTAAATCCTCCAACTTAAGTCTATACGACCTTAAAATCTTGTATCTCAAATCAGATCAAGAAGAAAACATGAAGATGATGATAATCAGCTTACCGTTTCCGATGGTTGTTTGACTTCGGCCGCCGCGTCCGACATTCTTGCAATCTCTCTAAACCTTAGCTATCAAGGAAATTGAAAATAGTTTAATTCTCAAGTCTGACAGTGGAACTACAGAGTAAATGGTGAATACTAAAAGAAAAGCGTTGCAAAACCACCTTACTTATAGAGATCCCAATCTTGGGTGAAGATCTCCACGAAAATCAACGGTTACGTTGAGAATTTAATGCCACGTGGTATGTCAGCAATTTGTTGATGGGTCAAGGGCGTCAACGTGACAACTTCCCGCCGAATTTTACTTGGATGGTTGGATTAACTTGACGGCTTAGATGAACACTGAGTTGAACGCGGGTGTCCGCAGTTGACACGTGGAGTGTTGTAAATAGGGAGGTCATGTAGGGGGAGATTGTATAACACGTGGACCTGTTGGATTGGCACTGTAATCGGTACGTGTCGAAGTGCGGGATGAGATGAAGATATATTCTCTGCATGGCACATAAGGCCATGCCACTGCCAGGCACGATAGACGAGGTGATATTCTGTGCATCGGGCGCTTATTCTCGTGATGTAACGCATCCTATCAGATTTCGGAAAGGTTGGGAAACGTAATCGTACGGTTAGAGCGGTGCGGGACGGGATTTGCCATACAGAACCGTTGGATGATAATGGTATGATTCACCATATACAAGCCACTCATATCCCAAAAACTATCAATTTACCAAAAAAAAAAATCTTAAACATATCATAATATTTTATAATCTGTTTTTTATTTAATATATCTCAATCTTTTTTCTTTTTGGTTATTTACATGAATTTATTGAGTTATAATATTCCATGTTTTAAAAGGATTTTTTTCTCTTTGTTTTTGAGAAATGTCTTGCAATTATATTTATTTAAGTGAAGTGAAATAAATTTATGCAAATAGAATCGATTTTTTTTAAATAGCTATTTATTTAAAAATATCTATGTGATTACGTCATCAATTTGTCATTGATAAATTTTATTAAAATACTTATGAAATTAAAATGTCGAAGTAAATGAAAAAAAAATAAAATGCCAAAGTAAAAGTATATATTGAATAAAAATAGTATTTATTTGGGCCTTATTCTTGTGGGGGCCCTAAGCAATGGCCTAGGGGCCTTGGCCTGTAACTGGCCCTGATAGCACCACCCCTGTACCTGAACTGCTCTCTAATCGGAGAAATGGAAGATAACAAGGCGCTTCTCATTGAAGTCTTCGGGGAATCATCGGAAGACGAACAATCTCCGTCAAAGAATGAATCTCCACCAAACCATTGCTGGGAACGGATCGAAGAAATTGAAGGATTGTGGCTCTGCAGAGACTTTCTCTCTCCTCAACAACAATCTTCCCTAATCTCCGCAATCCAAGAAGGTGCATTTTTCTATTCTTGTAATTTGGGGGTTTTGAGATTCCATTTACTCAAACGTACTAAGCTCAGATTGCCAAAAAAAAGCTTTAATTTTTATTTATTTATTTTTCAAGTCGGAAGAAATTAATATGTTTGGTTTCTAATCGAGCTTAACAAGTGAACATCGTCTAACAGTGTTTTTCATATGAAATTTGCAGAAAGATGGTTCACTGAAGCTTCTCACAATCAGGTGCATACCAGCCTTTATACATATGTAATAGTTAAACTGGGAATGATGGGCTATAAGAGGAAGAATGTAAATTCGTAGTTTTTGACTTGCATTGCCAAATTAAGATCGTGTTAGCAGTGCATTATATATGCATAGAAAGAGTGTAACAAAACATTGAATGTTCACATGGCCATGTGTCTCAACATAATAAAGTTATTTTCTGAATAAGGAGTGGAGTCCCCCATTCAAATACCTCTGTGGTTCCATTGCCAAAGGGCAACTCAATAAGCGCTTGGTGCATGCTTTGTCAATTGAATATCACCCATTGTTTTGTTAAGTATAGGGCCATTTCCTGTCAAAGCTTTGGTGTGTTTGAACCTCCCAATTGAAAAAGATTGTACCCTTTTTTTTTTCCTCTGCAGGCTATGAGGTTTGGTGACCTTCCAGCATGGGCAATTGAACTTTCAGCTTCCATTCACGAGGTGGTGCTTTCAAGCAACTATGCAGTGGATGATGGGAAAGATGAACCATGTCCATTTCCACCAGATTTGTTGTGGAGGGAGCCATTGTTCGACCAGCTTATTGTAAATGTGTACCATCCAGGTGAGGTGCGAAATGACTTTTGCCTGGGTCAAAGTTTAGGTTTTTATGCAACAGAGATATTAAAATGCAAAAACTGTATTTTTTGGTCTTATACCGTCCTCCATATATATCAATGACAGGGGATCTGTGCACATGTTGATCTTATGCGCTTTGAAGATGGAATTGCCATTGTGTCACTGGAGTCATCGTGTGTGATGCATTTCAGTAGCGTTGAAGGAACAATCAGTGACGTTGAGAGTAATAAAATTCCTATTCATCTTACACCAGGATCACTGGTTCTAATGTCTGGAGAAGCACGCTATGCATGGAAGCATGAGATAAATCGCAGACCAGGATTTCAGAAATGGGAGGGCCAGGAAATACATCAGAGGATGAGAACCTCTGTTACCCTGAGGAAGCTCCGCCAGGTTGACTGACTGGTTTGCTAAACAGGCAGACAGCTTGAGCAGCAACATGCGTTTGTTTGTTTGAAGATGGTATTTTTGTCACAAAAGTTTACGCCATGTTTTATATACACCTTTAATTTGTAAGATAGACATATGCTTTTATAGTTTAAACTATCAAATATCAAATCTTCATGGTTCAATAACTTTTGAGCTGGGGAAATAAATTAAAACAATCTAATAATCACATGAATATTCGGTTCCAAACAATGGTCACACCAAAAACTGTATATTTTATAGTCTCGAAAGCAATCAATGCCATTCTTTCCAATAATTTTAGAGGGTAGCTGCAGTATATATGTATTAAAAGATTCAAGTATTCACTCTCAAAAATGATAGTGTTGTTTCTTTGAGAGTATTTAAGCAATTCAAACTTTTTAAATTTATTTATCATTTTGTCCAATTTTGCACCCTTTTTTTTTTTTTTTTATAAGTAGGTTTTTGGAGGTTATTTGCAAGTAATTGATAGTTTGAGGGAGTTTGATGTAATTTTACCTAATTCTTATAAGTTGGTCATCAATCAAAATTCGTGATTGTAGTTTAGAATCGTTTAAAACGTGGATCCTATATCTCGATTAGTGGTTTTTGGCATTTTGATAATAAATAAAATTGTACTTTACATGTCCCTTTTAATTGTAATTACAGTAATGAAGAGGTGCGCAGAAGAATTAGTCGTAGCAGTTTGGGCTTAAAGGGGACCTTTTAAGACAAGCGTGGGTCCTCCTACAGACGGACCCAAACAGCGTGTCATGTCCGAAAACAGATTACGGTCATTTTTGCTCAGCTGGTGTCGGACGATGAAACGCGTTTTTGGTTTAACAGTTTAGTATGAGCTTTCCAGTTTCCAATTCGACGCGCATTGAAGCTTCGTCCCAGAATATCCAAAACCCAGTTCTCCAATATCCCTCCATTTTCCGGTTCCATTAAATTCCAAATTTCGATTCCCAGCTTTTGTTTTTGAAAATTTTGGGGGTTCGATTGTTTTACGAAAATGTTAGACAAGTATTTGGGAGCTCAGAGATGGCGAAGGATTCATAGAGCTCTCCGCCATTCCAGGGTCACGATCCTATGCCTCGTTCTCACCGTCGTCGTCCTACGTGGCACCATCGGCGCTGGCAAGTTTGGCACTCCTGAGCAGGACTTCAACGAGATTCGTGACCACTTCTACTCCCGCAAGCGGGCCGAGCCGCACCGCGTCCTTGAGGAGGTCCAAACGACTCATTCGGGCTCCACCGACGACTCTGCCAACGACAACAACAACTACAACACTTTCGATATCAACAAGATCTTGGTCGACGAAGGAGACGATGAAAAACCCGTTCCGAGTAAGAAATACAGTCTCGGACCCAAAATATCGAATTGGGACGAGCAGAGGTCGATATGGCTCAGGGATAACCCTAATTTCTCAAATTTTATCAGACCCAATAAGCCTCGAGTGCTTCTGGTAACTGGGTCTTCACCAAAACCGTGCGAGAATCCTGTAGGTGATCACTATTTGTTGAAGTCCATCAAGAACAAAATAGATTACTGTAGGTTACATGGAATTGAAATTTTCTACAACATGGCACTCCTGGATGCGGAAATGGCTGGGTTTTGGGCCAAGCTTCCGTTGATTAGGAAGCTTCTGTTATCGCACCCGGAGGTGGAATTCTTATGGTGGATGGACAGTGATGCCATGTTTACAGATATGGCTTTCGAAGTTCCTTGGGAGAGGTACAAAGATTACAACTTTGTGATGCATGGGTGGAGCGAGATGGTCTATGATCAGAAGAATTGGATTGGATTGAATACTGGAAGCTTTCTGTTGAGGAATTGTCAATGGTCATTGGATATTCTTGATGCTTGGGCTCCAATGGGACCAAAAGGAAAAATTAGAGATGAGGCTGGGAAGATACTCACAAGGGAGCTGAAGGATAGGCCGGTTTTTGAAGCTGATGACCAGTCGGCAATGGTGTATATATTGGCGACACAGAGGGAGAAGTGGGGTGACAAGGTCTATCTCGAGAATGCATATTATCTGCATGGATATTGGGGGATATTGGTTGACAGGTACGAGGAAATGATTGAGAATCATCATCCTGGTTTGGGTGATCACCGGTGGCCGCTGGTGACACATTTTGTGGGTTGCAAGCCGTGTGGGAAATTTGGAGATTACCCAGTTGAGAGATGCTTGAAGCAAATGGATAGAGCTTTTAACTTTGGAGACAATCAGATCCTTCAAATATACGGGTTCACCCACAAGTCATTGGCTAGTAAACGTGTTAAGAGGGTTCGGAATGAGAGTAGCAATCCACTTGCTTCATCCATCATTCAAATCCGTTAAGGTATCATCTTCGTAGTTGTAAGCATGACACTGAGTAGTTGAATTTAGGTGAACTTGAGTTATGATGTGTATGTTGTTTCTATATATATATATATATATATATATGTATATGTATATATATATATATATATATATATATATATGCCATGCTAGGAATGGAGAGGGAGGCTATTCTTTTGTTCTCTTGTAGCATTTAATGTTAATTATGTATTTCTCTCCAAATGAATACGAGCCATTATTTTATTTTTTTAGCCTAATTGTAGTGTTTAATGTTGTGTATTTTGTTTCTTGTCTCAGTTCTGTGTTTGTAAATTATGACTCTGTTATAAGCGTAATTAAATGCATCATGGGTTAGCCTGATGACTATTCCTACTAAATCATTTCTATTTGTTCTCTACTCCATATGAGGTTGAACTGATGGTGACAGTTGCTACTAATTAGGAATATAAGAGAGTCTGAGCCCTTAACATGTCATATTCAGTTTCATTTGTGCTGTGCAATCTGTGCTTGGAAGACATACTATAAGGTTTTAGATTTTCAAAATATTTGTCTATCAAACTTTGTATGGATCTTAACATGCATGTGAATCATGCATATATCTAAAGCATGCAAGAGTTGCATACCTATTTCATTAATTTGTAGATCTTAATACATTGGTAATCAAGCAGGAGGAATACATGCATTTTGTTGTGGTTAGAAAATTTGAGTGATAGGATTGTTCAAGTGCTGCTTGTTGTCGTTACTTGTTATGCAAACAAACCCCTCGACCTTGTGGCATTTATGTTGTAGACATCTGAATTTTTTATTACCATACCATCTTCTGTTGCAATTATGTTTTAATTAATCTATTAGCTAGCTAGGATGTAATTATCATCGGTGAGATTGGCTAGCCGTGAGAACTGCGCTTTCATTTCAGTGAGTTAGAACTTGAATTCACAGGTTGGGAATGAGATTACGAGTTGGCTCGCATGAAGAGACACAAGTTAAATAGTTTTATATGCTCAAAGATAATGATATGATATACCCTTACACCCCCTCAGAAGACGTAGCTTTGCCCCTCACATCGCCACTGCATGCCTTAGACCGCTTTGAAATTGCATAATAAAATTATATGACATTGAGGTTGTTATCATATTTAATTGCTTAGCATTTTAGGGACATGAACGTATGAAGCCATTAACTCAACGTACGCGTTGAATGTGGACATAAATCTTATAATTAGGATGTGATAAAGAAGATTCACTCTATTATTATTCTTGTTGAAAATTTAGATTACAGATGGGCTTACTGTCTGCAATTCTAGGTTTGTACCAGACATTTTTACAATGTGTTCAAGGAGTCGACGATATAGATGAGAATTTGTTACTCATGAATTATTCACAATTGGTTTGAGGAGTAAGAGGTGGGGTTTCTCAGCAATATAGACACCAAATTGGGTGGTCATTAGCTCTGGTCCTTGAAAGGGCATAGACAGTATTGGAAAACCAAAAAACAGAGGCATTCCAATCCATGATATTGACACCAAAACAAACAAGTAGGAATTGATATAGAAGGTACTCAGCACACGCACACCAAAAAAAGAAAAAAAAGAAAAAAACAGCTATCTAACGTATAATGTGATTTTATATTACATAAGATGAGTATAAAGTAAAACCTATTTAAACAGACAATAATTTTTTAAATGACGAATAGCTTGAGATTTACAACGGCCAGAAAAGCAGTCCATGCTATACAAGGCTTAATGAGATCACCAGCGATTGGATTAATCTCCTTGAAAAGCCGAAAACATCCGAGCAGAGCCCCAAACATCCCAAAACACACAAGCAATCCGGCACGTGTGGCTCCGGACCTGAATACAATCGGATCCCAAATCAAACTCAAGCCCAGCTGAGCCAAGTAAAGATAGACAGCGGTGGGTTTCTTATGGAAACCGCCTTCGGCCCAGACAAGCCACGCCGAGAGACCCATTAAAAAACTAGAAGTGATGCATGTCAAGTGCAGCGCCCATAGTGGTGGGAACCAGAAGGGTTTGGTAGAAGTAGCGTAAGCGGAGGTGTTAGTGGAACCCAAGCAGATGGCCAAGAGGGTGAGAGACACCGGTATTGAAACTGCTATGGCTAGTGACCTAACCCCTCGTTTGGCCATGGCCATTCTCTTGTCCCTTCTCATGCTTCTGTTGCGGTTGTTCTTTGTTGCCGTGTCGGTGGCGGTGAGTTCGCGTCTCGTGCGCTGTTTTAGGCTTTGGGAATCCATTTTCTGTGTCGCACTCATCACAGAGAGAGAGAGAGAGAGAGAGATGGTGAAGGTTATGGGTGAAGGAATTTCAGGTGGAAAGGTTTATATGGAGGAGAGCAAGTTTTGGAGGGTAATATGTTTGGCCGGTGGGAAAATGATGGACACGTGGGAGGAGGAGGAGTTGATGTAATACACGCGGCAGAGGAGGTAGCAGTGCTCATCTAAGACTTGGTCTTTGATTAATAATTTATAATTTTAATGATAAATAAATATGTACTTTGGAAGTATCAAAATTTTTTCCGAAGGAGAGAAGGCTCCCGAACCACACGTGGCCCTACACGCATGGTTTTGAGTCATTTTACATCCCAGACAAGCAAATGCATTGTGGGGTCGCTGACACTTGGTTTATACATCCATTATCCAACAATTTATAATATGCCAAACCATTATCCAAATCCACTGATTTACCATATAAAAAAAAAAAAGAAAAAGAAAAAATCCAGTGACTGGCTGTTGTGACGTTGCCTCTTTTCTATTTAGAAAATTACAATTTATAATTATGATGTTTCCTTCTTTTTCCTAAATCCTATTCACATTCTTTCTAAATTTAACGATCCACCTCATTCATTCGTTCATTGATTAAATAGTAAATTACTGATTGACAAAAAGAAAAAGAAAAAGAAAAAGTGACTTACTTGTTATAATCCTTTAAACACATATATAATAAAATTGTCAAACTCTATTTCGTACGTCAACCTACAGTGTTTAACTATTTATATAATCTGACATGCATGATTTTCCACTTTGTCAGTATGTGTGTCGACCGGAAGGGCGTTTTGGTCATTACGGCACGCTGTTGCATATTTGGGTTCTACTCCAACAGATCCATATCCTCTGGATTACTTGGGCTTAGGGTTTGTTTGGAGTACTGGGTCCATATCAACATCTATGGGCTTCAATCAGCTTCAATTAGTCCAATCCAACGATCCGCGATCAAAGTTGATCGGGGTCACCGGCGCCATCGACGATTCAACAATGGCGGGGAAATCAGCGATGCGGCGAAAGAAATCGGAGGGATTGAACCCCAAATTTTTCGAAAATCCAAAATTAGCCTTCCCTTTCTTCTTGCTTGTCGCCGATGCTCTCCTTGTCTTCCTAATTATCACTTACGTCCCTTGTAAGATCACTTTCCCTTTTCTTGTCACCCTCTCTCTCACTCAAGTCAATGTGGGTTTCTGACAGTGAATTTTCGGTTTCAGATACGAAGATAGACTGGGACGCTTACATGTCACAGGTTTGTTTTTACTTTCTGTTCGGTCCCGTGGAAAAATAAGAGAAATGGAAAAAAGAAAATTACTTTTTTCTATTGCCTTTTGAGTTTTAAGTGATTCAGAGTTCGTCTTGGGCTATGTTTTGGAATTCAGAATTCACTAAGGAAAAGGAAAACAAAATAATTGGAATTAGTTTTTATTGATTGGTTAATTGGAAATTAGGGGAAAAAGAAATATTTTATTCTATACATTTTAAACTTTCGTGAAAACATGTGAGAATCCTGTCCCCTTTAGTGAATTATAAACTTCCCAGAATAAGGGTTAGCTTAAACGGGATTCAATAGCTTAGTTAACTGGAGCTAGGGAGAATTCTGGTTCTATTTATTTCTCAGCAATCAAAAGGGACGTCTATATAGTTTTGGGTTGAGTTATTTTTTTTTGTTTGGTTGATGACAAACAGGTTAATGGGTTTCTTGCTGGAGAAAGAGATTATAGGAACTTGAAAGGGGACACAGGACCATTGGTTTATCCAGCTGGGTTTCTGTATGTTTATACTGCTATTCAATATGTTACCGGAGGAGAAGTTTATCCAGCTCAGGTAAGTTGATTCAGTCTCATTTTAATTTTGAGTTCTTACAAGCTTCTATTAATATTCTTTTGATGCTTATAGCAGAAAGTTTGCAAGTGGTATGGAAACCATGTTAAATGAATATATTATTTTCACGAATATAGTAACTTCAACTTATTGTCATACCAAACTGGTTCAGTTGGCAGTGGAAACTTCACTTGAATTGTGGAGATAAAATGAAAGCTCTGGATTTGCAGATCATATCAAGTAGAATTATGATGGTTGTAATTATGTTATCCTACCAGCTACCCCACCTTCTGCAATTTTTCCCTGAAATCATATGTTTATACTGTTTTTCTGACTACAATTACTTAGTTGTTTGCAATTAAACCTTTTTCAGATTTTTTTTTTGTGTGTCTAAAACCTAATTATTAGTTCTTTTCATTGCAGATTTTGTTTGGCATTTTGTACTTTATAAACATGGGAATTATCTTATTCATCTATGTGAAGACTGAAGTGGTAAGAAAACAATCTTCAAAAAATAGTTTTTGAAAGTGGTAGCCTAATTTTTGCTTTAAGTGCCTGGATTGTCTCTCTGTACCTAGGTATTTTGGTTAACATTTAGTATAAATACAGTTGCCAACTGTTATCTGATTTTCTATTTCTGATGCCTCTTTGATATATAATGTGTTGCAGCTTCCTTGGTGGGCTCTTGCCTTGCTTTGTCTGTCAAAAAGAATGCACTCTATCTTTGTGCTTCGTCTTTTCAATGACTGTTTAGCTATGATGCTTCTTCATGCTGCATTGGCTTCAATTATTTACCAAAGGTGGCATCTAGGATTGATCATTTTCAGGTAACAAAGTCTCTTCCTGAATGCATTTCAGTCAAGGTAGATGATATTGGTTAAAGTTTACCTTTTTCTGATATGCAGTGGGGCTGTTTCAGTAAAGATGAATGTGCTGCTTTATGCTCCATCTCTACTACTCCTCATGTTAAAGGTAAATTCTGTTTGACTATAGTTTATTAAATTTCTCTAGAAACATTTCCTTTTCCTGAACTTGGAACATGTTTTTTCAGGCTATGGATATAAGTGGAGTGATATCTGCTTTAGCTAGTGCTGCACTGGTTCAGGTGACTACCTTGTCTTTCATTATGAAGAGTGTAATTCTAGGCATGGAAGTTTTTATGAGTAGTGGGTTTGCAGCTGAGTTTTATTATGAGTGGTTTTCTACTATTAAATGGTTTACAAAGCATGCAAGTTTTTAAGAGTGACGTTGGATGTATGTGTGATTTGAATGTTCTTTCCAATGTGGTTAGGTGAGTTGGACTTCAAGATCCCTGGTATCAAGAGCATTATCCGCTTTTGGTGTTCATTTGTTTATCCCTGCTTGGTGAATGGTTCTGCAGATACTCTTGGGGCTGCCTTTTATCATATCTCATCCACTTGCATATGTATCAAGAGCCTTCAATCTTGGGCGCATCTTCATCCACTTTTGGTATATTATTTGACTGGCTAAAGAGATCCTCAAGGACTATTCTCTATGTGAATACGTTAGCTTGTTCAGCAATTCCAATGATAAATGAACAAAGAGGTGTTCTTTGTTTAATATATCAAAAATAGACATAACTTACCATTGATATTTTTAAATTAACAAATACATATTAAGGTAGAGTTACCTTTTAGTGTTGTCTTCTGGCCACTATGTGAAAAGTAAAACTATTCAATAGCAAATTTGTAAATAATAAAACTATGCCTTAAATAAAAATTTCACAATTTAGGTTTTCAAATTTGTTGATCCCGTTAAAACTAAGTGTAAATAGCTTTGCACAAATTTTAGTGCACCTTTCAAATGGCCAATAACCTGAAAGAAAAGGTGGTAAAAAAATCATGCCATCTGGCCTATTTTGTCCTTTCAAGTGAAAATAGTTCCAAGATATGACAAGATTTTACCCTTTTTTCATCTTAGCACACCTCCTAATTCACCTGTATTGTGGCTCTAATTTTGTGTTTCATTTCTTTTATTTGATTGATTCATGTTCATTTCTGTCCATTTATTCTCTGGTGGAAACTGACATTGCAATCTAATCTATCAGGTCTGTTAATTTCAAGTTTGTTCCTGAGCCAATTTTCATATCTAAGGCATTTGCGGTCCTTTTACTGATTGCTCACCTCGTATTGCTTACAGCTTTTGCTCATTTAAGATGGTGCAAGTAAGTGCAAAGGCTTATTTTCTCCTTTATAATTATAAGTAATGAATAAAAGGTTAAATGAGAAGTAATAAAACTGGTTCTGCGCATGATGTTTATAAAAATAGTTACTCTGTTGTTCACATGTTTCTTTTGAGACCATAATTAATTCCTAGATGTAGACAGGTTCTTGCTTCTAAATATATGTAGACAACTTTTTCAAGTCTTAACTGTATGTTGTTTGGAGATTTTCTGGCTTTTCACGTAATACATTTGATGGTCACTTCACTTGCAGGCATGAAGGAGGGATTCTCAAATTTGTGCATACTATATTTGTCTCTGTAAAGCTCAAATTTTCTCATGCAAGTTCCACCTCCTCAAAGAATTCCCATGATAGCCAGACATCGTTGAAGATTCTCAAGAAAGAATGTGAGTCCCGTGATACACTTTAGTAGGATGTCAATCCCTCTGATTTCGCTGCTCCTATGTTCCTCCACACTTGTCCTTCCCTTTTTCCATATGTTTTTTCCTTTCCTTCATTTGAATGCTGAATCGAGTTTGATCTTTCAGATATTGTTACAACTATGTTTGTTGGAAACTTCATCGGCATCATATGTGCCCGATCGTTGCATTATCAGTTCTATTCTTGGTAAGTTCTGCTGGACAAGATCCTTCAGTTGACACAGACTAAATTGAATTTGCTCGAAGACCTTGTCTATTGTGTTGTAATTGTATTCAATGAAAACCCTTTTGACTGTGTAATACTTGATATTGTATGTCTTATTGTATTCTCTATGAATGCAGGTATTTTTATAGCTTACCGTACCTACTCTGGAGGACCCATTTTCCTACTTTGTTGCGGTAGGTTGCTCTTAAGGATTAATTGTTTAGATTATAGTTTGGTAATTTCTATGAGACTGATAATTGATTAGTTTGCTGTATCTTTCAGTTTAATCTTGTTTATGGGGGTGGAGTTTTGCTGGAATGTTTATCCTTCGAACAGTTACTCGTCTGCACTACTTGTCAGCCTCCATTTAGTAATATTGTATGGTCTGTGGTCTGCCCCCGCAGAATATCCTTATGTGAGCGATAAAGAATTGTCTAGAAACAAGGACAAATGAAAAGCATTTCGATTTTAAATTACACTCCCTCTTTCCCGTTTTCTTTACTTGACCATCTTTACATTGGTATTGATAGCAGGTTTATACATGAATGTATAACATACAGAAGAGCCACACCTGTTTCATTTTGAATTTTTTTATCCATGAAATAGGTGGTTTTTTTAATTTCCATTTATTTGTATTGCTGTTCTCGTTCAACTTCTATACGTGCAGCTTGAATCACTAAAAGCAAATTCCCTTCTGGTTGCTTGAGACTTTTGGAGAATTGTTCTTTCCATTATTCAGAAATAGTTAAACTATAGATGGCGTCATTTTGATTCTCCATGCAAAAGACTGTTTCCCTAGATAACAATCACACAGTTATTCTTCAATTTATTGTTTCTTATTCGGTAATTGAAAACTTTATGGAACAACAGAATGACAAGATGCTGTGGGAAGTAGAACCAAGTTTGGTACGTGTATTATTCACTTGTCAAGCACATTTTTCCTACAAGGTCGAATTTAAATTTTGCAGTGGTGATGTTATTGTTCTCACTTATCTTCTCAACATGGTAGATCTTTAATGGAATCAAAAAGAAGAAAGCTGTACAGAAATAAGACAGAGAATCTTAATTATACAAAAATCACAAGAAACATGTGAAGGGTTGGAAGTTTTTCCTCAAATCCTTCATTCAAAATCTAATATAAAACTAAGCCCTAGACCTCTCTTCCAAAGCCATTAGCTCCCACATGCATCTTTTGCCGTATGTAATTCCGATCAGTCTTTTTTCCTGCTTCCCGCCTGGTACAAAGAGTCATGCATTTATTATATTTAAGATTTTGGTTTAATATATTGTCATTACGTCGGGCACAAGGCAAAGCCTACATATGAGCCTTCTTGGCTGGGAATGGGGTTGACTACTTGGCATTGACGACTCGGCATTGACTACTCAAAGCTTAGGATCTGGAGGACGTTACCACCTCTGCCTTACTTCAATGCCGGCATGTTTGTGTTCGAGCCCGACCAAGTCGGTATCTCCTTCTGCTGCTTAATTTATATCCTCCTATTATTCTTACCATTTGCTACCTACGTAAGTAATATTCATGCAACTCTCATTCAAAACTACGTTAGTTGCCTTCTACTTATTTTGGAAAAAATAAAAATAAAATTATTAGACTCATCTACGTTATTATTTCAGATGTTAGTCATTATTAATATTGTTCAATTTTTACTTTAAAGCCAGGATTTTACTTGGATATGAGTTTCATTAATACTACTAAATGAAATTACCTTTTTGGTAGGTCTATAGCTGGGGCTCGCCTTGCCTGCTGGTCTCTAATTTTAAAATTTTGAATGCTACAATGGCGCTCTAGCTACTTTACTACATGTGTTTTCAAATTACTAAATTGCCCATTCATCATTCCATTTTTTTAATTACTAATCTGCCCCGGCCCTCACTTCTGTTTCCAATCCAAACTCTCTATAATACTTCAAATATGTCAAAACATTCTTCCGATTATAATCTTTTAATATAAAAATAATAGTCAAACCATTTCTAAATCTAATAGAAAGTTTCTATAGTAATTCACTTCCATTTTTATTTCTTTATTCCTATGATTTTGATTAATACACTTACATACATGACAAAGCATTGAGAAATTAGGCAAATATATATATATATATATATACATATATACACTTCTAATTAAATCTCATTTTTTAGCAATAACCAATAAAATTATCTAAAATAAAATCGACCATATTTTAAACCTAATTAAGAACTCCAAGAATGCTAGCAGTAAAAAAAAAACAAAAACAAAAATATGGTCCTTTATATTTAATTTGTTTTACAAGCAAGAAATTGAAAGCTTCGAGAGGGGATAAAAATGTAATTTCATATAGCCGGAGAATAATAATTAAGAGAAGGTAAAGCGAACGACCACCACTATTCTTACATTACACGTTATCACTCCCAAACGATCTGGAACGTTGCTCAGTCTGAAAGAAAACCAGCTGCCTGTGAAATTCACTTGCAAATTCGTAAGCCAATGGTAACCCCCATTTCTCTCTCTCTCTCTTTCAAACGCTATTTTCTGCTTAATTTCTTCTTTCATTGAAATGGACGATCTGCTTTCTCATACGTTTGAGCCGCTAGGGTTTCTGCAAATTCGAGTTTAATTTGAATCTGATATGTGCTTAAAGATTTTGCCTTTTTCTCTCAATTCAATCCGGTAGGGTTTTAAATCCATGGGAATCGCAATGCAATGTGCAATTTTCCGACGCCAAATTTCAGTGATTTCTTTTCTCTTTTTCTGGATGGAGTTTTGGTCTCTGATACTTTTCTGTCTAAAGTATCGCTTGTGTTACACGACATGTCGTTCGGGCCACTCAAGCCCATGTTGCTCTCCTTCCATTTTCATCTTTTTGTGGCTTGTATTGAAACATACACAATACTTGCAGGACGGACATGACGCAGAGGATCCCAAGCAAAGCACTGCAGATATGTCTGCTTTTGTGAGTACCTTGAAATTTTGAGGACGTGAATGTTTAAATCTTGTTGAAATCTAGGAATTGTCGTTTGATTACAAGATACTCTGTTGGTGGGAAAGCATCTATCCCTCAGACATTGTGATTAAGTGTGATAGTCTATTTTATAGTATGAAGTTACTGAAATTTCCCCCCTAAATGTATAGTGCTTAGTATGCAAGGATAATTATTGAATTAAAATCTGTAGCCAGGATGTTGGAAAAGTTGATGCTGTTGTTTTATTCTAAAAACCTTGGTCATGACTTTGTTGCGTTATTTTTTGTCCAGGTGCAAGATCTTCTTCAACAGATGGTGAGCTATAATTTATTGTTTAAGTTTAGTAGTTAAGTGATTGTTACTAATATTTCTCTCTTTGCAGCAATGCAGGTTCCAAGCAATGTCTGATTCCATTGTTACTAAGAATATCCTTTACTCATGTACTGTCGTTTTGTTATCACTTCTTCAGGATTATAGTGAAAAATCAACTTTCCTAGGTATCTGTTCTAATATTCTTTTCAAACTAGTTGATTCCTTCTATATATTCTCCTGGTAGAAAAAGTTTATTGTTCTTGAAGTATGCTGTCTTTTATTGACATATAGTACTTAATAATTCAATTTTTGCAGGAAGTTTATATAAATCATAAGAATGGATGACTTAATGATGGTGTTGATGTCTTTGAACTATTACCTAATAGGAACCTGTGTGTATCAAACTGAAACTTGCATCTATTTTTGTTGTCTTAGTTCATCAGATTCAAATTGGTTTTAAACCTTGTGCTTTTTGAGATGAATTCTTTCTTTTTGATTCTTATTAGCAGTTAACTGATTAAAATTTTGGGAGGTTTTATTTTTTTCTTAACTGCAATGCACTTGATGATATGGGAAGTCGCATAAATGAGTTGGAGCAGAGCATCAACGACTTAAAAGCTGAGATGGGCATGGAGGGTTCTCCATCTCCTATGGCTCCATCCAAGCCAAGTCCAGATGAAGTGAAGAAAGATGAAGGTTCTGCTTAGTGTTAGTCAAAATACATGTTGTTTTACTTTTGAACGAGGCGTTTGATTACATGTCAGCTGTTCTTTGACCATCATTGTGGTTGAGGAATGAAGACTGGTGTCCCTGTAATACTGAGTGCACATGTAATATGTGCTACTGCAGCTTATTTTTATCCTGTTTTTCATCACTTAATTACAGTATTTTGAGTAGCCATTTGTGTTTCGGCAATATTTAAAGTGTTCTGGTTGTGTGACTTGTATGAAGAGATGTCATGAATATAAGATAATCCGCTGTCGCTGATTACTATCTATGCAAGTGGCAATGATTTAAGCCCGCAAAAGGGCACTTCAAAATTTGACATTTTTCAAGAATCGTTGAAAATGAGGGCTCCTCTTTCTAGTTTTTGGCAATCTATGGATGAGTCTGAACCTAGTTAATCTATTGGAACTCTGATTCAGATAAGGCTTCCTGCTTTTGAAACACGGTTTAACGAAATTCCCAAATCGTTTTGTTCCCTCTTTCTGGTAATCCTCGTTTATCAAATGAGGCATTAGCTGCTTTTTAGCGTCGGGGGATTTGAGGCAGCAATTTGCATTCTCTGACGAATGTGCCTCTATGGACCTACCAAGTTTTCACCACCTCTAGGATCTCACTTTATGTCCTCTTGCACTTCACTAGTAGGAACATGTATAAATACAGACGTACTGAGACAAAAACCCGTAAGAGAAACCAAGAGAAAAAAACATAGGGAACAAACGATTTCCGTTGTTCAGTTTAACGATGATGAAGCCAGCAAGGTTCCAAGCTTAATTGGGAAATTTTGTTGAGGTCTCCCTCCTTAATATGTTGGATGAATACCACATAAAGACAGATATATACATACATAGTAAACGAAAATAAAAAGTTGAGCGGTACATGACCAGGCAATTATTGCATAATACAACAGAAACAAAGAAAGTCAACTTGTTGTGACTACTAAATCCTCATCCTTATTCCAACTTGTTATATTACAAATAAGGTGAAAAGAGAAGGAGGAAACAAGCAAACTAAGAAGAAACAAAGAGAGAGCAGAGTTGAGGTGGTGGTTGTTTTTAATTTTAACTACGACAACGAGTAATGGCACTGCAACCACGGCTGTAAGGGTTAGCCTCAGAACCTGGTTTGCAGTTGTAGTAGCTCGCACCCCTCCGAGAGCATGGTACAGTGTTCCGCTGCAGTGCACCGTAACTTATGTATTGTGAGGTTGCCAAGATACGGCGGTTGGACCCGGAGTCCATATCAAATTCATCGACGTCGTTCATGCACTCGGCGATGGAGCCCTGGCAACCACTACTTGTCGTAGAAGGCACCCAGCTGAACCGGTGGTGGTCGATGCCGGCGGTGACGGTGGAGCAGGAGATGATCAGAGCTGTGATGAACAACCAAAGAGGCAGCAAAAGAGAAGAGGAATTGGCCATTGTTTTTTTATTGTTGTTGTTGTTTTGTTTAGTTTACAGGACACTCATATGCATATAATATATACTTGGGAGAACAAAGGCGGGTTGGCAACCTATTCTTAAAGTAGTTGAACTTCAAGAAAATGACATTGTTTTTGTCTATATTTACAGAAACACCGCTTGACTTGAACAACGATATATGGATCTAATCTTTATCTATTTATTTATTAGTTTCAGGTTTTTGGGTTTAATATACTTGACCAAGTGTGTATTTTTTTCTTTTCTGGGTAGATTTCTATATTTACAAACTACCTTCAAAGATAAGAAAGGGTTCCAGATACACTTATTTTATAATCTTAAAACTAGTAAAATACATGTATTTATAGGAAACAATAATTTAGAAATAAAAGAATAAAAGACAAGTATTCCAATTAGGTGTAGAGTTATAATGCGTTTAGGACAAGTAGAATCTAGTTTCGGCAGAGGAGGATGGTAAGGAAATTTCATGGAAGTTTAATTTGTTAAAGGAAATAGACAACAGAGGATCTAGCGAGTAAGGTGTTATTTTCAAATTAGACTCTGCAAATTGTAGGATTATAATACTAGGTATGGAATAGTGATTGAGAGTGTTAATCTCCAATCAAGATTCACATTTGAATGTCTCGTGGAGTAAGGTGGCACATCAAATGTCATGCTTTCATTTTGGTCTCTGGTTTTTTATCCTTGACAACGATGTTGTGACAAACCAGTCCATTTTTTTTGGTATTTATTTAATTTCCAGCCAACAATATCAGCTATATTGTGAAGAAAGCTTTAAGAATGTGATAACGTGTTGATCGATAATATCATGGTACATATAATATAAAAGAGAAAAAATAATAATTTTGTTGAGTAAGTGGGTAGGATCAAATAGATCCAAGACTCTAGATGTGTAAAGAGAGGTGAACCTCGTTCTTTAAGTAGGTTCTTTTGGAAGAAATAGAGTCTCTTTTGAACTTCATATTCAGGAATTCAATTAGTCATATGGATGGCTTGGCCATCGTATTGTTCATAGACATATTGCATTTGCATGTACATCCACTTCATTTTGGTGGTATAACTCACAATATTCTTCACAAAATTGGTTTTAAAAAATCCCATAAAAAAGAGAGAAGAACAGTTACAGAAATATATTTACACAAACCTAACCCAAGAAAAAGAAGATTAGTATAGCGAAATAGCGAAATGGATACTTAATTTTCCAATGAAGCTTATTAGATTGATGACCCATTTACAAATTCAAACATGTCCCAATTGCTGCAAAGAAAGCTGAATCCTAAGAATTGAATGGGTGACCCATTAACAGTCAACACCTACCCAGAAAACGAAATCAACCACTACCCTGAAAACAAAACAACACAAAAACAAGGAAATACAAAGAATGTGGGAGGACAGTTGATTTATATAGTACGAATTCAAAGCATGCCAAGTGATAAAATGGGACATTATTTAATTGGGATATTCCTCCAAATCAAACCATAACAGACCCTTTTACATTATATTCTTTTTCTCTGTCTGTGTCTAATAAATTGACAGGAATTGATTTTGGTTTGAATTCTTAAAGAAACTTCATGCCAAGGAGCACTACAACAACTTCGAGTCACTTATTAGTGATTTGGTGTGCCTCGGCACCCGATTCTGGAAGCCCCTCATACCTTTCATAGGGTGTTGCTGTGTGCATCTGTTTCAGTAAACACGTCATTAGTAGTTAAATCACCCTTGTCATTCAAGTTTTAACATTTTGATCATCCATTGCTTCATGCCTTCTTTTAAATTCTCACGTCATATGTTAGTTAGATTGGTCATGGTTCTACACAATCAGGATTTTGGGCTTGTAAAAGAACGTTGAACGAGTTCATTCTATAGTAACTCCCATCCCAAGAAATCTAGTAGCCTGGACCCTTTTGACATAACCAAGAATTGGGAACAATAAAAATAAGGGTTGAGAACTTTATAATTATACGTGCTGTGCTGTAACTTGCGAATTTCAATCCTCCATGGAAAAAAAAAATGAAGGTAAGTTAATTTCCCCAAACCTCGTTATTATATAGAATCCAAGAAAAAGGGGTAAAATGGAACTGCGTAGCGGTTTGGGACATCATGGTGTTGACAAAAAAATAATTATCAGACACCAAGTAGATGAAATGTATTGTATAATTATACCCTTTTCAGTCTACAAGCCAAGTAATAAAGGAAGCAAGAACAACTAACAATCTGATCAGATGGTATAAAGCGAGTACCAAATGAACTTGTAAGAGGAATAACCATGTATTTATTTTCAAATTGTATATTATTCTTATACTTTCACCATTCAAAACTAGCACGGCCAAACTTAACAATACATAATACAGATCCTTAAATTACAATACCACTTGTACAACAGCAATGATCTACTGGGGTGTTGACTATTGTATGCAGATCAATGTAGAGTGGCCATTTCTAACAGATGGCATACACATGGTATTCATTCCTATCTCTCTAGCTTGCTTAGCAATGCTTCCACCGGTGGAAGCTCCTTCACTATCTGTTGCCAGTCAGGCATTCCCTGTTAAACAAGGAGGAGCTATTACAGACAAACAAGAAATAAAATAAAGAAAATTAAGAGAAAAAAGTTCCAAAGTAAACATGTGAAGGTAGTTAGAAATCTGTTTTGAATGTCGAATTCCATAGCCTTAAAACATTTTTTTCTCAAAACCAAATTGTTAATTCTGAGATTGTTCCTATAACTCAACTTCCAACATGCCCAACATTTCACTGCTCATATCCTTACACATGCTATTAATATGAGTTTTTTCTAGTACAGTGAGTGCGTCAACACGAGCAATTCAAGAAAGTATAAGTTCTCAACTACATGGACTCACTTTCCCTGATCTTCGTACTCGTCCATCTAATCGGAGTATAATGTAGACATCCTCACCAGGAGTGACTCCTTCTGATCTCTGCTGATCCCTTATCCATCTAAACAAGATTAGAACAATTATTAGCTGAACAAGACCAAAATTTCATGAGAAGGCCCCAGATTTGATTGAAAAAATAAATCCATTCACAAAATTCAGTTAATGATTGCTGTAAGGATGAAAAACAACAGGTTGTAATCATTGCATAAATGAAAGTGACATTTCTCCAAGTAAGATACCAAAAACAATGTCAACAATAAGTATAGAACTAATCAAGTTGCAATATTCTTTCATATGAATGAAAGAACCATCAAATATAAGTATATTGTCAACCCATATACACACAGAAGCTGTGAAGCATTTGACCTTTCCCATTCTGCTGGTGATACAACCTCCGCCTTGAATCGTATTTCAGCTTTCAGCTTTGACTTTGCCGTTATAGACTGAGCTCGTTTGTCAAAATCTTCCTATATCAGACAATGTGTCAATAACAAGACCTTTAATCTTAAGAATGATTTGCACTTGCATGATTGCATATAGTTTGAAACAGTTTTAAAAGACATTAATACTCTCTGCTATTATATAGTCTTTAATTGGTCATAATAATTAACAAACAGTCTTTCAAAACGTGGATAAAACAAGCATAAAAACATTTAACATTATGTAGAGTTCACAGCAATTATAAACCTTGTCCATAGGAGTGACTACGTACACAATGGAAAAAAAGAGGAAGCCTCGTATCATACCCCAATGGAGGGAAGAGCAGCTGCAGCTTTTGTGGGTGCACCAAAGCCTTTCTTCTCTATCTGTGGAGTCTGACCTTCACCCCAGACAACAGGAACTAGAAGAATACCACGTCTAAGGAGTTCAGTACGAAACCTATCTGCCTTCTGCATTGCTGACAAAACAGTCTCCTTCTTTCCTGCTAAAATAACCTAAAACCAATCTTGGTTAGAGTATTTACATATTCCAGGTAAGGGACAACAGGAAGGATTTGATGAAAAAGTAAATAAAGTAAGTGTTGATGCTTACAGGCCTAACAGTGTCTCGCAGCTGGACAAGTTCAACAACCCGATTAGTGGAGAGGCGCAGTGGCAGCCTCGACAAAGTTTCATCTCGAGATATTTGGGCAAGTTGTTCTTCTTCTTTCTTGTTGTCCCAGAAAAATAATGCCACAAGAACAATAATGCCTGTAGATTGCTGATTGAAAAGCTTAGTCATGTTAAGAAGCAAGCTATACAAGCTTTTTGCAATACTCATAGTCAATGTAATAGACTGCTGATTGAAAAGCTTAGTCATGGTAAGAAGCAAGTTATGCAAGCTTTTTGCAATGCTCATAGTCATTGTAACAATTACTAATGGAAATAAATGTAGTAAGATAACTCGTCAAGATAATGATTATAATTCAATGCTCTTGTATGAGAGTACAAATCCTCAATGGTTACCTCCAATATTAATGGCAGCATTTCCAGCAGTTTCCCAAAGATCAGAAGCACCATCACCACCTTTAATTGCACGAAATAGCCTGGGAACCGTGAAAAACAATGAAATTCCAGCAGCTGCAGAGAAAGCTACATAAAAGAATCTCCTAACTCCACGAAATGGCGCTTGGACTTCACTAATGAGTTTGAGATCTCTTCGAAAACTGTAACCTATATCTTCCCCGCCCAGTCTAGCCTGTAAAGATAACAAATACTTATGAAGTATAATGTCTAAATTGGAAAATACCATGCCAAAGTTCCAATTAAGTCAACAAGAATTCAGCTGAGTTTATCGCTTTCATATCCCAAAAGTTTAAAAAACATGGATTCAATTTTTTAATTATATAAGACAAGGATAGTTAAATTGCAATCCTAGTGAATAAAACATTAAAACACATGGACATTATGCAAATAAATTTAGCAACAAACCTCTTCTTGCAGTTCTTTGAATTCTGGTAAAGCTCTAAAAGAGGCCAAGTCAGGATCATTCAAAATTGTGCCAAACTTGAGGTCATATTCTCTCAATGCAGTTCGAAGACAATCAGCAGCTTTGTTTCCTTCCCCTCTACCTCAAAATGTGGAAAACAAAGATCCATCAAGCCCTACTAAACCTGTTAAAGGTAAGTCTTTGGAAACAAACCAAGTGCTTATGGGAGACAGTTATTTAGGTAAATGTACCTCGGGGATTAATCGACTAGGTTGGGTGTAATGTGATTAATATAAGCAGAAAAATGAATTTTGAGTTTATAAATGCCTTTCCTGAAGGAAAAAAAATTCTTTGTTTCAAGTTTGATACACCACCTACATTATATGGATGGTCAGCAAGCAACTCCAAGGAAGCACAGACCAAATAAGCACTCAATATGAGATGATACAAAAACACACACTCAATGATCATTTGCTTTCATGTAGACAGCCTTCTAATTCACCATTCAATTTAGTTGTCAATTTTTACAATTGGAAATGATGCCATTGATTAAAAGAAGAAGAAGAAGAAGAAGAAGAAAACCCAAGACACCTGTACGCATGACAGCAAGCTTTGTTATATAATGCAGCTTGGGCTTCCATCGGGTTGGGATCTAAATTTAGTGCTGTTTCAAACTGTATTAAGGCATCTTTAACCTGGGAACCACAATCAAGGACATGCATCACATTTCATTCATGTAATAGCCAATAATTCAAAGACTAACAAAACTAAAAAATCTAAACATAGAGAAATATTCCTATGGTGAAAAGATATGTTGATGAGGAAGACTAACATAATCCTAGGAGACTTAATCAACATAACCTCCTAAGTCCTAACAACATGACTGAGAATAAAGTTAATTCCTGGAAGAGTATGTTCTTCTAAAAACAGTTAAACCGTGATTCTTATTTATTGGAGACTACACTGCCATATCAAGACCATGTTAAGTGAAGATTGGATAGTCCATGTCATCATGTAACAGAAAAAGCCTGTATAGAAGCATAATGCTAATGCTGACTGCTGAGTAAGGGTAAAATGAACACATTGGAACAACAATGATGCTTTAGAATAAATCGAACAAATTTATTAGAATTACATACACATTAAAGGTTCCTCCAACGAAAAGATTCGTTCTTTTTCAAATATAGCATCACCAATCGATAATCAATAGGATTGCATGTGAAAACCATGCTGCATAACGAAATTCTGGCTAAAAATCACCGAACTACTACATACCTACGTCATAAAACACGATTATAGCAATATAATTCAATAAGAAAATTGAAATTACCCGTCCTTTGGAGAAAAGCTGGAGACCTAAGTTGACACAAGATTCAGCAGTCTCCGTGTTTGCTTCGGGGGACTGAGAAGTAGAAGAAGAGCAAGAGATAATGGGCAGATGGACATTGTTGTTGTGTAATTTCAAACGGGAAAGGGTGGATTTTCTGCAGGAAAGCCATGGTCTTGGACATCTTGGTCTTGTTCTTGTTTTTAAGTTTGAGGAGCAGAGCAATTGCTGGTGCAGAGAGATGGCAGCCACAGCCATTGAGACAGAATTCGTAGTTACTGACTACGCTGTTAACAATCTAATCCCAACATTCTCTAGGCTGCAGCAAAGACCCACATTAGCCGCCACTACGGCAGACGTCGCACAAGATCTGGACCGTGCGTGCCTTTGAGACCCTTGTAGTCCTACGAACTGACGGATGAGATCTCGCCCAATATTTTTTGGGTAATAAGTTAATAATACACGCGATATTCATTTTATTCACCAAAATAATGTTTTGCGTTCATTTGCGACAAAGCGTGGTGTGTTTCCAAAACGACGCCGTTCTTTGGTCAAAGGTTTACAGTAGCGGGGTGGGAGGAAATTCCTGATCGAACCCAGGACATCTGAAAAGTGGCTCTACCAATGAGAACCGGAAACGACGCCGTTTGCACTTTAGTTTTTCGGACCCCTCTCTTCCCTCGGTTTTATGTTGATAGTATTTTACTTACAACATAAAATGCCATATATAACATATAATTAGTATGGACGACTCCATTAAAATACCATTTGCTTCACTCTTTCTCACCACGTATACACGGTTGATTCTTTTCTTTCTCTAATCATGCATGGTCTTCTCCGAAAAAGACATTAAAAAACAGAGCTATCCCAAGAAGTTAAGTTTTTTTTGGTAAATATCCCAATAAGTTAATTGGACATTAAAATTCTTGGATTTCTGGCCTGTGATTTGTCCCTTTGGCTCTAAAAATATGCATGTACGCAAGTATTTTAATAAAAGAAAATAAAAAATTTATTATTATTTCACGTCCTTGCTCCTTGTTGGTCGGTGTAAATAATAAGTTTGATTATGAGTTTAAGAAAGGGACTTATGGCTATATATTGGATCACATTAGTAGAACATCCAAGTTAATTTCCAATTTACCAGAAAAGAAAAAAAGCCATGGCGAAATGGTGTCGCACATTTACATGTTATTGGCCGGTTTCGATTTGCCTCGTCTAATGTCAACCAAGCAAATTATAAAAACGTAGATAGGATTTAGTTTCACTTTTGAGAAGGCACGATATTAAGAACAGATTCCCACAGCCATTGAAAAAGTTGAAGTTAAAGCCATGGATATATAGTCCCACACATTTACATGATTAATGTATGGAGCAACGCGAAAGTGGAAAGTAATAGTAGGTAGTAGCTATATAGGGTTGCTTTCAATTCCTATATATATATATAGCAGCTTTATATATTAATTACCAAAACATGGATGGCTACATACATTTTATAATATTTAACACTGCTCTATGATCACTACAAAAAAAACCATCACCAGCGACCATTCATATTGGTTGCAAAAACTAGTTTTTTTGGTCGCTAAAGATCATCAGCAACCAAAAAACCATGGTCGCTAGTTTGTCGCAAATTCACTGTCGGTGATAGTCTTTAACGACCAATTATGAATTGGTCGCTAAAGCTTGCACCATTCAGCGACCAAATATTGGTCGGTGAAGGGCTTCGTCTGCTGTTGAAAATCTTAAAAAATTAGTTGATTTGCAACCAAATATTGGTCGATAAAAACTATGTCTATAGCGACCAATATTTGGTCATGGAATATTTCCTTTCAGCAACCACCTGTTGGTTGTTGAAGGTTACCTTTCAAAGTTAATTCCCCTTCAGCGACCATTTGTTGGTCGCTAGCAGTGATCTTTAGCGACCAAAACTTGGTTGATAAAGTCATTTGTAATAATTTTAAAATTATTTAATTATTTACTACAATTACTAAAATGCATGAAATAAATAAATAAGTAAATAATTACAAAACTTATATTATAAGTATGAACTGATGATTGTCATTATTATAATAATTGTCATTACATAATTTAAAACTTAAAATAACTATGTATTGTAAAAATGAGTCAGTACATCATTCCAAAATACATTAGATGTAGAAGCGAACTATTTAAGTATTACATCTTTTCATCACTTCTAGTTTTGCTTTGACACTACGTGCAATCTTTCCCACTTCATCAATATCATTCTCCATATGCTTCTTGATTGCTGAAAAAATAGTCTTAAGTTAGTTGAAACATCAAACTACAAACAAAATTCTATGAACAACATGCTAAAGACAGAATGGGTTTTATTTGCTCACAAAAACCCACACATGACACATGGGCATGAAGAGAGCAAAGCAAACACGTAGCTTGTCAATAAGATTGTGTCTCTTATGGGTCAGCCATAGTTGTAATTGGTTAAAGTGGTTAATAGTTCAGGCAATTAAAGCAAGTCTTTTCTATTATTTATTTAGGACACAATGCCGCCAACATAGCTTTCAGGAAAGTCTCATCCGCGTGTGATTTTGATAGTTTGGGCTCTAACTTAAAAATGAAAAACAAAAATTAGGTGTGAAAAACAGAAATTAGCAATAATGCCCACATTTTCAACTACTTATCCAGAGGAAAGAATAAATGGCTAACCTTTTGTGACTTATATAGAGCACCCTATTATTTTGTTCCCTTGTTCATCCACTGCACCACTGGTAACAGCAGCAATCTTGAAATAACTCTCGAAAACTTCCAAAACTTGACTGGAGGTAAGGAACCTTAAAAATTCCCAAAATTTCAACATCCCCAAAATACATAAAAATTTTATAACGATCTGACAACAAAAATAATAATAGTTTTCCAAATAATTTGTGGAGAACGAAATAACAGAACAATGGAAATAAAATTGTGGATTAATATCTACCAATCCCTCAAAGTCAGTAGAAGTAGACCTAACAACCACAACAGAACACAAGATATTACACATCATTTTTCGTGAAAAATTTAATTAAGCCTTACGACTCAAAAGAGTCTCAACCAAACCTTTCCCAAAAGGGACTTTCTGTGACATATATTTGTATATATACATGTCTATGTACGTGCAACAATGTGGGTTTTGCAGAGGCTTTCTAAGCAAACAAAAACTATCTAATATATTTCTATGTGCATTTACACTTTTATAGTCTTACGAAGATAAGACACAATATCTGCTCGCATGTACAAAGAACATGCGAACATGTTTGATTAGCCATCTGCTCGCATAAGTAAAGCAGAAAGAACATCAGCTTTGCTTGATTAGCCACCATAAACAAAAAAAAAAAAATTGACTGGGTAATGTTTTGTAATTACTACTAAGGTGTCACTATGCAAATAGCACCAAGAAAAATCTAAACAGTAGATGATAAGGAATTGTAATTTAAATACCAATCCAAATAGTAAATGACTTCATCATTGCCCTTGTATTATCCTAACCTTCAGCCTTGTTAAGCTGCCTAGCAAAAGAAAAAATATTTAAACTATAATGTGCAGAAATAATGTTTAACATACTAAAACTAGTACCTGTCGTAAAATGCAAACTACCATCTGAAACTGTAATTATATTGGGATAGCATACCCCCAAAACTCTGACACTAGAAAAAGAAATTGTAGAATAGATTATTAAGGGCATGACTGCAACAACAAAACAAGATTAAGGAATTGGCAATTTGATATGGAGTAACTACAAGAAAACATGGATGACCAGTAAAAGCTGTCAACTAAGTCATGAAGTTCCCTTTCACCTATACGAAACTTAACTTCAATACGAATAAATTAATTCAAATTCCTAATCTCACAGCAGAGTGAATTACAAAACTACACCAAGTGACTTCTAGTAATCAAAGACATTTCAAAATTGGTTTCTAATCATGCACTGCTTAATACCAACACAAGGAATGCCGAGGAACATTAGTCACCAATCGGAAAGCATAATTTCATTTAGAAACTACATTATCTATTTTCTACACAACTGATCGCTCATCACATCACAAATACAGGAATGCCCAATCAGTCATTAAATCCCCATCAAAATTGAGAGAGAAAAGAGAATACTATCCAACAGCTACAAGATGTGCACTGTTAAGTATAAACCAAAACTGCAATAACTGAATAATATCACTAAGATATTACAAGCAACGAAAATAGAGTGTAAATTATACGCAATCAACCCGCGATGCTCGTCCCCACTGTCCCCACTGTCGGTGAGCGCGACAATGAGCCCCGTGCAAACCCTTATAGCCCACAGCACGAAGACCGTAGCGATAGCGAACCTCACAACCTCACCTTGCGGTACGAACAGAGAAGCTGCCAATAGGATTATCTATTTTGTTGTTCAATTATTTGTTTCGGTGCGGCATCGGGATAGGGGCAATGGGTTTAGGTGTGCAGCGCCGGGATAGGAGGTGTGCAAAGATGAGGGCGCTGCAGTTCTAGAACAACGATGAGGGAATGAGAGATGAAAAGGGAGAGGGTAAAAGTTAGGGTTGAGTGTTAAACGACGTAGTTTTGTTGTAAAAAATTAATTAAAGTTTTTGTAGTGAAACTATGTGTTTAATGAGTTTTAGAAACCAACGTTTGGTCGGTAAATTCTTGCTAAAAAATTTGGGGAAAAATTGACCGCCTATTTAAAACTCTTCTCCGACCATCTGTTGGTGGGTGAGAAATAAAATTTCCATATTTAAATATATAAATAATTAATAAATATTTTTATTTATATATATATATGTTTATATGTATGTATGTAATATATATGTAGATGCATAAATGATATACATGTGTATGCGAAAGTCTGTGTAAATGTAATAATTTCACTAGTATGTATGCGTTACATGGAAATTAAATGTACAAGTTCACTATTATGTGCACCGTGCACTCATACGAAACACATATATTTATGGAAAAGTGTGTATAATTGTAAACACCTACAAGATTATAAATATTAAAAGACACATGTATACTTCATGTAGAATTTTGATTTTTGATAATGTTGCCTGTGTCATAAGAATGCTGTAGCCTAGTATTTAATGGGGCACAATTAGCAATCTAAGTATTTATAACATGTGTATGTCATAATATCTAAAAATATAAAATTGGTACAATTATATATGTATTGAATCTGTTAAGCACTTTATGCATATACATTAAACATGGGTAATATTAATTGGTCACTATTATATATTGGTAACATATGTGTACATATATATCAATTGGTCACTATTATATACTCACCGACCACTATTGGTTGGTAAAGTTTGCCTATCTTATTTACCAATTTTTAATTTTCTTAAACAGATTATAGCAACCAGTAATTGGTCGGTGTAAGTATTCTTCAGCGACCGAGTTTGAATTGGTCGCTGAAAAGCAAATTTACAATGTTTCTATTTTTGTTTTATTTTTAATCAGCGACCAACATCTGCTCGCAAATAGTAGAATTTAGCGACTAAATATATTGGTCGCTGAAAAGGTCCACGACCAAAGAATAGTCGCTGTTGAATCTTAACTACGACCAAAGTCTTATTTGTCGCTAAAACATCACCCCTGAGTAGGGTTCGTTCCCGCCAATCGCTTTAGCGATTTGGTCGCTGCTGAAAACAAACAACAACCAATATTTGGTCGCTAAAACGATTTCCCGCTCATAAATATATTCCCGCCATAATTATTAGCGACCAAACAACATTTGGTCGTTGATGTATTGAAACAGCGACCATGTTGTGGTCGTAATTGATGTTGGAAAAATTTTTCAGACCTTAAACGACTAACAGTTATACAAACCAATAGTTGGTCGGTGATATGTACTATTAGCTACCAATATTTGATGGTCGCTAAAACATTGGTCGGTGGAGGTTATTTTTTTTGTAGTGGATCATCAATTCAGTAGGCTCTATATGTGCATATAGAAAAATTAAAAGCAGACGTACGTACGTAACCTTTCGCCACATGCATCCAGAAAGACCTAATTCTCCTACAACAAAAGCAACCGCTACTTTTTATGTATTAAAGTTGTTTGTATACATATACATATGTCTTCTTCCTCTTACACTCACCGTCCAAAGGCCCACCATTATTCTCTTCTCAAACAATATATACATAATAATAATGCCGACGCATGATATCATACAGAGCATTTTATTTTTGGTCCTTTGTCTTACAGCATAAAATGGTGCATGGAATATATATATACATGCCAAGTTCAGAGATGGACCCTGATGGAGCCATGTTACTCCCTATCCGCATATAACTGCCATGGTGATGGCTTAAAGCACAGAATACATATTCATTTTCAACAAGGATTCCAATTCAGAAGAAAAAAAAATATCCACGGCCCCAGATGATCATAATCATAATTGTACGTTTAAGAAAATAGAAAAGGCTCAAGTATTTAGTAATACTGGAAGTGGATAAGATCAATGAACTAGAGAATAAAGTTTCTTTCTCATTTTTTTTAAAGTACTCTGGTACGGCCGGGGACTGATGATGATAAGCTTGTTGAGCTGAAATATATTATTAAATTAATAAAGAATACCTGCAAGGCGGTATTGGAGGACACCATGATTTGAGTGGAGGCACGCGCTGTGCTCCACCTACAGAGCTAGCTAGTCATGGCAAATTCAAAAGGCCTGGTCGCTAAACTTCACTTTCTTTCTTGCACTATCACAAATTTACCATGTGTGGAAAAAAGATTTTATTTTCTTTAGCACCACTGTCTTGCTACAATTGTCTTGTTGGGGAAGAGGAGGAGAGGGTCTTAATAATTTTTGTATTGGAATGGTATACAGACATATACTAGTGCATGAGTGTGTCACGCAAGCTTTAAAAAGGAATTAAAACATCAATCAAGGTCACCAACCCATCAATCCAATAGTCCATGAGTTAAAGATGTTGATCATAATATGGAACCAATTGATGCATCTCTGAGCATTTCCATGGAATATCATATATATTCTCTGTGTGAATATATGAGACCGAACTCATTTAGTTAAATGAATGATGCTTATATGGCAAGTTCTATGTCATTGGATGCTTGAAAGTTAAATTTTTAAAATCTAAAAACTTATTAAATGAGATATGGCAACTTTTAAGACTTGTCATCATATATAGGGAGCTAGCACACAGAGGGTATAATTCAGCATAAAGAAGTCTCCAATTTTATTATCTTAAATATACAAGGTTGTAAGTCTAAATCTTGACAAATCGTGTTTGTGCTTTAAGTGCACTTAATTTGTGAATCATCGATAAAGAGGGAGAGAAATTATTAAGGATGTGATTTTATAAATACCATATAATATTAGATCATAATTTTTAATAGAATTCTGAATCAATAATTTATATTAAAATCCCCCTTTTTATTTACCAAAAATATATATAGAGCTAGGATGAAGTCAATTTACTGAAGTATTCTCAAAGCATATGGATCAATTAGTTGAATGGGTTAATATCAACTATTTCTCCTTTTTTTTTATCAGATGGTATCTAAACATACAAAAGAGATCTCTAGAAGCTGCATGAATTCTTGGAAATCAAATCTAAGCATGGCATTAGGGAATATTAATTAGCTTTAGGCTAATTGGGGGTGGTGAATGACCTTTTGATGTG